>CM063510.1:12994545-13004545 GCA_032207245.1 Pardosa pseudoannulata
ATATATATATATATATATATATATATATATATATATATATATATATATATATATATATATATATATATATATATATACAAACAAATGTATAGAATGATATAAAGGCATAAAAGGGAATCGGATAAAAATATTATATAACGTATTAATATATAATTATAATATATATATATATATATATATATATATATATATGTGTGTGTGTGTGTGTGTGTGTGTGTTTATCTTTTAAAAAAAATTACATACTAAAACTAGAGAGCTCTTTTAAGAACAATTAACAGTAATTAGAATACATTTTATCCTCTCACGTATACCAAAACGATCGTAGAGAAAAAAGACAATAAATGTTTAACATCAGGATATTTTAAATATTTTGTAACGAGATGTTCTCGGTGAATTATGCAATGATCGGTATGAATTGTGGAATTTGAGAATCATCTCTTAAAAGCCCAAAAAGACCGATTTTTTTACCCAGCATTGCAGGAGCTCCATCAGTTGTAATAATTTTTAAAAATATAATAACACAAAAATGAAAAGGGAAATATGATACATTTATCGAAAGCCACAAATAATCCTTTCAAAGAGCCGCGTGTGGCTCGCGAGCCGCAGGTTGGCCACCCCTAATCTAGTATAATATTTTGTAATAACTTTAAAAGAAAACATTATTTAGTGCTATGATATATGAAAAAATGATCAAAAGTACAAATATCTGTTTACACAAATGGCACTTTTAGTCTCACTTTTCATACAATGTTCTGTAACAGTAAAGAATACTTTCCATCCATGTATTAAAGAATGGATAAAAAATAGAAAGAATCCATGTATCTATGAAGTGATATGCAGAAATGTTTTAGTTGTTTGGAAAAAATAAATTTTTATTGTACTTTTATTGTAAATTTAAATACCTCCATAAAGTTCAGTTCTTCATTACTAAAGTAGTGAAGCAAAGGAGGCGGGGAAGTGTTTGGTTCGGGTCCCAATTAGGCTAAATCGGGCCCTAAGGACAAGTAAGGCTTAATAGCTCTGAATAGAACTAAGTCTTTTTTCTCACCTTGCAGTTAACAGACAAAGTACAGGAAAAATAATGTTGCTTTGGCTATGTCGCGATGTGGCAGGGGAGAAATAAGACATTTTTCCTCTTATAGCTATCAGACGCATTATAGGGAAAATAGTTTTAATCTTACTTTTGCTCCCAAGTCTTTGCACTGAAAATGTACCTCATTTCTAGCTATGTGGCAGAGGGGACCATTTTCGTCGACTCTGGAACACCTGCTGTTACCAGGGCCTGATTATCGCACAGGAAATTGGGGCACGTGCCCTGGCCACGAAAATTTTAGGGGGCACGAAAATTTAGTCCAGTGCTTGAAACACATATTAAGTGGAGAAAAATTGCAAACTTACGCTACCATCCTTAAGTTTTAATAAATTATTGTACGAGGTAATTTTGTTTGACATCAACTATATTGTTTCCTATTTACTTTAAGTTTACTGTTATTTACCTGATAATTAATTCCATCAACAAATCTGGTGCTCTTTTTAGCCTATGGGTTATTGCATATTTATAAGACAGAATATTAGCAACGTACCACTATAAACCATTAAATCATCTCATCCATTTAAATTATTTTTAATTCTAGTATTATTTATTTTCTGCATCACAGAGCTTGTGAGTGTGACAAGGTAAAAATAAAAAAAGTGGGTCACTCTAGGTCTTTAAAAGTCCTTAATTTTTAGCATGGCTAAACAGAGATAATAATGATTACGTAAAATGAAAATTTGGTGTTTTTGATTTTGAATATTACTTTAATGCTAATTTCTTAAATCTGTTTGCTAATTCAATGTTATAATTTTTATATGACTTTAATTATGATAATAACTTGTCTCTATAAATTTGCAATGGGGGTGGACGGCACAAAAATTCGATTGTGCCCTGAGCACAAAAGTATCTTAGTCAGGCTCTGGTTGTTACTATTTATATACAAATGGACTTCTAATGCAGCTCTGGCCGGATATTACTGGAAGAAAAAATCTCTTCTAACTCTTTGGCAAGTTTACTAATCTCTCACACATAATATAGTATATGTAACATTGTGAATGTCATGCTTATTAATTCGAATCATGGAATAAAGCTTCTCATACATGATAAACTTACATAATACATGAAACTATATTAAGCATGTGTTAATTTAAAACAAAAATTTCTGAGATATGGAATGACCATGGAAATTTAATAGAATGTATTGGATGGTTCTAGCCTTTATAATTGTAATTTTGTATTTGTTATATATATATATATATATATATATATATATATATATATATATATATATATATATATATATATATATAGCGTGTCGTGATCCAGTGTTAAAGCGAATGGAATAATTAGTCCTTAGTAGAAACACTTATTTATTTAACATGGAGTTTTCGTTTCAGGCATTGTTTGCCCCATTTGCATTTGTTCGTGGCGGAGCTAAGCGTGGAATGTATTGACAGGTTCATATCCATGCCCTAGTTGATTCTTCTCGCTTGATTAGTCCTCAAGTTCCTGTGAAATATCTCTGCGCTTGACCGCATTACTCCAAAAGGTTACGCAAGCGTGCGTCTTTTTCATTTATTTTTTGTTATTATAAAAGAGCTCCCTTTTAAAATCGTCCATAACTCACTAATTTCCAACTACCCCCTCTTTAGACCTGACATATACATATATACACACACACACATTTATATATATATATATATATATATATATATATATATATATATATATATATATATATATATATGTGTGTGTGTGTGTATAACTTTAAGAACATTACAGTAATAATATCCATGTACCCAATTTTGTTTTTAGATTTTTTTTTCAGATTTCCTTACTTTTTTGCCGAATGCTGGCCGATTGGTTAGGGCGCTGATCGTCGGTACCGGAGTTCATGGATTCGAATCCCACTATGGCATGGATGTTCGCAGCCGTTCGGAATCGGCTTTAAGATGTAGGTCCTGGTCTCATTAGCCCTCGTGAATAAAACAGTAGACCGTAGCAATCCAAACCAAACCTTACTTTTTATTTATTTATTTTTTTTTTGTTCAGTAATTAGAGTTAAAAGTTATTTTTCCTTTTAAAAATGCCTGCGTGAAACTTTAAATAAATTTTGCTAAACGTTCATAAGGGCAGGTTTCAACATTTGCATAAATGTTACCCGAAGAAAATCTCTTTTTCCTTATTGTGTCAGGGGGCAATTTTTACCTGTTGTGCTGCTGTCCACATTTATGTTTTGTTTGTTCCTGAACAATAAAAGTCTCTGAACATACTGATAAACAGTGGCAGAGCAGAAATAAACTTTTTTTCTTTTCTTTTTTTTTACCTTATAGCTATCAGACATGCATACTACAAGGAAAATCGATTTGCTACAGCTGCCAAGCTCTATTTTTCTTCGCATTAAAGAAGTAAATTCCTTCTGGTTATAAAATATATTTTTGTTATTCATTTTTACTGAATTTTGTGTCTTTATCACACTGACTATGTTTTCCAAATTTACTATTGCCTGGTCTAATGATCTATATGTTTATATGTTTATATGCTTTTCAATGTATAAAATACAAAAATTCGACACTAATTAAAAACTTGGTAGATATAATATCTCTTTATTAATGGAAATAAAATGAATTACACAATTATATATAATGGACGGGATTCCATATAAAACAATTTGGATGAAATCAATGGCCTCTCAACATCGTAACAATAGATTTCATTGCTGACAAACGTACTTGAAGCAATCACAATTCTTAAAAAGAAATTAGATTAAAAGTTAAGAAGAATACTCGAAACAGCGACAATTTCAGAAATCCCTTAACAATCACTTTCCTATCATAAACTTATCTACTTTAAACATAGCGTGAAATGCAATAGAGAATCTACGCATTTCTTTCTTCTAACTCCCAAATGCACATGCTTGTAATATACCTGAAAAACAGTTAAGATCTGGCTAGTATCTAGAGTTTAAAAAATACATTCAGAAACATTTCAAAGAAACAAATGCTTTAGTATGTAGGAGGAAAGTAAACAATTTGATATATACTTAAAATTCTTGTTAAAACTTAATTGAGGTTTATTTATTCAACAATTCTGGAAAAGTAAGGAAAAAGAATCCAATCTACACACGGTAAACATTCAGAAAAATTCCTACCTAGCACTTTCAATAGAACAACTATTACTTTATTCAGGATCCTTCTTTTCTTTCTTTTGCTTGTTACAATGATGACGATATTATACGTGAGAGATGATATCACTTTTTATATCATTCTTGTTATCACTGGGTAGACAGCAGTTACAGAAAGAATTTGAGATGCGTTTAGCCACCAGAGCTTTTGCATTAAATAAGAGGTAAATGTAAGGGTTAATGGTGCTGTTAGAGGCAGAAATGATTCCAGCCATGGCAACTATGTTTTCATTCAGTTTGGATGGATCGCCAAAGGCTATAATCATTTCTTGCACTAAGTAGGGAAGGGATGTTGCCAAGAAAGTCACCACGACTATTAAAGTCATCTTCAAAGTCTTGATCTTTGCTCTGGGGTAACGTGAATGAATTCCATTCGGTTCTTTAGGCGTGGAATTCGATGAAACCGATTCAGCTGATGCCATATGTCCAGGAAACGATCGACTCCTTGTCCAAACTACAAAGAGTATTCTCGCATAAAGTCCAACAATGATGAATATGGGCAAAATGAAGACTGAAAGAAACACAAATGCCATATAAAGCTGTCGAGCTTGTAGTGACAATGATTGAGTGTAGAACTTGGCAACACAAAACACTTTGCCAGATGTTGTAATGTACTCCTGAAAAATATATGCATTTGGCATTGACGGCACCAGAGAAGTTACCCATGCTGCTACTAAGTAACATTTTGTGTTTGGACGTCGTCTGAGGGGGTAAACAATAGCCACGTGTCTATCCAAAGCGATCGTCACAATTAAGTAGTTGGAGCAGACCATGGTGAAGGTTTGGAGGACCTTAAAGATAGGGCAGAAAGTGGCTCCTCCTACCCATTCCCTTCCCATACATTCCCACACTAGTTGCGAAGTCATGGTGAAGCAAGTCACGAGGAGGTCCGCAATGGCGAGGTTGACAAACAGAAGTTTTATCCTCTGATTCCTGTTACGGTGTTTACCTATGTGAATACACATGATGCAGTTTCCGACGAGCGAGATGATAATCATTAGCGTGAGAAGACATATTCGCATCTGTCGGTGATACTCTGGTCCCATAATACTAAAGGCACGTGTGGAAGTGGAGGAGGGAGTTGAGCAATCCTTTATTAAAGTTTCAGGCGTTGTAATGTTTAGTCTTTCATCGGTAGCGTTATCCATGTTTTCCAAAATAGAAAGTTTCAAATTCCTGTAAGAAAAATAATAATTTCATGAGAAATGTGAAACATTCATATTTTAGAATAAATACACACTTCTTGATAAATGATTCGGTGTTACTAAATGAAATTATAAATGGTGTGATTTCTTTTCACCCCGAGTTAGTTAACAAATTTTTCAATCCAGGCATTTTGATCATGTAAACACGTTTCCGCGTTGTCATCGAAAATGTTTTCTGACTTGGCGTAAATGTCTAACCGCAGTGTAAGGAATTCGGACCGCACGACCAGTGTTCAGCATATGTGTGCCTTTCATGATATCGGCTAAATTGCCCCCATGGACCCCTTGCACCCGGCGTTCCTTGGGGAAATAGGAGCAGGCCGGCAAAGGGGAGGGTTTGATAAGGATTTTCGGTGTCGCTTGTTTGTTTTTGCAGGGCCTCAGAAAAGGAGGATGTGCTCTTTTCGGAAGGGCTCAAGTTTCCAGACCCCCCTCCCCTTCGAGAAGGGAGAGAAGAACTGCAAGATAGGAGTTGGATTCGGGCCTGCGACTGGGAGACATCTCTCGGTTCGATGTGAGAGCACACGACGACGGTTTTATTCTGGATATGATACACTCAGCCATATAATCTGGATAGAATTGGTCCAGAGACTCAGAAATATATTTGTTTTGTTTAACACTTTAATTTTTCGTCAATTTTTTTTTGTAAATAAATTTGTGTTGTCCATCTAAACTTTGGATGATTTATTTAGCCCATACATCCCAACGACGATCTAAGAACATACCTGCCCCAGTAAAGTAGGAGGGCAGGTCACACGCAAGCATAACGCACCAGAACAGTGTGATTATTACAACGTGGCCCCCGGAGTGGGGGTGGTTGTTACATGCAGTATAAAGAATAATGTGCCATCACCACTTTTAAAGGAAATTAATCTCTGTACAAGGTGTAATAAAATTTTAAAGGAAGTCAAAAATAGTATTCTTTGAACTTCTGAAAGGAATTGATTGCTTGGCAGCTTTACAGAATCTGCATAATTGAGAATAATATAAAAACAAAGCTGTATTTGGAAAATATACTTCGCTGTAGAATTAGGTGATCATTCTGTGTCACTATAGAAGTGTTTAACGAAAACAAATTAGTTTTGATATAATTAATAAAATTAGTTACTCTTTGGTGTTTCTCTCCCCTCTGAATTTTGATGTAATTACTCCTTCTGGTAAATTTGAGGTGACAGATGTAATACTAGACTCAAGACTTGAGCTGGTGTTACATGGACACCTGCATTTTTTTGTACGGCTCTAAGGAGCGAAGACGGGCACACCGAGAGAGGGTGGACAAGCCCTGTTCCAGGGAGGTGAAAGTTCCACAGAAGGGGGATGGATGCCACCCCCGCCCGTGCCAGCTGCGGAGAAGGACATTTTTTCCATGGAGGCGAAAGCTTGACCAAGAGGGGGGGGGGTTCTACCCCGGCCCTCGCGAACAGTAGTGGAGGAGATGCCCGCTCGGAACGATGCATAACGGTCATTATTCTGGAAAGAGCTGAGACCGAGAGATATGCTTTCCGCTAGGAGAAATTTGGTTATTCTCGATCTTATTTCAGCCATTTTTATGATTAAGATGTTCAGTGTTCATATGTTTTAACAAAATCTGTAAAATAATAAAATGTATAGTCAAGGATTTTGTCACTGCAATAATTAATTGTCGGCCAGTTAAGCTATCAGCGAGCCCAATATACCTGCTCCAGTAACAATAGGCGAGCAGGTACAGAAACGAGGCGTTCTGTCATCAGTGAAGACAGCCGTGGACACGCGAGACGCAACAGCAGACTAATAAATTTCGTGATTTGTTTACAGGTATACATCCTCTTGTTAAAAAAACTAGTCTGAATGACTGTTTACCGGACATATTGGATTCCTTCAGTGTAATTTATGAGGAACATGTTTTAACCGATGGACGACCTGCAGTGGAATTTTCCTTTAAATTTTGCCGTGTGGCAAAATGGAAATTTAGACTAGAAAATTTTCTGTTCTATCATGAAATTATGTTTGTTTAAATTTTTTCAAGCAGGCTGGACCCTGGTAGAATAATTTCCCTTTAGGTTCCATTCAATATGGCCGATGTCCAGTCAATTTAAGGCAATAGTTCCTATTTAAAACAAATTTGCTTTGTTTTTAACGAATCAGTTTAAAAATGGTATATGTTTGAAACTGTATACTTATATAAATAAAGTTGAACGATAAAACTAAAATTATAATTTGTATAATAATTTTTAATTATTAATTATTTCAAAAGTATCTTCATTATAAATGATAAATTTGTTTTGTTCATAATATGGCCGTTTTCATTTATAGTATATCTTTTAGACCTCAAAACAAATAAGTTTATCTCTTATCCTAAGAATTTGTAGCAAATATTATGAAAGGAAATATTAAAAAACACATTTAAAATGTTTATAAAAGTTTATTTAAATAAAATGATTTTTCATTTTCGAATATGTTAATTTGAACCAACATTTATTTTATATACCATAAGTAAACAGTCAGTAAATTTCAAAGATATATAACAATTAGAAAATGTACTTGGAATGCTTCACATACTAATAAAATTTTAAAACGTGTTTCGAAAAAATTTTTAAACATATTATTAGTAATAATTATATTGTAATTGCAGTGATATTTATATTCAGTATAGATTGATGGATATTTAAAAATACTTTTTTTTCAACTTTAGTTATTGTGTTCCAATTAAGTTATACAGAAATATGTAATTTTTAATCTTATTTCAGCCAGATAAATGCCCACTGAATTATGGATATGAAGAGATGCGTAGAAATTCATATGAAATCGTTAAGTTATTAATCGTTAATACCTGTTGTTTGCAACAGAATTATTTGCACTGGAGACACATATGTCCGGTAATGCTGATACGTTTGTTATCACCAAAACCTCGTTAAAATTCTTTCGCTGCTACAGTTCTTCCCTTTACTTCATAGAAAAAGTGTAAAAAAAGACAGAAGTTTAATCTTGTATTATATTTTTAAGATATATATTACAGTGTTTTCTTTGGTTTTTCTACTGAAAGGAGAAATGTTTATACACATATATGTATTGTATATATATATATATATATATATATATATATATATATATATATATATATATATATATGTATATATATATATATATATATATATATATATATATATACATATATATATATGTATATATATATACATATATACATATATATATATATATATATATATATATATATATATATATATATATATATATATATACACCCACAGACACAAGGGCCAACTTATAAATACGGGGCCCTGTGCACAAGTGGAGTTTGGGGCCCCACTGGTTTTATAGAATATGGATAATAGTTTCAAATTAAATAATAATAAAAAGATTCGATTCGAATTCTCAACCCTCAAAAAAGTCTTTGAACATATTCCACAAAGGGTTACCGAATTTCATGTTGTAGGATGTATTGTTTCTGCACAATTGTGTTTATATATATTCACACTAAACGTTTTATGAAGGTAACAGCTTTATGCCGTGCCTTTCGGTCTAGGTTATTACGGCTTCCAAATTACGGTTATATTTATTTAAAAATTTGAATTGATTTTTAGATTATATTTACATGCCAGCAATATAAAAATTATGAAGTAAAAGAATTCATTTTCATAAAACACAAGTTTTCAAACATTAAATTTTTTTTACTAATTTAAAAAACATAAATTAAAGAAATAAAAAATTATCTATATGGCGATATTTGATGAATTATCTTTGCACTCCATTAACGTAAATGTTACCACGTTTTTGGCGAGATTATTGTAAGAGTGCCGGGGTACTTTTTAAATAATCTAGCCACTTATTTTTTGACAGTTTTTTCCTAAAATAAAGAAGGATAATTCATTCTTCTGGGGACCCTTAAAACTTTTTAAATTAACCCCTTAAATTTTACCTTTCAATATATATGTAATCAATATCTAAGCCCTGAAGTCTATCCAAAATTATCCCATTTTCCCATTCATTATTCTAAATTTTAATTTCTTCTCTTTATATTAACCATATTCCCCAGCCACCCAATTTAAACGATGATGTTTTCATCTCTTCAGCCGAACCCTGAAATTCTTTCTTTGATTCTCAAAGCAAAAAATGATATGGCTGGAATTTTAATTAGAAAATAATAACTCTCCCAGGAAAATCTGTAATGATCAGCAATAATACTCATCTGAAACGCCACACTTTGGCAGATGGCTCTAATCAAAAGGTTACTCTCTCTAAGCAATTAACAGCTGACTTAGCATTTTCTCACGAGGACTGATGTGTTTCTTGACAGACGGTTAGCGGGACTATTGGCAACCCAGCATGCCCGGGCTGAGGAAAATGGTAGGGGCAATTTCAAAAGAAGTTTTCAAGTGTAAATTTGGGGCCAGTTTGTTCCCCTGTCTGATTACACACACACACACACACACATATATATATATATATATATATATATATATGTGTGTGTGTGTGTATATATATATATATATATATATATATATATATATATATATATATATATATATATATATATATATATATATATATATATACTATATATATGTGTGTTGTGTT
>CM063510.1:13009545-13239545 GCA_032207245.1 Pardosa pseudoannulata
TGGAATCTCCACCCCTCTTGTAATACGTTTGCCTCCATGGAAATCGCCTCCATGGGAAAATGTCTCTCTTCGCCTCCGCAGCTGGCGCGGGAGGGGGTGGCATCCTTTCCCCTACTGGTGAACTTTCACCTCCCTGTAGGGCTTGTCTATCCTCTCTCGATGTGTCCGTCTTCCCTCCTTAGCAACGTAAAAAAAATGTGGTCCATGTAACACAAACTTGAGTCTTGTGGTCTAATATTACACTACTTAAAGATGGACGATGACCGAATGGGCAGCCCTTTGTCACCGAAGTCAGAAGGTTCCAAAACCGCTGCTGGTATGGATGCTCCTTCGGAATTGAAGTTATTTGAATTCCAGTTCCCAGGGCCAGCTGCCATATTTTGGTTATATCAAAAATGATCACCAAACTATCGCCAAGTGATGTTTACACATTGTGTTTCGGCTTGTATTAAGTTTACAAGATACACGCATTTAAAAAATTGTTTAAAACCTTGGCAAATTGAAAAGAATCGCAAACTTGAGCAATGCGGAATTTTTCAAGAGGTAGAAATTAAGCAAAATATAAGAATAACTCCGTTATACTTAAGCAAACGTCTACAAAACAATGTTTCTACTTAATTAAATTATTTTAAGACTATCAAATGACTATAAGGAGATAAAGTACGTTAGAAATTACTTTTAGAAATAATTAGCTTAAAATCGGAAAGAAAAGAACGGGGTAAATGTTTTAAAGAAATTATTAGTATAAATTTCTACAGAAAATGGGGAGGGGGAGTAAAGTATTTTACTTGTCCAGTGAGTGCAAAGTCCCCCTTGAACCCCTATAAACATTAATAACTTTTTTCGGGGCTGACGGGAGAGTCCTAAAAGACGATGAAAGGTTACCAGACAACTGGGTTCCAGAATTTGGCAATTATCGCCAGAACTTGGTGGGCCCACTAAACTGGTATACGGTCTTGACCTTAAGGAGCATCGGTCTAAATCTGAACTGTGTAGCAAGAAAAAAATAAATAAAATAAAATAAAATAAGGACATGGTACTGCTCCAGAACTACTATATTGTTTAAAGATGTTTCTTTAACAAACATTTAAACAATAAAATCGGAAAATCAGCTAGCATTGTTAAGGGAACATTGTGCTGTTAATCATTTACGTAATTATTGTTATACATCACTTTTTGCTCATTGTTGCAAAAGAGAGTCTCTGCAACAAAGAGTATTCTATATACGCCATTTTAAACCAGACGGTTGCTCTTGACGGTTTAAGCGCTTATTGAATTTGCTATTTATTTATACGATTACGAACTAATTCTTGTTTTTAAACTTTTTATTTTGTATAACGATAAACGTTTGAATAATATCGATCGATCCGTACATTGGTCTAACTTAATTAGTCTTAATTGTTCCAACATTGGTCTTGTATAAACATTCTTCAAGAAAATTTTAACATATTGATTGCTACAGAAGGAATTTTCTTTTCTGGACATAAAATATTGATAACAGTAGAAGAAATTAACTGTTCTGTCCATAATGAAGTCTGATAGCAAAACTTTCTATAAAATTGCCTCTGAAAATTCAGATTATTTGTATGTACTTACCCGTGGTCATCCACGAAAAACACCAAGGAAACCACGTCTACCTACTCTAAAATCCACTAATGTTTACATGGACAGCTTTTTAAACGATTGTGAACAATTCCAGGTACGAGCTGCAGCTTTTAAAGGTAAAAGGGAAAACGCTGTGAAAGCTCTGTTGTTCAAAGCTGCAACCGCTGCAGTGGTAATATCTGCAATTCAATACTTCCTCTAGCTACTTAAAAATAAATGTGTCTATAAAATATAAACTTGGTGATTTTACCTCCAATAGAGAAGAATAATAATTCATCGTACCTTACATTTTCAACATTTAATGAAGTCATCTGCATTTAAAAACATGTTTAAGTCTTTGTGGTCATTAACCATGCATAACATATGTCAATGTTTCAAGCTAAAAACCGATTTTAATAACGACAATGATTTCAAGGCCAGCAAATCAAACATCATAACGCTGATTTATTATTTCTGTCTTCCACCTGCTAAAGCCACTGCTATCTGACTCATTTCTATCTCTCATCGTGTTATGTCCAGCCACATCCGAACTATGTTCATCATTCTTCCTGCTATGAGAACCACCAACATATGGAGCACATGCAAGTCTTTCTTCTATGAAAATCACCAACATCCAGTCTACCTGTACCAATCTTCTTTCTGTGAGAGTCACTGACATGAGGCCTACACGAATCAGTCTTGCTGCAATAAAAGCCATCAACATATGGCTAACTTCATTCTTCCTTCTGTGAGATTCAGTGACATTCGACCTACATGTATCAGTCTTGCTACAGTAAAAGCCATCAACATCTGGTTAACTTCTTTCTTCCTTCTGCGAGAGTCACAGACATTCGACCTACGCGCATCACTCTTGCTACAATAAAAGCCATCAACATCTGGCTAACTTCTTTCTTCCTTCTGCGAGAGTCACAGACATTCGACCTACACGCATCAGTCTTGCTACAATAAAAGCCATCAACATCTGGTTAACTTCTTTCTGCCTTCTGGGAGATACACTATGCAATCTACATGCATCAGTCTTGCTACAATAAAAACCATCAACATTTGGCTAACTTCTTTCTTCCTTCTGTAAGAGTGACAAGACATACGGCTCACTTCTGAGTTTTTTCTATGAGAGCCACCAACATGTGATTCATTTTCTTCTGTTTCCAGTGAGAGACAATTTAAGTCAGAGTCATCAAGCTCAGTTCTTCCGCCTATATCAATCTCAAATACTATGTACATTCGAATTTCATCAAAAATAAAATTTTAGCATTTCCATTCAATGACCCTGTCTTCTATTCACATATTTGTTTGGAATCTTCATTACACCTCGCTGTATTTTTTATACATCGCACACAATTACGTAACTTCAGTTAGTGTTCTAAAGGTGTAATTTTGTTGCAATGAAAATTTTATCACTGGTATTAACAACAAAATCTTTTCATAAAAGTCTAGGAGTCGATTTCACGGACTAAAAATATCTAGCTTTTAAGTTACATATTTTTGAAAATTAAGAAGTTTTTTCGTTTGTTTTTTATACATAACCACACGGTTTCACTAAATGAATTCAATGTAATTCTAAACTGCATTCACAGTATCGGGTGAAGAAAAATATTAATTATTATTCCAAGTAATTCAAGTAAGCAAGCAGAATCAAAAGTAATAATATTTGAGAACTATTTCAGCGCCAAGTAGAAAGAAATTTCAATTCCAAGTAATCTATAGGGCAGAGCTTTATTACAGTAATTTTTAAATTATATGCATTATTTACATTAGTAGTAATAGTTTTCAAATTTTAGCTTCTGTGGTGCTTTTACCACTGCCGACAACATTTTGTTAAAACAAGACAACCTTTTGACACATGCATTGCTCACAAAGCCAAACTCAACATACAAAGAAATCGGAATTACAATACAAAGAATGCTGGCGTTTCGCGCCCAAAGTTTATGGTTACAGTGCAAAAAGAGCGGCTTTCCAGTATCGGGAGACTTTAGAGGAGTATGAAGATAAACAAATTATTGAGCTTGTACCAGATAATTCTCAGTGAAAAAAGAAACTTTTTTTTTTACCTGCCTCTTAGGGTACTTTACAATTCTGGAAAATTAAAAATTTTACTGATCCCGTCATATGAAGGGCTATATGCTAGTGCATATAATAAAAGGTGTGGGAACAATCCAACTTGCTACTTAATGCGTATTTATATCATGGCGAAATTTATTTATTAAGCTGCATCGATTTTTCATATTTTCTATTATATGTTGCACAACTGTTGCCTTGCTGCCTTTACAGGACCACCAAAAAAGACAAAAGGGAAACCAGTAGATCTGAAAAGGTGGTTAAAAGAAAAATTTGGTTGCACCTTTTGAGGTAATCCAGTAATGCTTACCTAAAATAATTTTCTATTCCAAATTTCTTCTTAATTTTTTAAGTCATTTTTCAAATTCTTCTTGCTTAGCTTTTAGCGCCAACAATAAATGGCGGCATGATGACGCTTGACTCCCTCCCACGACTTAAGATATCTTTTTTAACTGTAAGTTCTCTTTCCGTTTTAAATTTGATTTTCTTATCTTAACCTTATTGCGCTTTTCCTAAATTTATATAAAAAATAAAATAAATAAAGATAAAAATTAATAAAAAAAAAGACAAAATAATTTTAAAAATTGTATAAATGGATGTTTCATTCACAAAATTATATTTTCCTAATTTTATTGTATCGTGTTGTAACTGTAACTATTTTTTTCTTAATTTTTAATTTCTTTTCGTAATTTTATGTAATTTAATGCTATCTAGGGCTGTAAATATTTTGTTTTTTAATTCTTAATGACCTTATTTTAATATTGTTCGCATCCATATTTTAACACATTGTATGCGGGACACATACTAGTACGTTTTCTGACGATTGATACTCGATCACGGGACACGTACTAGTACGGGTTAGTGTAACAACATGGTTTGTTTGTGGGTACAAAAATATACAGGAAAACAGGAATGCAGAATATATATATATAATATATATATATATATATATATATATACAGGAAAATATACAGGTATATAAAGGAAAACGAAGCCGAATGTTCTTGTCTACTACATAGATTCTGAAAAAAATGTAGACAAATAAAAAATTAGTTTTTTACATCAGTCGATGATATTGATGTAAAATTAAATAATTTTCGATCTATTGAGATTTAACTGAATAACTAAATTTATGTTCAAAACCCCCGCTCCCGGTACCATTCCGCTGCAAAATATATACCCGCACACAATGTGTTAATTATCTCATGATGCACATCTTGAATAAGTCTTTCCCCAATCAAAAAAGGGATTCAGCTTCGAGCACAGGTGCCCCAAATAAAGCACTACTTCAGCGATTTTTTGGGGTATTCCAAAGAAAATCTATGTCAAGATATAAGATATAGTTACTCTATTATGCCATTTCCTTCTTGGATACAACGCTCTCTTTTGTCAACACATCCTTATGTTAATTAACAGTGGTTTTTCTTGAACACGGCAACCACATACATTTCTGATCCAGTTCATAATGAACGTGCACCTTGTTATCGAGTAGAGATGAATAGTTCTTAGTTAGTAGTTTTATTCTTAATTTTAATCTTAATTTTTATATGCTGTATGTACTTATAGACTGAATTTTCATTCTACACTAATTTTTAAATTTTCGTAATTTTAATTGTTTTTGTTTTATAAATATGTAATATGGATCACATTATTACTTTTTTTTGTATGGTTTTTTGAGAAAATATTTAAACTTTCTTTATTTTATACGATTTTTTAAAATTGTGGAACCTTCCCAAATTTACCATATACCTTATGTATTTTTATACACGATTTTTTCATGGTTTTATAAGGAATGCTGTTGTTATTGTTTTATGCCACTTGGTCAATCCAAACATGGTTTAGCCGGAGGCTACTCGTATTAAGGCAAAGGGGTGAGCCTTTCGTTTTAAACGAGCACCCCAAGGGTGAAAATACGACTTATGGTCAAGTGTCCTCGTAATTTTGAAGCAGGGACTAGCAGAAGACCCATAGGATTGGCATGCCACCACCAGAGGTATTTATTGAGAACTTAGAGGACATTGTGACCACAAATATATTTCACATGCTCAGTTACCTTTAACGAACACTGCGGATCTTAGGCCGATTCGGGCTCCGAACCCACAACCTCTCAGTTACGATAGGGTTGCCTTTGCCGACCGTGCTACCGCAGGTCTTAAGGTTTGGTTTGGTTTGGTTTGGAGTGCTACGGTCTACTTTTTGCAACACGAGGGCTAATAAGACCGGGACCTACAGCTTAAAGCCGATTCCGAACGGCTACGAACATCCATGCCAATGTGGGATTCGAACCCACGAACTCCGGTACCGAAGGCCAGCACCCTAACCAATCGGCCATTGTTCGGCGCAGGTCTTAAGGAATGTGTCTACCATGTAGAAAAAGTTGGGTGTATATGCATTTATGTATATACAGGCATATATATTCATATACAAGGGCTATGTTAGGGGTTTAAACACCCCCTTAAGCTCAGACAAAATGCCCAAAATAAAAATTTTAGTAGAAATTATGAAGGCTATTATTTTTTAGAATTATGAACTCCCGCTTGAAAATCATGAACCCCCCCCCCCTTGAAAACATTCTGTGTATGCCACTGTTCATATACATACACATATATTTATGAGATGAGGTTTTCGTCTCATTTCAAAGGGAGTTCGGAGCTGATAGGTCAGCTTGCAATATTGGAACCGTAGAACGAGTAAAAACGAAATGAAATGCTTTGATAAAAGAACCATAGTTTATTCAGGCATCAACTCTCACAAACGAACTAACTTGGGGTTAAACAGTTGTTTATACCAACCAATCAGAGTTTACTTACACAAGTCACGTGAATGACACCCATGACGTATTTTAAGCGTCAGAATCTATTTTTAGTTACTTATAAAACCGGAAAGAATCCACAGTAGAAACAAAGACATTCGTTAAGGTTGCTAGAAAGGGAAACCAAAAAAGATAAAATCGAAACCGAAAATTGCTTCACTAAAGATTATGTTGGTTAATTTTTTAGGATAAAAAATATTATTCAGTTATATACATACACACAATGGAAAAGAGAAAATATAAATATAACAAAAATAATAAGCAACATCAGCATAAAACTTTTATAGCGTAAATTTATATATTTCCTGTTCGTGCTTCGTAAAAGAAAAAGGTTGAAACATTTAGAAAATAAATATGATATTTTAAAAATAACTACATTATAAAAAAATATTTCTTCAAGTGTCCAAAACCTAAAAAAAAATATATTTTCTGAAGCGAAATACTGTATATCAAACATAAAATTGTCTCTGAACATGCAAACAATAAGCGCATTTATCTTTTTAACTTTATAGCAGTTTCAGTTTTGATTTAAATATCGTAATAAACAATGTAAGGGATTGGGAGTTCTGAACGAAACAGTTTTTTATAACCATGCGTCAGGATGAATCCATTTGATCTTAATATCCGAACAATTTTAGGCCTTTAAACTTTTTTATATTTCCTGTTCGATGTTTATTTTATAAAGAATATAATCGTTTAAGTAAGATTATGTTGATTTTTTCTTGATGTTTTTCGTTTATATATAATGGGTTTTTTGAATCTTCTTATTTTTTAGGTTTTATTTTCTGGTTGTTGTTTTGAAATATTTGTTTGGATATTTTTTTGTTGTTTTTTTAGAGCTGTATTTATTTTTATATTTGAATTGTTATTTGTTTTTTAGGTTGTTGTTTTAATTTATTTTTTGTTTTAGTTTTTTATTTTGTTATAAATTTTGTTATGGAATAATGGTTATTTCTTTATAAAATTGGATATTTTCATCTATTATCCTTTTTATATTTGTTAAAAAAATATTTACTCAAAAAAGGATATCTGTCTAAATTAGGAATACATATAAATTTATTTTATTTTTCATTTATTTTGTTTATTTGAATTTATTATTCTATAATATATTATTCGTAAATTTGTATTAAATACATTTCGCTGTTATTCCTATATGTTGTGTATAAACTATTTGATAAAAAATAAGCATTAAAAAGTGTTTATTATATTAGTATATTTTATTTTTCATTTTATCATTCAATATATATATTATATATATTGTTATATATATATATATATTTATATATAAATATATATATAATATATATATTATATATATATATATATATATATATTATTATATATATATATATATATATATATCTTATATATATATAATTTTGTGATATATATAAGGCGTTCGATTATATATATACATATATACACATATACTTTCTATATATTATATAATTTTTATATATAATATATATATATCTTGCTATTAAAATATATATAGCTAAAACCTATTATTTTATATTGTCGTCGATGGCGAGAAGAATTCAGAAACAGTTTTATTATATATAAATCAAAAATTTGTTTTTTAATGTTTCTCATTGTTCAGAGTTCCTGTCCACGACACGCGTGAGCTATGATCTTATCTGTTTGCAAGCTCATCAAATTGTTTCAAAATGCTTTCGCCTGACCGGATTATCCTCAAAGCTTACGCGAGCGTGGATCTTTTTCATTTATTTTATGATTATAAAAGAATTCCCTTGTTAAAATCACTTTTAACTCACGTAATTTCCAACTACCCCTTTTTTAGACCTGACATACATACATATATATATATATATATATATATATATATATATATATATATATATATATATATATATGTGTGTGTGTGTGTGTGTGTATCTATCTATCTATCTATCTCTCTATATATATATGTCAGGTTTTAAAATGAGAGTTAAGAATTAAGCGAGTTATAAGTAAAAATAATTAGAATTCATTAACGATAACGTAAGAGGTGACAGACCCACCCTCGAGCGGAAGTATACAGAGTGAAGAAGCCGACGCGGAAGTACACATAGGAATTTTGCTTAGGTAGCAACGCCAAAAGAGTCAGTTCTGAGCGAGAACTAGGGCTGATAACATCCTCCACGCTTGTCATGTTAAAGTATGAGAACAAATGATTTCTAAATGTCATAGCTATAGACAGAAGGATTATAATAAAGAAGTTTTATATATGAAATAAATTGTGTCGTCCATGTCATATATATATATATATATATATATATATATATATATATATATATATATATATATATACACACATATGTGTGTGTTTATATAAGTATATGTGTGTATGTATGTAATGATATTTCAACCTAAATCAAACCACGGTAATTTCAATTGTACTTTAAAATAAATTTCGAGCTCTTCTTAAATTGCAACCTTTGGCGAAAATCTTTGGTTCTTTCCTCCCCAGTCTGGAAAGTTGGTGACTTCGCATACACCAAAATTAATTCCTTCTTGCTTCAACACTAATTATATAACTCTTTATATAATTAGTTTCAATTTCAGTCTATTAAAACATTTTTACGTTTTTGTACTCAGTAGAAGTATTGTAATCACGAAATATTTCGATGTTTCGATTTGAACAGAAATTACCCTTTGTCACCATGCATAAATCTATTTTGATTAGTTGTGGCATTGTGTTTCTACGCCCGTACAAGGAAATTTTGACGTCAAAATTTTAATTGAATATATATGTTGCCCATCACTGAATGCATTTTGACTAGTTTCGAAATGACGTCTGTATGTAATACGTACACACGTATGTGCTACGTTTGTCACTTAACTCAAACTTTATTATTCGTAGGATGGTGAAATTTTATTTGCAAGACTGTTGTAACGTATAGTTGTGCATTTTTCCTTTTATTGTTTTAATTTGCACTTTATATAAAGAAATATCTCTGCATAAGATATTGCCGCGAAATGAAAGGTTGCGAGGAACATTGTGGCTCAGTGGGCAAAGCAGCTGACTTTTGAACGAGAGGTCGCGGAGTAGAAAGCAAACGAGCCAAGGCACCTTAAAACATTCATTTTCGTTCGATTTTTCTTTATGCTTATTTCAGTTAATTATGTAAATTTATGTAAATTTCAGTTTTCCATTTTCTGCTAGCCTTCCAAGTCTGGAAGGTTCCACGAGCGTATAAAAGTAGCGACTCATTCAGTTGCATGACCCCCCTATACCTTCTTTTGTCTTTTAGTTGTTTTATTTTTCTGATTATTTTATGCTTACTAAAGAAATCTCCTTGTTAGAAATCTCTGGATTAGAGGGCTCGGCCCAGGAAATCCAGTTGAACTACCATCTTGATTGGTTTGGTTTGGAGTGCTACGGTCTACTTTTTGCAACACGAGGGCTAATGAGATCGGGACCTACAGATTAAAGCCGATTCCGAACGACTACAAACATCCATGCCACTGTGGGATTCGAACCCACGAACTCCGGAACAGAAGGGCAGCACCCTAACCAATCGACCATCGTTCGGCCTACCATCGTAAAGGTCTTGAAGTTGCAGGATAATAAAAAGTCTTGAGTTGATCTTGAGTGCTTTCGTTTCCATTACTAAGTTTACCTCATCTACTCATCACCAGATGTGTGTTTGACCTCTCTAATAATAAACCAGGAATATATCGATGGATTCGCATGCAGTTTAAACAAAGCTTTATAAGTCAATTTTAAAAATCTATTGTTTGCAGAGAATATTTTACAATTTTTATTACTGCTATATTACTTTCTATTACAGAGTAAAAAGAACATTGTTATCACGAACCATTTCGGATTATAAAATAGTATTTATATCATAAAAAAAATCTCAATACAGTGATTATTAACGATGCCGTTCGTTGATGCATGGTAGTACTTGAGCTTTACTCAGACAACATCGTTATCTTGAAAAATGGGTCTAACTTTAAATCTTTTAAATTTCAAATGATAATTCTGAGGGCAAATCATACATTCAAAATAAAAGTCGTGTATAATTTAATCGCGTGAAAGCGAAGTTATGTGGTAATCATATAATTTTTTTCCCTCGATTATCCATCTCGGGATAGGTAATTGTGGACTCCGCTTAATGTGATCACCTTGGGACACCTTGATTTTGATAACAATAACCGATTGAAAACAATAAATTTTATACAAAATTAGATGAATTTCCCGCCTCTTTAATTCACTCGTACTACATTTCAAAATAAAATGAAAAAACTCACCTTATATTTATGTACTGTATATTATCCTTTAAGACGTAAGAATTGCTTACATAATAAAAATAATTGATCAATTGTTGACTGTCTACAATTTTTTCTAAGAAGCTCATTGACAAATCGTTCGTAATCATAATGTTTTTTAAAGTCATCGGAGCGATGTTGTACTCCACCTTTCAACACTTTCAACGCAATTCAGAAGCTGAGAAATGGTTAACTGCGCTGCAGCATTGCGCTGACTCATGTATGGTAACCTATCATAACGATTTAAAATGTCGATATTTAGATTTAATGTTAAATCATTTCGCTTTCTGGCTTCCATATCGACAACCTGCATGTAAGCGAGCAGGGCATAAAATGTGAATACGCTCTTTCTCAGTTCTGAATAGAATTTCTTGCCTTCTGACAACTATTGATCACCAGTAGGGTGTGAGTATTTCTAAAAAATTCCAGGAACGTGTAATGTCTCATTCCTTTGTTTTTTCTCCTTTTCCCTAGGTGGAAGAGGAAGAATTCTCGGAAATTAAAATAAGAATAGAAGGAAAGAAAAGAATGGGTTCCTTCTGAATGCATTGTGAATATTCCTTTGCCAGTTAGTTCGAAAACTGATAACACTAACCGATGTAAGGATCACATAAAGCGATAATTTTAACATACAAATGAATAGAGAACATCGGGACCAAGATTTGATAACTAAGGTAGATTCGATAAACAATAACGCGTTTTAATAACATTTCCGCGAACACTAAGCAATCCAAGTAATAATCTTCATAGATAGAAGCACCAAAGCAATAAATCCCAATGTCAATAACCCTCTTGTGGAAAAAATGTAGATTACACCGCACCGAAACAAACTAGGCTTAATGTCATTAAATATTTCTGAATAAGAAGAACTAAGACCAGCCTTAAAGTTGTTATAAATCTTCAAAAGTTACTGATAAAATACCATTATAAGACCACGATTGTATTTGTGCACAGAGGCCTCTTTATTTGTAACTCTCTTCCTGTATTCGAGAGCTCGTTAAACAACATTCTACTTCTGTAGAATTTCAGGGGCAAGCATAACAATATATAACTGAAAAGGGAAAACGTGCTCCAAGTTGAACTTTGGCAGTCAAAGTTAATAACTGGTGTTATTAGCAGTGTTATATATAAGAAGTGCCATAGAAATGAAATATATATTGTAATGTATGCGCTAGATGGCGCTGTCTGAGCATTCCAGCTTGTGTGTAATTTCTGTTCTTTTTTTCAGTGTATATAGTTTTAGCAGCATGTAAATAAACGCGTATAGTCTTTACACAGCCTGTTTTAATACACAACATATATACAGCAATATATCTACCGAGTAGGATATCTACTTTTTATTTTCTTTCTTCAAAATATGTCTGTTTTTATTCATAGGTGTATTGAATGATTGCACTAAGCAGTAACAATTATTACTTGTATAACGTGCACTTCCATTTTTTGATAGAAATTTCTGAAAGAGTGCTCATTATGTAAGAGAATATACAGTAAATGGTATGACTAAACTTGTATTGAGATTTATTTAAAAAAAAAAAAAGAAAAAGAAAAAGCTCTTAGAAATAAATTTTATGGCAAAATCATATATTACTCTTATATTACTTTCTATTACAGAGTAAAGAGAACATTGTTATTGCGAGCCATTTTGATTTATAAAAAAGAATTTATATTATAAAAAAAATCTCAAAACAGTGATTATTAACACTGCCTTTCGTTGATACGTAGTAGTACTTGAGCTCTACTAAGACAACATAGTTATCTTGAGAAATGGGTCTAACTCTAAAACTTGGAATCTCAAATGATAATTCTGATGGCAAATCATACATTCAAAACATAAAGTTGTGTATAATTTAATCGCGTGAAAGGGAAGTTATGATCACATCAATTTTTTTATCCTCGGTTAGCCATCTCAGGAAAGGTAATAATACATTTCATGGATAGAAGCACCAAAGCAATAAATCCCAATATTAATAAACCTCTTGTGCAAAAAAATGTAGATTACACCGCACCGAAACAAACTAGGCTTAACGTCATTAAATATTTCCGAATAAGAACAACTAAGACCAGCTTTCAAGTTGTTATAAATCTTCAAAAGTTATCGATAAAATGCCATTATAAGACCACTTGGGGCTACGATTTCATTTGTGCACAGAGGTTTCTTTATTTGTAACTCACTTCCCGTATTCGGGAGCTCGTTAAACAACATTCTACTTCTGAGAGCCATTTCCGAATTGTTCCAATCACCATTGCTAACGGAATATTTGAATCCACTATCACCAGTTTCGAATGGCAATCTCCTAGGTATACGGTCTTAAATCGCCTTAGGGATAGACTCTGTTTTTGGAATATGAATCTTACTTTCATTTTGAAGGAGAAATGTTTTATCAAATAACCGATGTTGCACGTTACCTTGTTTTTCTTGTACAATGGGAGATGCTTTATTCCATCCAAAAGGCAAGTATAAATTTATTTATCCTCTCTTTGTTATGCAAATAGTTCTCTTTTCTTATGCAAAAGGATCGATCAGAACTTGATGAGAATATTTTCTGTGGTATAGAAAACCATTCTCTTGTATCAAATGAAATTTTTATTTTTTGCAATTGAAATTTTGGAAGCGAAATGATTTAACGGATCACATTAGTTTAAATAAATTAACACCTCTGACAGTATTAATTAGTCTAAAAGATTAACACTCTAGGGATGTTTCATCCTTTTTATAAAATTATATTTATTGTATGCATTTGAAAAAAATTCCAAATCTTTGAAGAAGTTTTTTTAGCCCATTACTGACAAAGTAAGACTTTTTTTAAAAAAAGTTTCTTTTGAAAATGGACATGTTAATTACTGTCAAAGATAGATTTATGAAAGTGTTCAAATTGTTAGGTTTTTTTTTACATTTAAAGCAGCTAGTTATAAGTTTGGTTTTTGGAGCGCTACGGTCTACTTTTTGCAACACGAGGGCTAATGAGACCGGGACCTACTGCTTAAAGCCGATTCCGAACGGCTACGAATATCCATGCCATAGCGGAATTCGAACTCACGAACTCCGATTCCGAAGACCAGCACCCTAACCATTCGGCCATCGTTCAGCAGCTATTTATAGGAAAAATATTTTCCATAGGGTTCAAATTTACTCATCGGAGGTTCTGTTTAAAGCAAGGATGGGCAAACTACGGCCCGCAGGAAGGTTTTATCCGGTCCGCGGATAGAATTTTAAGTTGCCGGCCTAAGGCAAATTAAGAAAAATATATATTTATACATTGTACATCCATCTCCTTTTCTATTTTGTTTAAATATTATATCCCAAATTCACATCACACCCAGAAGATCAGCGCTATGTTTGCCTCTTCTTATATATGTGAATAAGTGTTTTCAACTTTGAACCCTAGAAAGAATAATTTCAGAAGTAGACTGACAAATGAGCATTTAGCCTCGTTTCTTAAAATCAGTACATCTCACTTCGAACCTCAGTATAAGGAACTATTAAAAATGAAATCATAATTTCATTCATCTCCTTAACATATTTAAACCGTAATTTTTGTATATTGTTTTTAAAATTTTAGAAAAATTTATCTTAGCCCGCCAAACTTGTTTTCTTTTGATTTTTGGCCCCCGGCCGAAAAAGTTTGTCAATCCCTTGTTTAAAGGGACACATTACTTTTTGAGACTTAAAAACTTCATTACAGCGGCCCTTTTTTTTCATTTATCTCAACACAAAGTATTCTGTACCTTTTACAATTATTTTTGTACAGTGTTTTATAAGATTCCAGAATAGAAAAGAAAGTATATAATTTTGCCATTTCAAGTAAACTTTAAAAAAAAATAACTTAGAACCTATACATGAGATGAAAGAAAAGTTAATTTCAGGTACTAGCAAAATATGTTTTGATATTTGCATATTAGAAATAAAATTTTTATATAAAATTCAAGTAAAACAACTGCTTTATTCTGTAAACCTAAAATTTTAATAATATCTGACATTTTAAAATTAACACATAGTATGCGGGACACGTACTAGTATGTTTAATGACGATTGATACTTGAGCGCGGGCCACGTACTAGTACGGGTCTTGCCGTGTACCTGTTCATAGAGAAAAATGCCTTGAACGTTATCACACTGTAAAACCTTATTAGTTTTATGATTGCTCTTTTCATTTTTTTATAATGTAAAAATGTTGATGTATAACATAATTCGAAAAAATTAAAACTATATACTAGTATTTCTATTTGATTTTTCATATTTACGATACTATTATAAATTTATCCACTAAAAATATATTTTTGTTTACAAAAATCTTATGGTTGTTTATATATATATATATATATATATATATATATATATATATATATATATATATATATATATATATATATATATTTGTTTATATATTTCAATATAAAATACGAAAAGTTAGTTAAAAATTAAATAATTTTCGATCTATTGAGATTTAACTGAATAACTAAATTTACGAGAAAAACCCCCGCTCCCGGTACAATTCCGCTGCGAAATGTACCTGCTCACAATATGTTATGCTGCTCACAATAATTAAAAGCTGTTAAAAATTGAAAATGAAATAAATAGCTTATATCATGCTTTATAGTATGATATTCGCTATTTATTGTATTATAATAACATAATAATAACTAATATATAATATATAATTATAATAACAACTATATCACTCATATTTATGTAATAGACGTTCATAGAATGAAAAAGGTAATTATCTTCTCTTTGAAACAAAAGATTGGTTTCTAATTTTCAAATTTCGACAGTTATTTTGGGTCAAACAGATTTTATCTTTTCCCCTTGATGTACATATTTTATGTTTTTAAAAAAATCCATTGGTCCATACAACAAAGCTAAATAATTTTTAATAGGTTAGAACCTTATTAATGGTGTAGAAGTAATTTCATTCTAAACAGAGGAAAGCATCTTATTACACATTGAATTAAAAATAGGCTATTACAATGAAGATTTTGAGCTCAAAAGACACTATTGAAAGAAATCGAAATAAAGATGTTTTTTAGCCGTGTTATTTAGATTTTTTGGTTGGGTGTTTGGTTTGGATCATTAGGTCTACTGTTCTGCTAGAAGAAGGATAATGAAACCGGGACCTACTGCTTAAAGCCGATTCCAAACCCATTCGGCCATCGGTCGGCTCCTTATCAACGGAAAATAATTTAGGAATCGATATTTAAATTACGCATTATTTTTTGTCTACAAGCCATGTAACTGTCTTAAACGTATTCGTATTCAGGGGCTTACGCAGAATTTTTTCAAGCGGTGTGGGGGTTCATAATTTTCTGAAACTACTAAAAGAAATTCGAGCAAAGCACTATAGGAGAAATAAAGAATATATATATATATATATATATATATATATATATATATATATATATATATATATATATATATATATATATATATATATATATATAAGGGAATAAAGCACTATTATTTCCCTAATTTAGACAGCTTGACACAATTTTGACTTTTTATTTCGACAACATTGTTTAGTTAAATTTTGATGTGAATTTTTAAGTTTAAAAACAATTTTTTTATAATAAGAGGTAAAATATTTTTTTTATTAAAAAGTAGGAATTAATCAAGCCAGAAATAACTACTCATAATGTAACATCTACCTAAATAATAACCTTATAAATGTGAATGTTTTATAGAAAACCAATGAATTTGACCAAAAAATAAGAAAAAATAACTTACCAAGAAATAAGAAATTAAACCAGTATACAAGCAAGCTAAAAATTTATTGATTTATACAGTACGCAAGGGAGCGTACGCATGGGGGGGGGGGTTAAACCCCTAAACTCCCCTCCCCTTGCTTACATCCCTGTTCGTGTTTTATCTTAAAGTTTACATGCTAAACTTACGACTTAGGATAAGATTTCATGCTTGCGTCTCTATTTTCATTTTAAAAAAGAAACATATTAAACAATTAACAAATATTAGAGATTTACCACACATTGTAAACACATTCGAATAATTTGCTATTTTAACATTTAAAATTAGGATCTAAAACTTATTTCTAAGAGCTTTTTCTTCCTTTTAATAGTAAGTCTCAATTAATACGAGTTTAGCCGTGCCATTTACCGTATATACTCTTGTATAAGGAGCACTTTTTCAGAAATTTCTAGCAAAAGGTGCATGTTATACAAGTAATAGTTGTTACTGCTTCCTGCATAAATCCAATATAAATATGAATAAAATCAGACATATGTTGAAGAAAGAAAATTAAAAGTAGATATTCTACACGGTAGATATATTGCTGCATATATATTTCATTTCTATGGCACTTCTTATATAATATACAACACTGCTAATAACAACAGTTATTAACTTTGAATGCCAAATTTCAGCTTGAAGTACGGTTTCCCTTTCCAGTTATATATTGTTATGCTTGCCACTTAAATTCTACAGTACTATACTGTCTACCAATAAATATTTGGACACCTGTGACAGAAAAAAAACTAACTTTATTCAAAAGCAATAGTTGGTAAAGCCTCCACGAGAGGCAATTACAACGTGAACCCTACGGGACATACTTTCCACAAGTCTTTGTATTACAGCTAGTGGTATTGTCTTCCACTCGGCTTGGAGTAGACATACAAGATCCTTCACCGATTTTGGACGGATAATGCACCCCTTAATTCGGAGATCGAACTCGTACCAGAAGTTCTCGATATGGTTCAGGTCTGGGCTCTGGGCAGGACAGTCATTAACGATGAACTCCATTGGCAACATAACAAGCCGTGGTTAACCTCGAAACATGACAACTGACACTATCGTCCTGAAAGTAACAGGGGTCCAACCCGTAAAACTGCCACAACATAGGAAGCACATTGTCATCCAAATTAGTGCATTAGGCATCGGCGTTGAGTTTACCATGAATGAGGACCAAGGGTCCCAGTCCATGGCCCCAATCCATACCAGGAGAAACACTCCCAAGACCATAATTCCACCTCCGCCGAACTTGACTATTGGCACAATACATTTTGACAGGAGACGTTCTCCAGGCAGACGCCAGACCCAGACCCTGCCATCCGAAAGGTAAAGGGTGAACCTTGATTCGTCGCTCCAAAGAACCCGTTTCTACTGATCTAAGGCCCAATTTCGATGTGCTTTTCACCACATTAACCGAGCAGCACGGTTGGACTTTGTGATCAAAGGCTTATGGGCAGCAGCACGACCATGAAAACCAAGCAGATGTGCTTCCTTACGGATGGTATTCATTGAAACAATACTCCCGGATGCCTGTTGAAACTCCTCGCGGATGAGGGCCATCGGTTGGGTGCGGTTCTTCCGAATTTCTCTGGACAGCACTCGTCGGTCTCTATCTCTCAGTTTCGTTGGTCTGCCGACTCGGGGCACATTCCGACAATCACCGCTCACCTTCCACTTCTTAATCACATAGACCACTGTCGATTTTGGGTACTTCAGATCGCTAGATATGTCCCTTAAGGATATATCCCCATTTGTCCCCATTAGCTAGATATATCCCCATTTGTGATACCCGATAATTATACCTTTCTCGAAATCAGAGAGCTCCGAACTGCGTGGCATCTTGCATACGACTAATGCCGATGCTGTTTCCTACACGATGTATACCAGCGGAGGCCGTGACGTACCTCAGGACCGCAGATATCATCATTTGCATAGGTGTCCAAATACTTATTGGTAGACAGTGTACTAGATTTTGTCTCTTTCTTACTATCACGTTTTCACAAAACACTCACTTGTCATAAAATGAAGAGGAATAGAGACAATACAAACCCTTGTATAATTTCAGACCACTATATAAAATTCAATTTCATCTCTCATGGTCACAATAGCCGAAACCCTTCCAATGATAAATGATAATGACTTCGTTAGGAATTAAGTAATCTTTAAAGTGACATTAAAAAAAGCGTTTAAGCTTGATTTATTAGGATCGTATAAAAATTAGTTTACAATTGAGAGCATCACTTGTTTATCTAATTTTATGTGTGTGTTGTATACAAGATGTAATTTTCGCCACTTTCACTTAAAAAAAAAACATGGCGCGTCTTATACACGAGTAAGTAGGTGTATTTTTTTAAAGAGGATGTCGGGAGTAAATATTAGTGATTTACCAAGCATTATAAATGCTTTAGAGTTCTATAATTTTTTGTAACATTTTAACCTCTTGCCTGTGACGTCCGAACTCAGTTCGAGCAACACAAATACGTCAATTTTGGAATACCCGATCTGAGTTTGGTCAAGAGAAAAAACGGTATTTCAATTTCGTGAAGCCCGAAATCGGTTCGTCCAATGAATAATATTCAATAATTTGTCATTTTTCTAATAGATAGAGATACTTTCTTTTGAAAAGTTTGGCAGTTTCGCGCCATTTGTCGCTATTTCTCGGATACTGTAAAGGATTTGTGAAATTCAAAGGAATCTGAGAGATATGGAATTTATGACAGTTGATATAGATAATAATATTGTTGTATTAGTTTATTATATTTATCCAGAAAATTATGTCATTTGATTTATTTTTCTGTAATTTGAGCAAAAATTGCTGTAATCCATTGACATTTCCCATATATGTGAAAATATTGAAAATAGTTATTATTTCGTTTAATTATTTTCAAGAATAATCTATTTCTAATATTTTGATTATAATAACTAACAAAATTAAAAAATTAACTTTTTTCCATTTTTTTACACGCTTTTCTTAAATATATTCCACAGGCAAGGGTTTAAAGAGTTATTTGAGAGGCAAATATTTTACATATAATTTAAGCTCACTTCTCAGAGATTTCTTTAGAAAGTACATAAACTATTTTTAATCGTTTTAATTTAGATTATTTTTTTAAAGTAAGTTACAAAATTAGCAAATATCCGTTATAAATATATTCGATATAAATACCAGTCGTTATAAATACATTCGAATCCCCTACACTTTGTCACCCATTAAAATTCAAATCTATACTGTTGAGTCTATGATGATGACTAGGATGATAAGTATGTTATTATGGATGTGGGATAAAAAATTAAATTTAAACAACTTTAAATATTAAAGCACAACTTCATTGCTAATTACTTTAAATTTTAAACGCTTTAAATATTACAATTTATAGAATAAAAATCTTGTGATAAGAAATTAATTTTCTATCAAATACAAGCGCAGTGCTACAAAGTAAAGTTTTATAATGAAGATAGCAATTCGTCATTATTTCAGTTGATATAACGAACTATAATAAAATATTGATCCAATTGGCAAAATCCTTATAATAATTACCTTTTTATCTGTATCAAGAACACTTCCAAATGGTCCAACTTTAAATTTTTTTAGATATGCAAAGATTCGAATGGTATTGTAAATGATATTTTCAATTGGTTTAAGATTATTATGCAAGATTTTTTATTTTATAAAAAAGATTCGTTACTATAAATCGAACAAAAACACATATTACATATTGTTAATAATAGAAAACTAACATCCAGGTTTGGTTTGGTGGGGAGCTCTACGGTCTACTTTTTTCCTACATGAGAGCTAATGAAACCGGGACTTACTGTTTAAAGCCGACTCCGAACGGTTACGAACATCCATGCCATAGTGGGACACGAATCCACGCACTTTAGAACCGAAGATCAGGGCCCTAGCCATTCGGCCATCGTTCAAGAAATATCCAGGATAAAATTGTGTAGGTTCTTAGTGAAATAATATAAATGATTTCTTTCTGTGTAGTAAGTTAAATAGTTTTAAAGTTTAAAAACAAATTTCAATTAATTCATTTTTGGATAAATACATATATACAATTTTAACTTCATTTCAGTTATAATATCATGTACTGTAATTTCGTATCATTTTCATGAATTAAATTTGATTCAGTCAATAATTTTTTTTTAATTGTACTGCTAAAAAGCGTTTAATTACTTAAACTACTTAAATTGTCTAAAATAATATTAAAATACTTAAATTGTATGAATAATTTCAGATTATTATGCGTTATTTTATTATTTTATAAATTAGATTCGTTACTATAAACTGAGTCAAAACATGTTTAACGTATCTTAAATACTGGAAAAGTAATATACAGGTTAAAATCATTAACCTAATGTTGTTCCTTTAATGTTGTTTTTGGGGAAATGATAAAAGTTATTTCTTCGTGTATAGTTAATTTAAAATTAATTTTTTCGAGGGAGATAAATACATAATACAATTTTAATTTCAATTCATTTATAATCTTATGTTATGGGATTTTACGAACTATATTTCATTCAGACAGCAAAAATGTTTTAAAATTGTATAACTAAACACCACTTAATTACTTAAAAAACTTAAAATGTATAAATAACATTAATATACTTAAATTGTATTAATAATTTCTCGTTAATATTCGGTATTTTATGATTTAACTGAAACAAAACACGTATTACGTATTGAAAATACTGGAAAAGTAATATTCAGTATAAAATCGGGGAGACTCTTATTAAAATAATAAAAATAATTCCTTTCTGGGCTGTTAGTTTAAAATTAATTCATTCCGTGGATAAATATATATATATATATATATATATATATATATATATTATACACATTTAAATAAATATATATACACACATATACATATATATATATATATATATATATATATATATATATATACATATTCATATATATATATGTATATATATACATATATATATATATATATATATATATATATATATATATATATATATATGTGTGTGTGTGTGTGTGTGTATATATATGTATATATATGTAAATATATATAATATATTTATATATATATACATACATACATATACATATACACACAGATATATATATATATATATATATATATATATATATATATAATTTTAATTTCATTTCAATTAAAATATCATGATATGGAAAATTATTATGTATCATTTTCAGGAATTATGTCTGATTCGGTCAGTAATGAATTTTTTAAATTGAATAGTTAAAATTCTACAGTGATATATTATAAAATAATATTAACAGTAGATCAGTGATAATTTTAAAACGGTTTATTGCCGAACTATAGCCCAATGATTAGGTTGCTGGCCTTCGGAACCAGATTTCGTGGGTTCGAATCCTACTGTGTCATCGATGTTTGTGGCCTTTCGGAATCGGCTTTAAACAGTATGTCCCTGACTCATTAGTCCTCGTGTTCCAAAAAGTAGACCGTAGCGCTCCAAGACAAACCAAAACCGTTTATTCGGCCATTGAAAATTTTGTATTATATTTTAGATAGATTTTTAAAGTTTTGTGATAGCCTTTTAGCTATTAGTGGTATTTGTAAAAATGTTATATGTCTATATAATTATTGAAAGAAAGTGATATCTTAAATCAATATTTTTAGCAATTTTATTTTGTCTTATTTAGTTTTTGAGATCGTCCGATTGCATGTAATAAAAAATGTATCTAGTTGAATCACGAAGTAACTTAATAAACAAATTCACCCGTGCGAAGTACGTGAATATGGCTAGTTATAAACAGTAGTACTTGAATACTTGAATATAGGAATGTTACTTACACCACTAAACATAAATAATCGTAAAAATCGTAAAAATAAAAAATTTACGATATCAAAAAAATTTACAAACTATTTGTTAACTGTCATCAAAAAGATACTTTGAGTATTAATGGATAAATATTTAAAACAGTTCTGCATGGGAAAGATGTCTTACATAAGATTTAAACTTACTTTTCCAAGCTTCCTTTTAATTATTAACCCGTTCTTTGGTTGTGTTTGTTAGGAACTCTACATCCGCCAAACTTCTCTCGATTTACACCCTAACCTTAGATCCGGCAGTGTTGCGCCGGACTCCCCAACAGTTTCCACGTCCTGTCGCCGGATAACTCAGCGCGAGAGTAAATCCCGCCGATCGTAGGAATGGACAGGGCGCATGCGTCGATATCGGGTTCAACGACGAAATTTCACGATCGAACAGGTGGCAATGGGGAAGCATTATTAAATATATAACTGCCCGTAGAGAAAAACATTGAGTTATTTGTTTATTTGTTTGTCGCCTTTTATAGAAATAAGTCGCTTTTATAAACCACAAACGTAAAATGATAATTCAGTAAAGAATCGCATTTGAAAATTGTTCAAATAAGAACCATTCAAGGGAAATCTTTTTTAAAAAAAAGGGAAAATTCACTTAAGATTGGGTAATAAGATTTACTGACTCTTTGTGAGAATTCCTTCCGGCTTTTCCAAATGCACTTATTTATTAGAGTGAGAACTATAATCAGCTTTACACGAGAAAATGATGTTATATTCCTTTCTACCCACGCAGTCTCTTTATATATATGAATGGTATCATTGGTGCTTTTCTTTTTATGGCACTCTGGCCACTTCTATACATATACACCAGTTGCTAGGGCCATTTCTTCGATGGCACGTGCTATCGAGAACAGACCAAGAAGTTTTTTGTGCAATATTAAATTATATAGAGGTGTTTAAAATTATTCCCCACCCTCTTTGAATTTTTGAGCAGTTACAAACATCTTGACTTATGTTGTCTAAGGCAGTGCTCCGCAACCTTTTCTCACCTATGACTCACTAAAATTCTTTCTAGAATTCCGAAGCACACGCTTATTATTTTTAATTAATACAAGAGTCGAAAAACATTTCTCACATAAATATGTCGTCGAAAATGGAAGTAATGTAAAAGCATACATACATAAATCTATATCATATTTATTTCTACTCAATCATAATAATTATTAATGTGATACCTGCGCTTGTTTCAATGAACACAAAAGTTTCATATTCCGCTCAATATTCGACAACGCAACCCGAAGTTCTTGGTCAAGATTTTTTAAGCATGACCGCTTATTATTTTTAATTAATACAAGAGTCGAAAAACTTTGCTCACATAAATATGTCGTCAAAAATGGAAGTAATGTAAAAGCATACATGCGTAAAACTATAACATATTTATTTCTACTTAATCATAATAATTATTAATGTGATACCTGCGCTTGTTTCAATGAACACAAAAGATTTATATTCTGCTCAATATTCGACAACGCAACCCGAAGTTCTTGGTCAAGATTTTTTAAGCATGACCGCTTATTATTTTTAATTAATACAAGAGTCGAAAAACTTTGCTCACATAAATATGTCGTCGAAAATGGAAGTAATGTAAGAGCACACATACATAAATCTATATCATATTTATTTCTACTCAATCATAATAATTATTAATGTGATACCAGCGCTTGTTTCAATGAACACAAAAGTTTATATTCGGCTCAATATTCGACAACGCAACCCGAAGTTCTTGGTCAAGATTTTTTAAGCATGACCGCTTATTATTTTTAATTAATACAAGAGTCGAAAAACTTTGCTCACATAAATATGTCGTCAAAAATGGAAGTAATGTAAAAGCATACATGCGTAAAACTATAACATATTTATTTCTACTTAATCATAATAATTATTAATGTGATACCTGCGCTTGTTTCAATGAACACAAAAGATTTATATTCTGCTCAATATTCGACAACGCAACCCGAAGTTCTTGGTCAAGATTTTTTAAGCATGACCGCTTATTATTTTTAATTAATACAAGAGTCGAAAAACTTTGCTCACATAAATATGTCGTCGAAAATGGAAGTAATGTAAGAGCACACATACATAAATCTATATCATATTTATTTCTACTCAATCATAATAATTATTAATGTGATACCAGCGCTTGTTTCAATGAACACAAAAGATTTATATTCTGCTCAATATTCGACAACGCAACCCGAAGTTCTTGGTCAAGATTTTTTAAGCATGACCGCTTATTATTTTTAATTAATACAAGAGTCGAAAAACTTTGCTCACATAAATATGTCGTCGAAAATGGAAGTAATGTAAGAGCACACATACATAAATCTATATCATATTTATTTCTACTCAATCATAATAATTATTAATGTGATACCAGCGCTTGTTTCAATGAACACAAAAGTTTATATTCGGCTCAATATTCGACAACGCAACCCGAAGTTCTTGATCAAGATCTTTTAAGCATGACCGCTTATTATTTTTAATTAATACAAGAGTCGAAAAACTTTGCTCACATAAATATGTCGTCGAAAATGGAAGTAATGTAAAAGCATACATACATAAATCTATATCATATTTATTTCTACTCAATCATAATAATTATTAATGTGATACCTGCGCTTGTTTCAATGAACACAAAAGATTTATATTCTGCTCAATATTCGACAACGCAACCCGAAGTTCTTGGTCAAGATTTTTTAAGCATGACCGCTTATTATTTTTAATTAATACAAGAGTCGAAAAACTTTGCTCACATAAATATGTCGTCAAAAATGGAAGTAATGTAAAAGCATACATACATAAATCTATATCATATTTATTTCTACTCAATCATAATAATTATTAATGTGATACCTGCGCTTGTTTCAATGAACACAAAAGTTTATATTCGGCTCAATATTCGACAACGCAACCCGAAGTTCTTGGTCAAGATTTTTTAAGCATGACCGCTTATTATTTTTAATTAATACAAGAGTCGAAAAACTTTGCTCACATAAATATGTCGTCAAAAATGGAAGTAATGTAAAAGCATACATGCGTAAAACTATAACATATTTATTTCTACTTAATCATAATAATTATTAATGTGATACCTGCGCTTGTTTCAATGAACACAAAAGATTTATATTCTGCTCAATATTCGACAACGCAACCCGAAGTTCTTGGTCAAGATTTTTTAAGCATGACCGCTTATTATTTTTAATTAATACAAGAGTCGAAAAACTTTGCTCACATAAATATGTCGTCGAAAATGGAAGTAATGTAAGAGCACACATACATAAATCTATATCATATTTATTTCTACTCAATCATAATAATTATTAATGTGATACCTGCGCTTGTTTCAATGAACACAAAAGTTTCATATTCTTCTCAATATTCGACAACGCAACCGGAAGTTCTTGGTCAAGATCTTTTAAGCATGACCGCTTATTATTTTTAATTAATACAAGAGTCGAAAAACTTTGCTCACATAAATATGTCGTCGAAAATAGAAGTAATGTTGAGATTGCTTTGTAAGAAATGTGAGGATATTCTTTTTTTAACGTAAATCCAGAAAACATCTAATGGAACTTCGGAGAAGTATAATTTTTATGTGATGTCATTATTTAAATCTGTAAATTCCTCTCGAATTTCTAAAGGCAGTGATTCCGTAGAATTTATTGCATTGGTTGCAAAAGGATTTCGAATCCAATCGTATTGTTCCGTATTAATGGAATAAAAATATTGATCACATTTCTGATCAAATTCAAAAAACTGTTTTGTATGTTATTGAGTTCCAAGTCTTAAAGAAAAGGCTTTAAAAACCATTTTCTGACATACATACACACACACATCAAGTGAAATATATAAAAAAGGTTTAAAAATAGACATTATTATGAAAAAAATTGTCATTGTGTATTAAATACATGATGAAAAATTGTAAAATGTCAAATACAATGTATCTGATCTCGGCACACCTGTATCTGGCTCAGGACACACCGGTTGCGAAGCACCGGTCTAAGGTGTGTAGGTGTTTGTACTCCAAACGAACCAAGCAACTTACAGGGTCATTACTTACCGGTCATTTTTGAAACACCATGCAACAGAATCACGATGAACAAATTTGTTATTTTCTAAATATTAATTTATATTTTTACATGATCTACATTTAAATTCTCAATTTTGTTTCTCTGATTTTCGTATTATAAGTGTACTATAAGTTTAAAAACAATTTTGTCAAAAGCCTAACAATATAAAATGTAATATCTAAAGAAAAAGCTTTATTAATTAAGAATATAAAAACAAATACCGTATTAAAATTTTCCAGATCTTTTAAATGCTGAAGAGGAATCGTGAACATTGCCAAACTCCAGAATAGAAACTTTATTTTCTAATCCACAGCAGAAATATAATTACTTCTGAAAAGTACTCTGATAAATTTGTTTGTGCTAACTTTTAAAACTAAATCAGTGGCTAGATCATTAGAACATAAATCCACAAGCGCACTTCAAATTACTATAGTTCGGGATAATTATTCAAGTGTGAAATTACCGGAGATCGAGCTTCCCACGTTTTCCGGAATATGAGGAATGGAATAATTTCAAACTCCAGTTTGACAACATCCTGACATCAAAGGAACATTTGTCTCTAGAACGAAATTTGCATTATTTAGAAGTTGCATTAACGCTTTATAAAGAGCGGAATACACGTATACTGCCGTTTTACTGAAAATGGATTTGGTACAGGAAAACTTATTTTTAAATTGTCATCTTAATACTGCAATAAAACCTCGCTAGAACAGTATCAGAAACAACGATAATCCGTCTATAACAAGGGTGGGCAAATACTTTTAAGCGCTGGCCAAAAAGGAAATTTTCAAAATGTCTCCCGGGCCGAAGGACTATACCGCATACGCTGTGCACACGCGAATGTTGTGGGTGGAGTTTTTTTCTATGCCCAAGAAACTTTTTTGACAAAAACACTATAAGTATCATTTTAAAGCATTTGAACAGAGAAATTTGACAGTTAGTAAAAGATAATAGTAATAATAAATTGTCTTACTTAGGTGTATAGGCGAACAATTTGTGCCCAGTAAAATATGTCACGTAATTTTTAAAGAAATATGATCCATTATATTAAATTAATGGTCATTCAATAAATCAGTTAATGAAAGATTTTATTTTGATATTTATTTATATCTTAACGATACAAATTATTTTATTTTGATCATAGTTATTACATTTTTATATTTATATTACATTTTGTAAATATATTGGTAAACAGAATTATAAAAAAAAGACAAACATCAAACATTAAAATTGAATAGTTTTAGTTAATGCTAAACGTGAAATCTGGAATGTTCGTTTGATATTATTTCTTCAAAATTTGGATCCAAATCACTTGTAGCCATCCTTAATACCGAGTGTAGATTTTCGTGAGTAATTTTTGATCGATATTTATTTTTCGTGTAAATCATTAACGAAAAAGTTCTTTCACAAATATATGGTTGAACCAAATAAAACTAGGTTTGAAATGTTTTGTATTCAAAGCACCGTAGAAAACACTCAACTCGTTTGAGTGAAAATTTTCTTTTAGTAAATTATTTAATCAAATACTGTTGATTTCAACAAAATAGCATATAAAAAATTAAAAAAAATTGCATGCAGGATTTTTCAACGGGCCGGCTTTTGCCCACCTCTGGTCTATAATGATAATATTTTGTGACCGCAGTGAATTTGCTTACAATACGAGGGTTATTGCTTTTGCCCACCTCTGGTCTATAATGATAATATTTTGTGACCGCAGTGAATTTGCTTACAATACGAGGGTTATTGCTTTTGCCCACCTCTGGTCTATAACGATAATATTTTGTGACCGCAGTGAATTTGCTTACAATACGAGGGTTATTGCTTTTGCCCACCTCTGGTCTATAACGATAATATTTTGTGACCGCAGTGAATTTGCTTACAATACGAGGGTTATTGCTTTTGCCCACCTCTGGTCTATAATGATAATATTTTGTGACCGCAGTGAATTTGCTTACAATACGAGGGTTATTGCTTTTGCCCACCTCTGGTCTATAATGATAATATTTTGTGACCGCAGTGAATTTGCTTACAATACGAGGGTTACTCTGAAACTTTTGAGATACGCGCAGACTAGAATTTACGGAATAAAAATAACAGTTTAATTTTAAAATACAAAGTATTTCAACACAGCAGACAATTTTTTACTGACTTACTTCAACTTGTTTAGCGTAGAATAAATTTTAAACAGAAGAGAAAATGGAGTTAACGCGAGAACATTTTCTCGATGATTTTCTACGATTTTAAAGCAGGATTAAATCAATAAGAATGCTTTAAAATTTTGCAATTGCCATTTGGTGATGAATCTCCAGCTCGTGCTACCGTATTCAGATGGTTTAAAGAATTTAGCAGAGGTCGCAATTTTCTTCAGGATGAAGAACACACAGGAAGGCCGCCGTCGGCAGTAATCCCGGATAATGTGTCCTCCATATGAAAAAATTAATGGATGATAATCACTCTACCTATCAAATAATACAGAAGGAACTTAACATCGGATCCGCAGCCATACACAAAATTGTTAATAAAGAATTACATATGAAAAAAGTAGTTTGCCGTTGGGTTTCCCATAATCTAACTGAGCACCAAAAAGGGGAGAGTGTCAGAATCAGTAAAGAAACTCTTAAATTGCTAAATGATGGTGTCCACCGCATCATTTCTAAAATTGTAACGGGTGATGAAACGTACATACCGTTTTTTGACGTTCCAACAAGCCAAGAAAGCAAAGTATGGGTCTTTGAAGATGATCCCACGCCGACAAGGGTGAAAAGACAACGCGCACTGAAAAAAGCGATGTATGCCGTTTTCTTCCAACACGTCAAAGTTCCAACACGTCATTGTGTTCTTTAATGGCGGTTGGGACACTTAAAATAGGTCACGAGGTCCTATAAATTCACACTGTCGACTGGTCACATTGTCTCTCAAGTTCAGACGATAAACTCTGTTGGAGGTAGGCAAATCAAGCGGGTGTTCTGCTTGGTTCTTGCATCTAAATTATGAGGACTCACTTTGAGGTAAAAGTCTTTCTTTTCTCCTAGCAGGTCTCTTAAAAAGGAATGATGCAACCCTTTACCTTAAATCGAGTAGTCTGCGGCACATGAGCTGGGATCGAACAAGTGGGATTATTAACAACAACATTAACATCTGTATTTGTAACAATGCTTTTTAAACAGTTAAACCAATTTTTAAGTCCGTTTTTTAGAAAACAAATTCTGAACATTGGAGAGTAATTCAGAATTTTTACTCTTTTTATTATCTAGAATGGAGGAAAGAAAATATTGTAATGAGATACGAAATATCTCTATAAATTCTGATTATAACGAATATTAACTGTTCGGTTTTCCCCCAGATGGCAGTACTTGAGTTCTACTCTCAACACGGTTACCTTAAGAAACGAAACCTACTGTGAAAGTTTAAATTCTAATTCTGATAGATGCATCATACAGAATAAAAAAGAAATGTAATATAAAGGTGTGCACAGAAGTCATGTGATATCCACACAGATTTTTTTTTACCTGTAATCTCCTACCTTAAGGTATCCGTCTACGTTCGGAGAACTTTTTTCTTCAAACGTAGAAACTAGTTCATGTTTTTACATTTTTAGATTTATTTTTTATATTATCATAGAGAATTGCACTTCAAAAATTTATTCCAGGAGAAGTTTTCATAAAATTTCTAATAAATGAAGAAAATTTAGTAAAAAAAATCGGGTTTTTTCAAAAGGTCTAATTTTTTAATAAATTAAATTATTTCAATATTTTTTGATGCATCACATTTCTCATACACTGGACTAGTGAATCACCTAAAATCTTTGCTTAACTTACATTTGGTAAAAAAATTTTGTCCTTCAAAATCATACACATTGAATTTTTAAAGAATTTTCATTACCTTTATATCTAACTATGAGTGTAACATCATTAAAAATTATCCAAATTTAAAGCTTTTAAGTCATTCACTAGTAAATACTATCAAAAACATTCATAATAATTTTCAACATAATATTTTAAGAACTTTTTGAGAAATCACATTTCAAGTTTCAACATTTTATTAAAAATACCGTTCTGAGAAAAACGCATTTGAAATTTATGAAAGCAACTTTAACTATTAAAAAATTAAAATATATGTTTAAAATTCCCCACACTTTCTTGCTTTAAAATTTTCTAATTGCCAAGTTGCTAATTACTTAAAATACTAGAAAAATGTTTAAATTAATCTTCATGAAAATTAAAAAGGTTTTGTCCAAAAAATGCTCTTTAAAAGGCCTTAAATTCACAGCTTCCAGTTCCGAAGTCGTTACTTCCGTTTTGTTTTGACAGCTGTCACTAATGTTTAAACAGCTGTAACTTTTCTTTAAAATGCCGTAAAGACAAAACAGAAACAGATTTAGAACCCTAAAAGTTGAAATTTTACAATAAAGAAATAAAAAAAAATTATGATTTTTGGCAAAAAATGACGTTTTTAACGTAGACGGATACCTTAAACAAAAATTCCTTGATGCTGAGACCTGAATTTCTTCTCATTCTTACAATTGATATTTACCCGAGTGTTATTTAATAAACTTCAATATTTCACATGCCTGATTTTCCACGAATGTGATATTTCCTCTCGTGCTTTACGAATAAAAAATATCTCTTATTTACCAAGAGCAGTCGTTGAAACACAGAGTACGCAACAGGAAATCAGACGCCTACGTTTCTCAGAGATTAACACGCTCGCATACATATAAAGAAAGAGTTTACTTTTCAGCCCCCGAGCGCCTAATTTGAGCTTTGCATTTTTGTGCGTTTTCTGAATAGTTTTCTCCTGCGAGTTGGAGTTACAACAAAATTGTTACTTTCTCTTTTCTTGATATTCTTTTTCCCTGATGGAAGTCAATAGTTCGACGTTTTGCTTCCACAGGATAATTTTTTTTAAAAAAATCTGGGATTCATTGCTTTAAGATCTGTATGTTTATTTTATTCTTTCTCTCTTTGCAGGAAAAGATCTTTAATCCTACAAAAAAATGTAAGAGAGTAGGTAAGTTCAAAAGTTTAAACTTGTTACTACTTTAATAGAGACTCTAAAAATACTTGAATAAAATACCTTCAATTTCTTGGGTAACTGCAGAAAAAATTGTGAGGTAAATTGAAAAAAAATCTTGGCTGAAAAGGAAATATTCTTGGAATATGAAGGCGTCCTGTGTTAAAAACTTATGTAGTAGTTTGCGTACCAACACTTTAAACATAAAACAATACACAAGAAAATCTTAAATTATTTACATAATTATAATTTTAATTATCTAATAATTATAATTAACACATTGTATGAGGGACACGTACTAGTACATTTTCTGATTAATACTTGAGCGCGGGTCACGTACTAGTACGTTTTCTAACGATTGATACTTCCGCGCGGGACACGTACTAGTACGGGTTAGTGTAACAACAGGATTTGTTCGTGGATACAAAAATAACGGTATATACAGGAAAACGAAGTCGAACGTTCTTGTCTACTAAATAGATTCTGGAAAAATTTAGACAAATAAAAATTAGTTTTTACATCATTCGATGCGAAACAACAGAACGGGAAAAAATTAAAACTATATACTACTATTTCTATTTGATTTTTCATATTTACGATACTATTATACATTTATCCACTAAAAAATATATTTTTTGTTTAAAAAAATCTTATGGTTGTTATTTATATATTTCTATTTATATATTTCAATATAAAGTAAGAAAACTTGGTTAGGTTTTGTTTTAGGTGCTACGGTCTACTTTTTGGAACACGAGAGCTAATGAGCCCGGGAACTACAGCTTACAGCCGATTCCGAACGGCTACGAACTTCCATGTCACAGTGGGATTTAAACCCACGAACTCCGGTACCGAAGGCCAGCACCCTAACCAATCGGTCATCGTTCGGTGAAGAGTTGGTTAAAAAATTAAATAATTTTCGATCTATTGAGATTTAACTGAATAACTAAATTGACGTCCGCTAAAAAAACGTCCGCTCCCGGTACAATTCCTCTGCGAAATGTACCCGCACATAATGTGTTAATACCCAAATGTAATTAGATTTAGCTCTTTTAGACGTAAATTTTTTACACTTTCTGAATTTCATAATTTTATATTGGCAGCAGCTTCAAGTTTGTCAAGTTGCGGTTTGTTCATTAGTCTGCTAATACATACTAGTAACGTTAGGGAAAAACCTATCACAGTTTACATTTCAAAATTGGAATCCATAGTGCTCTTAGGGTACCATCAAGGTTTTGTTTGGTTTGGAGTGCTATGGCAACTTTTTTGCTATACACGGGATAATGAGAGCGAGACTTCTGCTTAAAGCCGATTCCAAACGGCTAGGAACATCTATGCCGGGATCGAGATTCGAACAGGCAGATTCCGATACCGAAGTGCATCATCTTACCATTCTGCCATCGTCCGACTAAGGCCACCATAAAAAAACATTGATGGTCCTCTCGCACTTCTTGAAGAGAGTCTGTCACCCAGAAATATCTGGATTATTCTTTAACGTATTTTTCAGTTCTCTGTAGTAATGGTCTTCTTTAGTTAGAAATGTCTTACACTGTTGGTTTTTGGTAAACAGTGTCTTCAGCTTTTATCCTTGTACTACCTCTGAGATCACGTTCTGTCTATAATCAAACGTCTTAGAAATAAACGAGCAGGATTATCCCTTTCTTGAAAACACTTAAATTTGTTACCAAATACACGGATCCCATTCCTTGTAATTAAACTTTTAATCATAATTTAATCTTGGTTACTTGATCTCGTTTTTTTTTGTATGCTCCATATTTTTTTTCAGTATGTAAATAATTTTAAAGTTTACGAAATCAAGAATTATAAAAGAGGGCATTTTACTTTCACATTTTGCCTGTTGTTTTTGCTTTGTTATTTGCCTGTTGCTCGTCGTATTTTTGCTCCAATATAGTTTTTTTCCCATCAGGTAAATTACATAATGCCACACTTGCCAGAATGTTGAATTTGGAAATTAGCTTTGTTTTATCTACCAACTGTTTTGAATGTTTCGTTTAACTGTTTTTTTTATTTACGTTGTTTTTGAGAAAGGAAAAATAAACTTTGATGTTTTTATATTTTTTTATGTAACTTCTTTAAAGAAACTCAGTCTTCAGTTAGGCCATGCTAGTGTGCTAAACATCAATGGAAACATGCTGATCGTTCCTTTCAAACAAAATTCTTTTATCGCGAAAAAGCAGCAATAAACTGATAAAATACCTTAAAATTGCTACTTCCAGCTATTTATGGCTAATAATCTTTATATTTCCTGCTTTCTGAGGACCTAATAGATAGGGCATGGCAACTACTCCGGATTCTGCAGAGCAGCTCCGGAAAAATGAGAAAATTTGATAACTCCGGAAACTTCTCAGATTTCTCCGGAAAATAGCAAAACTTTTGAACAGCTAAAAGATTACAATTCAGCAATTAAATACAAAGTTTTGCAAAAAATAATGCTGAATATTGCTATTTTCATACAGTAACGCTGCATGTTAAAAGTTTTCAGTACTGCGCGGGAAAACAAAGCTGGATTTAAGTCAAATTTGAGTAGACAAACTCTAGAATCCCTGATGATAGAAAAATGGAAATATTTTAATCAGTGTCAATGTTTCCATAAGAAACACTGCTCTGAAAAATAAGTTGTTAAAGCTGAAAAAGCTTCTCATAAATTTTTAAATGCATAAATTTTAATTCACCTGTTACAATTTACTACTGTGTAAATACTTTAAATTTAATTCTAATTTAAAAATCAATAAGATATGTATTAAGGTATAATCTGTAATTAGCATGTTAAAATTTCTCACTACACTGTTGCTCCGGTTACAAGTGCCTGAGGGTCTTGCCAACCTTCAGGCACTTGTGACCGGAGCAACAGCGTAGTTCGAAATTTTAACATGCTAATTACAAATTATACATAAGTACATATCTTATTGATTTTTAAATTTCAAACTACACTGTTGCTCTGGTCACAAGTGCCTGAAGGTTGGCATGTCTGGTAGGGTCTTGCTCACTGGTACTAGTGTTTGGGGTTCGAATCCTAAGGTTGACATGGATGTCCGCAGCCTTCCGAGATCAACATTAAGCAACAGACGATGATCTCATTAGCCTTGCAATCAAACTAAGATATAACTACTCCAAATCAAACTAAAGCCAAATTTCTTCGTCTATCCCAATTCTAAAGAGAGTTCGTTCATGTGGGTAGAATTGAAAAAATTCCAGAGTCGCTAACTTTGAGGATATCTGAACATTAAATATGTATCCTGTCTCAAATTTATTGATTTATGGGATTATTAAAAACATTTTCGTACTGAATCGAATTATTGCATTTAAGTACACGCTTTAGTATATATTCGGAATAATAAATATACATAATCATGTTTAGATATATGGATAAAATAGATGTCAGCAGAGATGCCATAGATGCAAACAATTAAACAATAAAGTTAAAGTTAAGCAAAACCTGTCTGTAATGATTCTGTAGAGACATACAGTGATATTTTTATAGACAGGTTTACATGTAATGTGATCCTTTGCTCATTCAGTGTTTATGTATTTTGTGTGAATATAATATCTTGTATTATATTTAGATAAACATTTAAACTTTTTTTAAAATAAAATGAATTTACTCCTTATAATCTCAAAATGGTATTGGGTAGAGTAAATAAAGAATTTCTTATGACCAAGGAAAATATCGTTAGAGACAAGTTTTAAATACTGATTTCACTATTTATTTTTAAAAGACAACTAGCTAACAGGTTAGAGAGATTTCTAGACTACGGAATGTAAACTGAATTTTAAAAAATTAAATTAGAGTAAACTGTTTAAAAACCAAGTGACAAGAATTTATTTAAGTAGAAATTGACATGAAAGTAAATTCGTTAAATCCGATTCTATACAGTTAATTGTTCTAACAACTAAGAAGTTACAACTCAAATTGATAAACAATTAAAATCAATTTTCAAATATTAAATGAAACACAGGTATTACACAGAACTGTACAGATATAATTGGGACAAATATTAAGAAAATCTTAGCCTCAGAATGAATATCTCCTTATAATCTCAAAGTGGTATTGCGTAGAGTAAATAAAGAATTTCTTGCGACCAAAGAAAATATTGTTAGATACCAGTTTTAAAAACTGATTTATTTATTTATTTTTAAAGGACAACTAGCTAACAGCTTCGAGAGAATTTTAGACTATGGAATAAACTAAATTAAAAAAAAATTAAATGAGAGTAAACTGCCTAAAAACCAGATGAGAAGAATTTATTGAAGTAGAAATTGATATGAAAGTAAATTCTTTTAATCCAAATCTATACAATTAATTGTTCTAACAACTGATAAGTTACAAATCAAATTGATAAGCAACTGAAATCAATTTTCAAGTATTAAATGAAACACAGATATTACACAGATCTGTATAGCTATAATTGGAACATATTATATATTAAGAAAATCTTAGCCTCAGAATGAATATCTTCTACTTCTCTTGCAAAACTTCTCTGTTTCTTTTAAGTGGAGAATATGATAAATTTAATTTAAAATGTTGCGAAATAGCCTAAAAATGGGCTGTTTTAAACTGTTCAGTTTATCAGTTTTAAAAGACTGAAAATTTTGTTACATTTTTTAGCGAGTTCTATTTTTATTCGGTAGATGAAATCTTTATAAAATAAGAAAAAATATCGAGAAGAATATCTTACATAAAATAAATTTAGAGAGATTTGTGGGCAAGAGGTTTGTAAACTGAGATAAAATGGGAGAATGTAAACTGCATAAAAACGAAGCACCAAGAATTTATTTTTTAGTAAATGTTGGTAGATTCGCTTAAGAAACATTTGTCCATTTTTAAAGTTGCAGTAAGGTTTCCATTTGAAATTGAAATTGTGGGTTAACGTTCTTAAATGGGATGCATAATAAAGTTTTGACAGGTAATTTTCTCTGCAAAGTCATTGGTCATAGATGTATACATGCTACCAGCTACAAAAATGCTTATGGTATTTTTGAATTGAATTATGGTATTATGTTATAGTATTTTTGAATTAAAAAAATTTAATGTTGCGAAAATATTATAGTTTACCTTGAATTGTTAAAATAGAATTATCTTGATTCCTAATTAACTCAAAACGAAACAAAAGTTAAAAAGGTAACCATTGGCTCTCCCCAAAGTTAATCCAAATTGAACCGGTATCATAAAAAATTAACGACACCTGGAAAGTTCCCTGAAATCTCGAATGCATTTGAGTGTGAAAAATTATAGCAACAAAAAGTACAACGACATTCGAATTATCTCGCGTATGCACAGATTGGTCAGTTTATCACGCTCGAGTTAACTCGAGCGTTCACATTAAGGGGTTAATATAACACAAAAGGTTATTATAGGCTTATGAATCTAAAAATAAAAATAAATTCTGACTAAAGCTGTCATATAATTTGAAATATTTTTACAATAAGTTCGTGAGTTATTGCTCTTTTGCAAGACATGTAAAAAAAAATAATAAAGAGTAAGTTTTAATATGTATAAAGGTCTATGTACAATATTTTAAGAATTTTTCAAACTTATGTTCGGTTATCGGCATCTTGTACAAGACTTTCTCAAAGAATTGTATTCTTACTTTAGTAAAGATCTTCTATTCGTGGAATTGTGTTTTGCTTAATGGAACACAAAAACTTATTGCAGATTATGAACGTGAAACCAAAATTAAATTTTGAATAGAACTCTCGTATAGCATAAAATATCTTTTCAATTAATTCATGTGGAATTGTTGATTTATTAGACACTTAAAGAAGTAATAAGGAAAAAGCCGTAAAATTTCCAAAGAAACTGTATACCATAATATTCGAATTTCACATTTTTCTGTTATTAAGAATCTTTTTTAGTTTTTAACAAGCACCTACCGTATAGCCACATATATTTTTCTGTAGTATTGATTCTTTAGTCAGGTCACAATAAAAGCAGTCTCAGAAAGCAAATTATCTGTGTTTTTTCAGTCTCGTTTAAAATTATCTTTTTGTGCATAAATTCTGTCATAATTTCCTGACAAGCTATAGCACATAAAATTATTTATGGAGCAGTATATCACAGAAGAGGTGTCAAAAGAAGTTAAATTTCATGGAGCATTGGAGAATAGCACTTTTAGTCAATAAATATTAAAAATGTGCAAAAAATTTAAAATTCTTGAATTGTTGTTATATTTATTCTTTGCAGATTCACATATAAGTTGATTGAATGATAAAATGCACCAAAAGTTTGAATTTTTAACAAATATAACTGTTGTGATGAGGCGATTTAGATATGATATATAATTGTTTCATTCATAAAAAAGTAAAATGTTCGGGATCTAAATCTGACCTCATCACATCGTCAGAGATAGAGGACCATAATTTAACGGAATATTGTAGTCTTGTACGGGGGTCTGATTCCAGTCACAGATAAGAATTCTGTCTCCGTACTTGACATTAAATAAGAATGTACCTTTGTGGAGTATTTATGAGTCCCTAAGGGACAGGGCCCAATTAGAGGTGATAAGGTTACTCAAGTTGGTGGTCTCAGGGCGGGGTTTGCTGAGACCAATGACTTTCTGGCAACGATCCCGATTGGGAGTCAAGAAGAAGGAGGGGACTAAGTTAGAAAATTGGAAGAGAAGGCCCCAGAGAATTGGAGGAGAAGGCCCCAGAGAATTGGAGGAGAAGGTCCCAGGGAGTTGAAAGAGAAGGCCCCAGAGAATTGGAGGACAAGGTCCCAGGGAGTTGAAAGAGAAGGCCCCAGAGAGTTTGGATAGAAGATCCCAGAACGAGAATTGGATGAGAAGGCCCCAGAGAGTTTGGTTCGGAGGTCACAAAAGGAAGTTGCTATATACTCCAGCCAAGTCCGTAGAAAGTTCCTGCAAAAGTTGTACGGTCGCACCCCAGAGACAACAGATCAACGGTTGACGTAAAAACTCCCTAAAACCGAGAAGAGAAACCGAGAAAAGGACCATGGTTGGAAAGAAAAAGTCCGATTAAGATTCTGTAACATTTCCTGTATATATAAAGAATAAATCAAAAATTATTGCCTCTAAAGTTTTTTAAAATGTTGGTGGCCCGGATTCAGTTACAGGAAGCAGAATTGTTCATCTTTCCTTACAATAATACGCTTTTACTAACGATTGCACTATCAATAGAATTAATAGTTAACAGAATTTTTGTTATGACGATTATCTACATTTTATTAGAATTTTTGTACAGTTATATATTTGATGTTTTAAATATATAAATAAGAAACAATTATCAGTTTATAAATAAATATTAACAGTTTGTTAATATTTAAAAAATTACAAAATTAAAAATTTTATAAATCCTCGAATCGTTGTTATATATTTTTTAAAATCCTTAAATGAGAATTTCATAACCAAATAAAACCCAAGATCTTTTCGAAAAGTTAAAGAAAATAAGTCTTAGAAGGTCTAAATTTTTATTAACTCCTGGAAATTCAAAGTAATTTTAAATCAAAGAAATTTTAATTTAAAATCAAAATGAACCAAATTAATTTCGAAAAGTTAAAAAAAAAATTGAGCTTTAGAGCGTTGAATCTTTATTAATTCCTGAAAACTTAAATTAATTTTAGAAAATGCTTAACGATACAGTAATTAAGAATACACCACTTAACACATTGTATGCGGAACATTACTAGTACGTTTTCTGACGATTGATACTTCAGCGCGGGTCGCGTACTAGTACGGGTTAGTGTAACAACACGGTTTGTTTGTGGCTACAAAAATAACGGTATATACAGGAAAACGAAACCGAATGTTCTTGTCTACTATATAGATACTGGAAAAATTTAGACAAATAATTTAACATATTTTAGAGAAAATTGTTACTAGTGGGAAGAAGAAAAAGCCGCAAAGACAATGTCGTGTTTGTGCTGTGATAAAAGTGGGAAGTGAAATATCTTACATATGCAAGTTTTGCCGTGTACCTCTTCATAGAGGAAAATGTTTTGAACGTTACCACACTGTAAAACATTATTAGTTTTATGACTGCTCCTTTCATTTTTTTATAATGTAAAAATGCTTATATATAATATAATTCGAAAATATTAATACTATATACTACTATTTCTATTTGACTTTTCATATATATGATATTATTATAAATTTATTATTATAAATTAAAGATATATTTTTTGTTTACAAAAATCTTATGGTTGTTATTTGTATATTTCTATTTATATATTTGTTTATATATTTCAATATAAAATACGAATAGTTGCTTAAATAAAATAAATAGAAATATTCTTGGAATCTGAAGGCGTCCTGTGTTAAAAACTCAAGCAGTAGTTTGCGTACCAACATTTAAAGCATTAAACAATACACAAGAAAGTCCTAAATTATTTACATAAGTATAATATGAATTATCTAATAATTATAATTAACACATTGTATGCGGGACACGTACTAGTACGTTTTCTGACGATTGATACTTGAGCGCGGGACACGTACTAGTACGTTTTCTGACGATTGATACTTGAGCGCGGGACACGTACTAGTACGTTTTCTGACGATTGATACTTGAGCGCGGGACACGTACTAGTACGGGTTAGTGTAACAACATGGTTTGTTTGTGGGTACAAAAATAACGGTATATACAGGAAAACGAAGCCGAATGTTCTTGTCTACTACATAGATTCTGGAAAAAATTAGACAAATAAAAACTAGTTTTTACATCAGTCGATGCAGAACCACAGAACGGGAAAAAATTAAAACTATATACTACTATTTCTATTTGATTTTTCATATTTACGATACTATTATAAATTTATCCACTAAAAATATATTTTTTGTTTACAAAAATCTTATGGTTGTTATTTATATATTTCTCTTTATATATTGTTTATATATTTCAATATAAAATACGAAAAGTTAGTTAAAGAATTAAATAATTTTCGATCTATTGAGATTTAACTGAATAACTAAATTTACGAGCAAAACGCCCGCTCCCGGTACAATTCCGCTGCGAAATGTACCCGCATATAATGTATTAAAAATAATTAAAAGCTGTTAAAAATTGAAAATAAAATAAATAGCGTATATCATGTTTTATAGTATGATATTCGCTATTTATTTTATTATAATAACCTAATAATAAAAACTAATATATAATATATAATTAATATAACAACCATATCACTCATATTTACGTAACAGACGTTCACAATACACTACGCACTTAAGAATATATACTAGGTAACAACTAATGTATTTTCTAACCTATGTATATATGCATTCCTACGAAATAACATTTTATTAACTCTGAAAAGCAATTTTAGTTTCGTAAAAGGAAAAATAGACTTGGTTCACTCTGGTTGTGAACTCTTCAAATATGCATCGATAATTCAGTGGTGGAAGAAATCATACTCATATATTTGTTATATCTGCAGTATAGTTTCGTTTTGCAGGCTATCTCACCAAATAAAATGTCAAAGGAAAGAAGATATCCAATCTGAAATATTTTGAGGCGAAATATACATTTTTTCGCGAAATACAAGTTGCATTTTAATTTTTATTTACAGGTAGGTAAAGTTTCCTATATGTGAGACGCAAGAGTGCGCTAGCTTAATTTAAACTGCAAAACATCGTTAAACATCGTTACTAATTGATATAGATTTAAACACATTCATGCATTGGTGTGTCGCACCCGTATTTATTCAATTACACGCATATATCAGAAATCCCTGAAGTGCTTGGTATAATAACGCTTCCAATACATAATATAAGGATCAATTCATCATTAGTATTGGATATGATTATAGGTGCCGTATCGCAGGAAGTACTACCATTTAGTGGAGTTATAGTAATAGTTCTGCCAACAAATTTATTTGCATGACTGTAAAGTGATTCGTGTTTGGACAGTAACGACCAGCAAATTTCCACTGATGTTTAGTACAGTACCATGGCCGAACTGAAGACTGAGTTTCTTTAAAGAAGTTACACCCAAAATATAAAAACATCAAAGTTTATTTTTTTCTTTCTCAAAACAATGTAAAAATAAAAAAAAACAGTTAAACGAAACATCCAAAACAGTTGGCAGATAATACAAAACTAAAGTTGCAAATTCAACATTCTGGCAAGTGACTATATATTATGTAATTTACGTCAGCGGTTCTTAACCTATGGGTCACGACCCAAAATTGGGTCGCGAAGCATATTTCTTGGGTCGCGCTGAGTCGAACCAAAAAAGTTAGTAATACACCAAATAATAAGTAATACCAACACCTCCCCTAGAAGAGTTATTCCCTAATACAATGCTCCGGTAGTGACACATTTTGGTGAAAATTGAAAGCGCTCCCGATTAGCTACTTTTACTTTCAGTTTTAAGAAACCAGGGATTCCCCGTTGTTTGTAAACATGTAAGCAGAGAATAACAGATTTTACTCGTGTGAATAAAGAGGTAATAACGAAAAGCTTTTTTGTCTTATTATTAATAGTGGAGTGATCAAGCTGCAGTGCGTATTGTAAAATTGTAATCACCCTAATAATGCCAAAACGTGAATACAAGGAAGCATTTTTAGAATTAGGTTTTACTTGCATTTATGATGGAGGAGTGAACAAGCCGCAATGCGTGTTGTGCAGTGAAATATTAAGTAATGAATCGATGAAACCGAACAAACTTAAAAGACATTTTGATGCAAAACATAAAAATTTTTCCTTTGAGGGAAAAGATCGTACTTTTTTCGAAAGAAAAGAAGCCCATTTAAAAAGACAGCGTTTGGATGCACCAAGTAGTAATGGGTATATAAATTCTGCCAAACAAGCAATACTTGCTTCTTTTTATGTGACTTGGCATATTGCAAGACAAAAGAAACCATAATATTGCTGAAAAACTTATTGACAAGCATTCAACCGAGGTTTGAAGATCTTTCAAAATGTATTCAAGCACAAGGTTCTCATTAAAACTGTATGACTTGCATTTAAAATTTAAAAGACTTAACATAAGTTAAAATGTCAATTATTTTCAAAAAGTTATAAATATATTTTAATTTGGTCAATAAAAATTATTAAAAACACTTGATTATTAATTAAATTTTCCTTGGATCGAAAAGTACTTTTGTTTATCTTTATTATTAAAAAAATAAATAAAAATTTGTAAGTTAAAAAAATCATCATCGTAGGATTGAAGATTTTTTAAAAATATGCTCTAAAATAAAGCAATGAAAAAATTTTGACTTTTTTTGGGGTCGCGGCTTAAAAAGGTTAAGAACCACTGATTTACGTGATGGGGGAAAAAACTATATTGAAGCAAAAACACGACGAGCAACAGGCATCACCAGACAAAACAAGGCCACAAAAAACAGGAAAATCTAAACGTAACGTGCCCCTTTTATACTCCTTGATCTCGTAACCTCTACAATTATTCACGTGCAATAAAAAAAACCACGGAGCATACAAAAAAAACAAGATTAAGTAATCAAGATTAAAGTTATGATTAAAAGTTTAATTACAGGGAATGGGAACCGTGTATTTGGTAATAATTCGTCTTGTTTGGAGCGGGACTCTAAGTTTCTGTTACAAGAGGATAACACTGCTTAAAACTATTTAAAACGGCAACAAACATCCATGATAGCAGCAGTGATAATTGAATCCGCAAATCAGGTACCGAAATGTGTGGTAAGCAGAATACTTTATCGTGTCGTTGAAAAAGAGAAAGATATACCCATCAAATTAAAATTTAAATTAAGAGGAGTTATATATTTAAGTTATTTCTAAAAATGGGAATAACTATTTAATGGATGGAAGTAGGATATAAATACGTGAACATTTTTAATTATATTAATGAAATCAGTGAAGATCCTATCCACTATTTTACACAACAAATTGTGACAAAAGATTTAAAGCAAAAATTTCCAAAAATATTTGCTGAAGGGTCACCTGTAACTCCACTTTTTCAAACGATTTTTACTAGCTTGATTTGCACAACTTGAAGACACCTACGTGCACGAGAACCTACAACTTTTTTGTGGAGAGCAACTTGGAAATTGTTAGTGGAAATGAAAAACTTGATACTTATTTCTAGCTTTATACAACAGAAACCTTTAAATTACGTAATCTCTCAAATTACATTGTTCTCAACTAAAAATAGAGTTTGAAAGTTAGCCCCCGTCTCTCATACAAAAGTTCTAACTCCACCACTCAGATAGACAAATAGATAAGTAAATAAATAATAAAAATGTGAAGACTTAAAAGAAGGTAAGATAGAGGTAGATAAATAATTATGTAAATAAATCATTAGGTTCATCAACAGTGGCGAACTAAGCCTAAAGCGGGCATTAGGCAACATTGTAATTCCGGCCCTATTTTTCAGTCATGACACATACTTTGTGTTTGGTAGTTTGGTTTTAAAGCATATAGTATGTAGTTCTATTTAATTATCGGATTCGAAGATAAAAAAGGGAAAAGTACAAAAATTAAATAAACATAATTTATTAAATCAAACAATAATGCTTAAACAATCATACCCAGATTGATTAGTTATATTGCCTTTTTCCTCACTTTTGATACTGCAAACTCGTCAATTAGTTTGTCATAATTAATCCAAAACAATCTATTTACAATCAAGTCTAGGTACTTAAGTCTTAATTGCACAATTTTCAGTACAACTCACATAAGATACAATATGTTCAAGAGACACTGATTTTTAATTGACTTTTTAAACACGTGCTGACGTGCATAATAAAGGCTTGGTAAGCGGGAGGCTCGATCGTATTTACACACATCGACACTCGCGAACGTGGGTGTATAAACACGAGAACGCTCGTCCACACTTGTCGACTTTATTAATCAACGATTCGGCATAATTTGGATACGTTTCAGCAATAATTATGAATATCCCATTTTTCTGTTAAATAAAAATTTGAAAACCCAATTTTTTGGCCCCAAAACTTTCGGGACCTAGGCACGTGTCTAGGTTGCCTAGGCCTTAGTCAGCCCCTGTAGATCAATAAGTAGTGGATAAATACAGAAATAGGTAGTTAATATTTTTCAATCTGATCATAAATGCCTACAACATTTGATAAATTTTTCCTCATATCTTCAAAATAATTTATTAAACAACAGAAAATATTAGTTACGGTTAAAGCCGGGAAAACAAAATATACTATTGCATCTTTCTGGTTACAGGATCAGTGCATTTGATAAATATTGGCATACGTATATAGACTGTAAGATATTTATCCGTTAATGAGGGTCTTTAAAAGTTCGGACTGAAAATAAGCTCTCTAGTTTTGATAGTGAACTTATTTTTCTCTTTGAAGTTTGAGAAGATATACCTATCAAATTAAAAATTGAAATTAATAGGAGTTATATATTTAAGTTATTACGGTAGTTTATTACGGCAAACAGAGAAATGGGTAAATAGATAAATAAGTAGACAGATAGAGAAGAGTTAAGTAAGCAGAACAATAAACTCATAAACAATTAGAAAAATAGTATAAAGGTAGATATATAGTAATCTAAGTAGAAAAATAGATAGATAGATTAAAACATAGGTAGACGGAAGAAAAAATGGGTAGATTAAAGGTTTCTATCTGAATATTTCATTTGATAAATTTTCCCTCAAATCATAAAAAAATATTGACCAAAGAAGATAGGTAAATATTATTTACGGTTAAAGCCATAAAAAAAACAAAGCAAGTTTGTTCCACTTATCTTTCCGGTTACCAGATAAATTTACTTGATAACTATCGACATCTAGTGCCATACAGAAAGAGAGGATTCACCTCCCCTCTACATATAGACCAATAGATTAGAAAAATAATCTAGGAATTTTTAATTTTTCGTATAAATATTTTACATTGGGTTACGCATTTATATTATATTTTGACACTTAATTATATTTCAGTCAAATTATTCTATATGTACTTGTATTATAGTATAATTTGACAAAATTGCAGGAGCGCTTGATGCAAAATTCCCTCCCCCACGCCGTATAAAAAAATTCTTGTACGCCACTGTCGACTTCTGTATATAGATTGTATGATGTATTTCCATAAATGGGTTTCTTTAAAATTTCGAAAGAAAATAGGCTCTCTGTCTTAAAGGATATATTTTCAGTCCGAAGTTAGATAGCTTAATAAGTAGATAGGTGTAGACAGATAGGTAAGTAGATGCTTAACTGTGTAAATAGGAGACGTTAAACTGGCAAATAAAAACGTAGAGGGATAGATTAATAATTAGTGGAATAGATCGATACAAAGGTAGTTTGATAAATAGGTAGACAAAGAGAGAGATTTGCTAATTGGAGGACAAAATTTGCTATATGATGTGACTCGCTTCACCCCATTGGCTTCACAAAAAGGTTTTGTTAAAGACCAGGCCAAGGTGATTTTCTGTTTAGGTTTTTGACACTATACTACAAAAGGTTTTCGCTTCGACCACGCCTTCAGATGTTCGACGTGATTGGAAGGTCGGACGTGACGCCGAAATGCCAGACTGGGAAGAGGGAACCAATGGACCAATTGGAGACTAGCAGGACGGCGACGCGGGAAGAAAAAGCCAATGGGAAGAGGCGAAAGGTGACGTCAGGCGGCCTAAGTTTTTCGCCGGGGAGAGGAGCGGAAGGCAACGAGAGTTGCGGTTGTTTTTTTAGAGCCTTTCTCCAGTTGTATGTTTGACTCAAGGAGTCCCAGTTGTACCCCTGTATAACGTTATCTGTCGGCAAGTGACCGCAGATTGTTTTTTTTAGGTTCGCCTCGGACTTTTAGGTCCGCACTAGCTCACCTGAACCATGTAATTTCCATTCCGAAAATTTGTGCATAATTTCTATTTTATCAAGAATACACGTTGTTATTGTTTCTAAGCTGTGCGTCGTGTCATAACCATTTCGACACCCACACGCTATCTGAGGATCCCGTGACGTTACAATGAGCACAAATTCCTTTGTAGTTCATAATTATTTCACTCAAATTATAAAAAACTAAATGTACAGTTATTTAATTATTATAATATCCTTAATTAATTACTATAATATTTATTTATTAGAATATCCTTAATTACTGTAATATTTATTTATTATAATATCCTTAATTAATTACTATAATATTTAATTATCATAATAACATTATTTGATTTCTATAATATCATTATTTAATTAATTTAATGTCATTTTCGAGTAAATATCATTTACAGTTAAAACCAGAAAACACAATTGGTTCTACTGCATCTTTCCGGTTATCAGATCAATGTACATGACAACTGTCGACATCTGTATACAGAATGCATGATATATCTCCGTAAATGGGTTTATCTAAAGTTCAGACATAAAATACGCCCTTATCTTAGATCGAAATTCAATGGACCCCCTACCGCGAGGGATAAGAAAAAAATGTCCATTACAAATGAGCTAGGGAATAAGCTCTTCCCTGTCTCATTTTCCCCCTCTTGCTCGCCACAATTAGATTGTCCCTTTTTCGATATTCTTTCCGGGTTCTTCATTCATCAAACTTGACAGCTTTCCCTGGAACACGACCTCCGCTTTCACAGCAACGGGATCTTCTTTTTTGGGGATTTTGTTTTGGGGAGAGAGGGAGAAAAAAAAAGGGGAAAAGACTTCATTAAGAGAAGACGATAACCTTATGCTTTGTCACGAAGAGTCGGGTGAAACATTAACCCCAAAGCGAAAGAGTTTCATTTCTTTACTTATGTTTTGGCTAGCATTTTATCGTATACCAAAAATGACATAAGCTCTCGATTTAGAATCTACTGAATTTGGCTGTCGTACGTAACAGAAAATAATTTTTTTAAAAATCGATGTAGCAATTCCACAATCTACATTAATTCTCCCTCTGACCTCAACCTCATTTAAGGCTCGTAATTTAAGCTACAGGAACATAATTCAAAATATTTTTTTACTAAACTAGAGCAAAAGTCTAAAAAATGAATGTCCCAGAACTGCCCAAAACTTGGATCCAAAACAAAATATTTCGTTTGTATTTTATTTTATTTTTATATACTATATTTATTTTTATTTATTTATTATATTTATTTTTTATTTATTTAACTTATTTTTAATTATTTTTATTTTTATTTATTTTATTTATTTTTAATTATTTTTATTTTTATGTATATATATTTGTTTTTATTTATTTATTATATTTATTTTTAATTATTTTTATTTTATTTTTATATATTTATTTATTTTTATTTATTTATTATATTTATTTTTAATTATTTTACTTATTTTTAATTACTTTTATTTTATTTTTACATATTTATTTATTTTTATTTATTTATTATTTATTTTTTAATTATTTTTATTTTTATTTATTTTATTTAATTTTAATTATTTTTATTTATATATATATATATATATTTTTATTTTTATTTATTTATTTTTATTTATTTATTATATTTGTTTTTAATTATTTTTATTTCATTTTTATATATTTATTTATTTTTATTTATTTATTATATTTATTTTTAATTATTTTTATTTTATTTTTATATACTATATTTATTTTTATTTATTTATTTTATTTATTTTTATTTATTTTATTTATTTTTAATTATTTTTATTTTTATTTATTTTATTTATTTTTAATTATTATTTTTTATTTATTTTATTTATTTTTTATTATTTTAATTTTATTTTTATATATATATTTATTTTTATTTATTTTACTTATTTGTAATTTTTTTTATTTATTTTATTTATTTTTAATTATTTTATTTTATTTTTATACATTTATTTATATTTATTTATATTTATTTTTAATTATTCTTATTTATTTTTATATATTTACTTATTTATATTTATTTATTATATTTATTTTTATTTATTTTATTTATTTTTAATTATTTTTATTTTATTTTTATACATTTATTTATATTTATATTCATTTATTTTTAATTATTCTTATTTATTTTTATATATTTACTTATTTATATTTATTTATTATATTTATTTTTATTTATTTTATTTATTTTTAATTATTTTTATTTTATTTTTATATATTTATTGACTTTTATTTTTATGTCTCATTATTATTAAATTTTCAAAGCACTGTTTGTAACATAGTATAATGTTACCACAAAAATTAAATTTATCACATAAATCGTAGGTTCTCAAAGTAGTCTATATGAACCCCTAGAGATTCTTGGCAACGAAAGAAAAAAAAAAATGGGGATGCATGAGCTGTAAATAGAGACCTACTTCTTAAAGCGTATTCCGAACGGCTACGAACATCCCTGCCAATATTGATATTCGATCCGACGAACACCAGTACAAAAGAGCAGATCTTTACCCATTCGGACATTGTTCGGCTATCTAGAAAAATTTATTAAGCCTTAAATACAAAAGTTAGGTAGATATTTTGGACAACTTTTTTAAAGATTTACTGAAGACTAATAATTTTATAGTATATTATTTTCACACTAGCATATAGCCCGTCATATAACGGGATCAGTAAAATTTTTAATTTTCCAGAATTGTAAAGCACCCTATGAGGCAGGTAATTTTTTTTTGGGGGGAGGGGGCTGAGAATTACCTATTAACAAAAATAATCGATTAAAATTATCCCATATGTACTTAATCTATTATTTAAGTCACATAAAAAAAAAATTATTTATGTAATATCTAAGTTTAGGGATAAAACGAATGAAAATAATGTAGAAAATATTTAAATAATTTAAAATAAGAAATGATTAAATGAGATGGTTAAAGGAATAAAGTCATAATGCTAGAAAAAAATTGTTACTTTTACCTATTTATTATGTGATAAATTGATAAATTTAATCGCTTGCTCTTAAAATGGGGCTGGATATAATGGCATTAAACGCTCGAAAAGTGGACGGGGTGGATTTCGAACGTTTTAAAGAGGACAGTATTTTTCGCTGTGATACGAAGCTTATCCATACCAATTTACTTTAGAATCGGATCTACAGTTTAGGAAAAGATAAACTTTACTCGCTTTGAATTTTGCAAATCCTAACTCATCAAAAATCCAATATGGATGCTCCCCAATATAATAGATTAGGTAGATATGTGATAATTTTAAATTGAATCGTCGATTATTATTTTTTTTTTGTTGTTGTTGCAATGGAAAATTTTATCACACAAATGTGATAGTTTTAATCGATTATTTTTGTTGAACGATAATTCTCAGCCAAAAAACAAACAATTTTTTTTCCTGCCTCAAAGGGTACTTCACAATTCTGAAAAATTAAAATTTTTACTGATTCCGTCATATGACGGGCTATATGCTAATAAAAATAATAAAAATGATAAAAAGTTGAAAAAATGGTAAAAATTTATTTTAAAAATAATAAAACAGCTTTCTTAATAAGAATTTAAAAGAAAAAGCAGAAAATATTAAATTTATTAGGCATTAAAAAAATTGGCTGCGTCGGGGATAGAACCATCAACCCCAGAATTACGACGATCAAGGGGGCTGACATTCTTCCAAACGTACAACATGCTCGTTACGAGCGAACTAATTAGAGTATATGAAGTCAGATAGTCAAGTAGAAACAGTCCAGAAATTTAAATATTACTCTCTGCTTTTGGCATCCTATCAAGAATGAATTTCGTATAGAATAAGAGGAAGGATAGGGCTTGAAATAATAGCATTAAACGCTCGAAAAGGGGGGATGGGGTGGATTAAGAACTCTCTTTCAATTTTGCTAACCCTAACTCATGAAAAATCCAATATGGATGTATGTGTCCATTCCAGGTACAACCGCTTCAGAAATTCGCGGACAGACAACTTAGGCTATTATTATATAGGGGATATATCCAAGCATTTGATCAGTGACGCTGATTAAGTGGCTGAACAGCGAATTTTCTTCCTAATTGATTTACAAATACTAAGATTTTGAAATAAATACAGTGGGCTCCGCTTAGTGTGATTAGTTTGGGAGTCCGTGATTTTGATAACAATAACCGATTGATAACAAAAAACGATATACAAAATACAATAGATAAATTTACCCCCCCCCCTTTAATTCATACCTCATACATTTCAAAATAAAATGAAAAACTCAGCTTATACTTATGTACTGTATATTAACCTTTAAGACATAAGAATTGTTTACATAATAAAAATAATTCATCAATTGTTGACTGTCTACAATTCTTTCTAAGAAGCTCATTGATAAATTGTTCGTAATCATAATGTTTTTTAAAGTCATCGGAGCGGTGTTGTACTCCACGTTTCAACACTTTCAATGCAATTCAGAAACTGAGAAATGTTTAACTGCGCTGCAGCATTGAGCTGACTCATATTTGCTAACCTGTCACAGCTATTTAAAATTTCGATATTTAGTTTTAATGTTAAATCATTTGAATTTCTGGCTTCCATATCGACAGCATGTAAACTGCGAGGAAGGCATAAAATGAGAATACGTTCATTCTCAGTTTTGAGTAGAATTTGTTGCCTTCTGCTTATCTGACAACTTTTGACCACCAGCAGGGTGTGCGTATTTCAGGAAAATTCCAGGAACGTGTAATGTCCCACTCCTCTGTTTTTCTCCTTTTCCCTAGGTGGAAGAGGGAGAATTCTGGGAAATTAAAACAAAAACAAAGGGATAGAAAAGAATGGGTTCTTTCTGAACACATTGTGAATATTCTTTTGCCAATAAAATGAGGTTCGAAAACTGATAACATTAGCCAATGTAACGATCCCATAAAGCGATAATCTTAGCATACAAATGAATAGAGAAAATCGGGAACAAGTAATTTCGATAACAATAAGGGATTGATAACATAAATCGCTATCACATTAAGCGGAGTCCTCTGTACTTATTTTTTTCACAATAAAATATAGCTTAAATTACTCAAAGATATCACAGCTTTCTAATAGTAAAATAATTTCTAGAATCGGAACAGTACATTCAGAGATTAACCCTTTGCATACGAATAATCAGTCTTAACTCTTTGTAACATTAGTATCGAGGAAAGTGACTATATGTCAATGTAAATAAATATTTCTTGCAAAGATACGAATTTTTGCAGAAACCAGTTATTTTCTCTTTTCGCTAACTGGGATCTTAAATCCCATTACATCACAACATAAAAAGCAATAGTTTTCTTCTTTAGGGGTTATATAAAAATTAATGTGATGCAGTTCGTCGAATACTAAAATTAAAAACATCTATAGCGAAGAAAAAATCTCTCCCCTGAAATGAAAAACTCGGGGCACTATTGTAGCCCTGTTTTCATGTGTCAAAAAGCATTGATTTATTTTCAGCTTTCAACAGATTATTTTAATTGTTAAACGTCTCCTAAATGCAAAGATAGCATTCTAGGGTTATAGGTACAAGGTATCTTCATTTTAAAAGTTAAGTATTATATTTAAAAGTTACGTTCTAAGGTTTTTTTTAAATTGGGTAAATTGCCTTTCTAACCTTGAAACTACCAAAACATACAAAATTTGAAATTTGTATCTTCAGCACTTTAAAGGTTACGTATTATATTTAAAAGTTACATTCTATAGTTTGTAACCTAGAATGGGTACAAGGTACCCCAAATATCGCATTTTTTAAAAAAATTGGGTAAATTGCTATTCTAACCTTGAAACTAACAAAATCTACAAAATTTAAAACTTGTATCTTCAGCATTTTAAAAGTTACATGCGTACATAATTTTATTTATTATAGAAACTTTTATTTAATAGGCCAAAATTTGCAAAAAGCTTTTTCTCTGATTGTTTTCACTCAAATTTCATGCAATAAAAATGCTAAGAAATTTAGTTTTCTCGTTGCAGGGTAATACAGGTGTCGAGATGTACTTTCCCACGATGGTCAGCACATGCATACACAGCTGTGGAATAAATTTAGAAGAAGAATTTAGGTGCAGCTGTTGACTTCGAATTTTAGTAGGGACACCTGCGAAGAAGTTATAGATCACGGATTGGTACAAGTGTAACGTCAAGCCCAGACAGGGATGTAGCCGTGAGATATGGGGACAAGGGCTAAGCATTAATGTAAATTTTCACCAAAGGAGCCACTTTAATGAGCCCACCTGCACACCCGATGATTTCACCAACAAATGATTGGGACAGAGAAAAAAAGGGGCGTTGAACCGAGGTGAAAAGGTGGAAAAGAAAGTTGGGAAAGGAGACGAAGTCTGGATTAAAGAGTTGCTGGACATCGAAATCCCGTGCCCGCACCGGTGTCCTGCACATCCGTTCGCCCGCAGGAACGTCGAGCCTGTTGACAGCCCCAGCCTGTTCCCCTGTAATTACTGGAGGTAAACTTAATAATATTCATAATTATTACCATGGGTCTCAGAATCTTTTGATTAAGGAATAACGTATAAAAAACAAAAAGAAAAGTGTAATGAATTGTTGTATAATGATAAACGGCGAGTAATGAATGTTATATATATTAATCCAGAAATAATATCAGTAAATAATTAGTGTACATAATAAATGTTTCAGTTAAAATATAAGGTATTATATTTTTACTGTGTTTCCCCTTTGAGAACGAACACTGATGTTTGTGTTATAAGTACATTACAACGGCAGGGTAAATCCGTGAATCGTACTCCCCTTTCACAACTTATCCTTATGCTGGAAAACCCCTTTCATATTTTAGGGTTTTCTTCGCAAATATGTGGTATGCGCCTTATGGTGTAGTCACGCCACACCTGTAAGGTATAAAGCTAAATTTTACAATGACTTTCTATAATGTTATTCACAAACCCCATTTAGAAATTTAAGGCTTTACCCAAAAAGAAGGAAAATGGGTCATATGTGTAAGTCCGCCACACCTGGTAGAGAAAAAGAAAAAGTATTATAAGAAACGCTCATGCCTCGCACATTCTTAGAAATAGAAGTTAGTAGCTAGGTATTATGAAATTAAAGAAAGGACAGTCTGAGGTCCGAATTATATAAAATTGTGGTCAACACTTCAAAAGAAGACCGGCTCGTAAAACTTACGCAAAACCGCGAGCTTTTGAAAAACACGATTTGAACAGAACGGAATTTAAGCCAGGTGTAATAGGTACAAAGATACCGCACTTATAGATTTAAGAATGAGAAAGTATTTTCGGAAAATCATAAAAGGAGCCGCGTCTACGAATAACTCCCTATACCCCTTCAATGCATAAAAGGGTCAGTATACAAAGATATCGAGAAGGAAAAAAAAGGGGAGGAGATAAAAAAGAGCACGTTCTCAAAATGGGTAGGTTTTCGAGAAGGGAGTTTAGAAAAAATATATAAATATAAAAATGCAAATAAATAAATAAATACGAGCGTGGGGGTACTAATCCAATGAAAAATCAGAATTTGAGAACTGACCACCTGAATTTTCAAGAGTGGCTATTTTCCCAAATGGGACGGAACTAAAGGAGGGGCTAAGGAAAAAGGGTAAAGGGGATCGGCTCAGTAGCGCCCAGCAACGGCGTAGCACTTAGCTAAGGAAAAAAATTGAGGAGTACAAAAATTCCACCTTTCTATCAGGGTAACTGCAGAGTTTAGTCTTCTTTCCCATGATCCTTTGAGTTTTCTAGCACTAGATTTTAAACTGGCCAACTACACTGCGGCTAAAAGTACAGTAATAAAAAATGCAATTAAAATTTTTTCTTAAAAGCGATTGCAACTGATAATGACAGGCTAACGGATCGAATTAATTCTTTCCTTATCCTCCTTACTCTTCTGTGACTAAAATTTTCATTCCAATTTTAATGGTCATTCATTAAATATACAGCTGACTCCACTTAATGTGATCAGTTTGGAACACCGTGATTTTGACAACAATAACCGATTGATAGCAATAAACGATATGCAAAATGAGATAAATTTACCCCCCCCCCCCAAAACACACACACACACTTTAATTCACATATACTAAATTTCAAAATAAAATGAAAAAACCCACCTCATATTTATGTACATATTTATTATCCTTTAAAACATAAGAATTGTATATATAGTTAAAAAATCGATCCATTGATGACTGTCTACAATTTTTTCTAGGAAGCTCATTGATAAATTGTTCTTAATCATAATCAACCTGTCATAACGATTTGAAATTTTGATCATTTGTTTTAATGTTAAATCATTTCGCTTTCTGGCTTCCATATCGACAAGCTGCATGTAAGCGAGCAAGGCATAAAATGTGAATACGCTCCTTCTCAGTTCCGATAATAATGTGTTGCCTTCTGCTTATCTGACAACCACTCACCACCAGCAAGAAGTGCGTTTTTCTGAAAAATTCCAGGAATATGTAAACCCCACTCCCTGGTTCATTAGGTTGAAGAGGAGAATTCTCAGAAATTCGAACAGCAGCGAAAGAAAAGAAAATATTGCGTTCCTTCTGAATACATTGTGAATATTCCTTTGCCAGTTAAAATGAGGTTCGAAAACTCATCCCATTAACCGATTTAACGATTACATAAAGCGATAATTTTAACATAGAAATTTCTAGAGAAAATCGGGACCAAGTGATTTCGATAACAATAAGGGATTGATAACATTAACAGCGATCACATTAAGTGGAGTCCACTGTAGTAAAAATATACATAGATGTCGCATTTAGTATGAAATAAACAAGAGCACAATACATGGATGATGGAATCACTCTCCCGTATGATCACGTGACTTCTGACTACAATCCCGGTAAAATAGAGGGTTAAGATCATTGCTCGTGTAAACGTTTTTTTCCAACCCTCCAAATAAAATCCCTTATATCCGGTTAAAATGAATGTAACTTTGCTGACACTGGGGCTATGAATATCGAGCATTTTATCATCGACTCATCAGGGCAATATATGAAGGTGAATAAGAAAGAGTGTGACAGCTATTATAAATAGATTTTTATTAAAATCGATTAATGTCTCTTTAATGATGTATTTCTACGATTGCTTCATGTGTTGTCTCCAAAGATGCATTAGAATGCAAACAACCCCGGGTTATCGTATAGACAAATGAGACAGATGTGAAAAGTCCGGTAAAATTTCTTTTTTCATAAGATTTATAAAGTGCACAAAAATAAAATCAACATTTCCCAATACAAAAATTTTATTGTGAATATATTAGTTTATCTCCATCAAATGCATCCAGTAAAAAGCTATTCTCAGTATTAACCATTAATTTGGCTAAGTCTGGCCGCTACACCGGACATGTATATTTATAATTACTATATAACATAATTGTCAGTGTTCGCCACAGCGGACATTAATTATCTCAAAAATGGAAAATGATATTTTTTTGTTTATTTTACTGAGATCCTAATGTCTATACAGACATGGGAAAATAACAGAAATTAAAAAATATTTGAAAAAACATCTTGTCAAATTAAGGAAAGCGTGTAAAAATACTGAATCAATCAAAATTTTGTGCTTTTAAGAGGAACTTATGCATACTTGCATGTAAAAATTGTATTAAAAATCCTTTGCGGTAGGAACAAAAATGCTTTAGTTCTAGGTTTTTGTTACCCATTGCCTGTGTTATATTTTAGAAAAACAAGCCAAAAATGGAATTTTTTTTCTCTTCAATTTTGTTCGTTTTTATCATTAAAACTTTAGAAATAGATTATTAAAAATTCTTCAACGAAATAACTGCTATTTTCAATATTTTCACATGTATGGGAAATGTTAATAGATTACAGTAATTTTTGCTCAAATTACAGCGAAATAAATCAAATGGCTTAATTTTCTGGATAAAGAAACACGCTAACACTTTATATTGAAATATAGCTACATAGAACAGTCACACGTTTCAATGAGTGTATCAAAACTGCTTTTCAGACTTTATATTGAAATATAGCTACATAGAGCAGTCACACGTTTCAATGAGTGTATCAAAACTGCTTTTCAGACTTTATATTGAAATATAGCTACATAGAGCAGTCACTGATTGATGCCCAGCTGAGTAGGAAGCTGTTCTTCGGTACCATGTGTTCGAATTCTTCAGTTGACATGCATGTTCGCATGTCTGTCTGACATCAGCATTAATCAATTCATCCCGATCTCACTAAACGTTGTGTAGCAAAACAATTGACTGTAGTGCGAGTAACCATAAGTCAGTCTAATCACTCTTGTTCTATAACGGACAAATTAAACGCCTTAGATATTACAGTCAAGGAAGTCGAATTAAAATAGATAAATTAACAGAAAAATAAATACTTTTAACCTTTTATAAAGAAATTTTAATCTTTCTTATTCCAAAACACTTCCTTCCCCGAGGGTAAATGCAAAATTAAATTTGCAAAAAGAGTTGAGTTGCGACACTTTAATTAATTTCATTAACTAATTCCGGTTCATCGACTTTCGCCTTACATGTCTTTGATAATTCTCTTTGTGAGAGTCCAATGACTGCCTTTGATTACAGCACATATGCTGATAAGGAATGTAAAAGCATTGAAAGTGATTTTGCGGATTTTTCCTGTTTTTGTGCTTGTTGAGATTCGAAAAGACAGACAGGCGGCTTTTAAAGTTACATTTTTAGTGATCATCGACCTCAGTATTGAATCAAATGGAACCAGAACCGGTTTCGAGGGTAATCAAATGTGATTCATTTTAAGATGTTTAAAAATAGAACGATATTATGCTCTGTTTCTATTGTTATATTTGTAAGACAACTTCTTTTCAATTTATTTTTAAGCAAGGTGGGACAATTAATGAATATAAGCTTTATTTAGGTTTGGTTTCGTTTGGAGTACTACGGTCTACTTTTTTGCAACACGAGGGCTAATGATACCAGAACCTACAGTTTAAAGCCGATCCCGAACGGCTACGAACATCCATGCCCCAGTGGGATTCGAACCCACGAACTCTGGTACCGAAGGCCATCACCCTAACCAATCGGCCATCGTTTGGCTAAACTTTATTTAAAAAAAAAAAAAAAAAAGTTTTATTGCACATTAAAGTTATATTCAGCTTTCAACAGATCATTTTATCGCAAAACGTCTCCAAGATGCAAAGATAGCATTCTAGAGTTAAAGGTATTAGGTTACCCTAAATGTTGTAATTTTTTTAAATTAGCTTAAATTACCGTTCTAACCTTGAAACTACCAAAGCCTACAAAAATTGAAATTTGTATCTTTAGTATTTTAAAAGTTACGTATGTGTATAATTTTATTTACAGATTACTTAAATTGCAAACGTTCTTGCTTTTAAATTACAGGGTCCCACTTAGACAAAGTCATTCTTTCACCCTGCCATTGCTCATCAAACGAAAGGCACATCATTTTTTGAGGTTTATTCAGTCTTCAGCCCTAGTGGCTCCTTGCTTAAATGAAGCTGCATGTTATGGAGATGATTAACAACAAGAACAGGAGGAATTGTTAATCTATATGTACTGTACTAAAAGAGTTAATGAAAAATATGATATGGACGTCACGTGACTTCTTTTTTAGCTTGTTAAATTACATACATTTTTTAGTTTTCATTACATAGTGTGTAATCATAACTATAGTTTGCATATTTCCAAACTTGCATATAACTATAATTTCAAGGCTCTAAGTTAGTTTCATTTTATAAAGTAACGGTGATATTAGAGTAGAGCTCAAGACCTACCATCTAACCGGTACCTGTTATATTTAAAGCGCCAATTTGCTTTATATAGAAACAATCATATCGTCATATCTGAATAGATAATTCTGACAACACTTCCAAGCTATGGCCGAAAGGCAGGGCTTTGCTCTTCGGAAACGGTGTTCGCATGTTCAAATCCCGTGGGAGGTATAGACTTTCGTAGCCATTCGAGATCATCTTTAAGTAGTTGGTCCCGTTCTTATTAACCCTCGTGTACAAAACAGTAGACCTTATCCTTCCAAACTAAACCAATAATGAAATCCCTACTGTCTTTTCTCTTCTTATTTTAACAATCCAACCCGCTTCACTCGGTGGTATACATTGATGGCTGCTTCGTCAATTGTGAGAAACAAAATTGATTTTTCCCAATGATTTATAACTAATTTCAGATTTTGGGGAGAATAAATATTCAAAACTCAAAAGGAAACATTTATGTCCTTAAATAACTGGTAATGGAATATTAATTTCATTAAAAGTTAGAAACACACTAAAATTATGACTGCACAAAAAGTAATAAAGCAGATACAAATCAATACAAAATAAGCTGTAGCATACGTGAAAATTAAATAAAAAGTATAACAATGTCTTGTAATTAAAGTAAACAATTCAAATAATAATAATATGAAAAATGAAATGAATTATCATCTACTCATCGTTTCCATATTTTTCATTCACTTCGTAGTCATTGAAGCAAATGAATGCAAAGTATTGTAAACATAAATACTGACTACCGACATCAACTCTCTGGCGTACCCAGAGTTGGTGCAAAAGGACACATGCTACCTCCTCCAAGATATTTTTTTTTTTTATTTAAACTGAAATACTTCAGGATAACTCTTTTTAATTACACTATAATTGTGTTTCTAAACTTAAAAAAAAGGAATATTTCCCCCTCATGCTTAATTTTTTTTCACCATTAGGGGAACAATGATTTCATCTAAAACTATTCCTGAGAAAAAGAATAAAAAAATATTTGCTGTATCTAAAAAAGTGTCTCTTGGTCAGTGTTTGTAGATGAAGAGAGGGATGTATCTCTAGAGAATGAATTTCCTCTTCTTTTCTCTAACAGTTTCCTGGCAAAGAATTACTCAGCGTACTCTTTTTTATGTTCAAGATAGTTTTTCAATCGTTAAAGGATGTAAATAATTTTTTAATGCTTTTAGATCGTACGATTTTAGTTATTAGGAATTTTTGTTCTTTATTTTTGTAATTTTTATAACTTTATAGCTATGTATATATGTGTGTGTGTACTAATGTTTTTAACCCAAAAACTAACCAACATAATTATAAGAGTATCTTAAATTAATTTTCAGATAATTCTATCCTTTTATGGCAAAGTTTGGCGACTATCTTCCATTCTTTCTATCAAGTTGGCGAGTACGAAAACACGAGAATTAATTCCTGCATCAAACAGCCCTTATAATTTAGTAACTCTTCTTCCCGCATTTTCACATGACTAACCATGAACACTAGATTTACATATGTTGATCCTATACCTATTTTTACTGAAGTGAGCCAATTTGACTCATACGAGAAAATTGAATTTTTTTGAAAAGAAAATAGTTCCAAATTAATTTAAATGAAATGTTTATTATCAAAACATTCATGGAAAACATTTTTTTATATAAAATCTGTTTTTGAAACACATTTTCTACAAACATTTCTATTACATTTAGAACAATGGTTTCTACATCTGTTTCTGTTGCATGATTGTTGAACTTGACAATTCTTCCGTTCGTCAGTAGCAGGAATTTCTGTCATTGGAATGGAAGTGTTCTCTACTTCTTCTCTATATTTATTTTATACTATACTTTATATTGACTTTATACTATATTTATTACTATATTTATTTATTTTCATATACATTCTATGAGTCAAATTGACTCACAACCGTGAAAATAGGTATACCACATTTGATAACGTGAAATGAAGGGGTCTGCGGGGAAGAGAAATGAAAGTTTACATATATTTTATTGCTTAACTAAAAACCAACGTATGTTTTTGAAAAGTGATATTCAAGTTTTTTATGTATATATAGTGATTAAATTTTTAATGAGTCAAATTGGCTATGTCCATAAATCTAGTGTTAAGAACTCCAGAAGCCTTTGGGAGATGACGCTATAATAAAATGAGTTCCTCTACTCCAAAATTCTTTGTTTTCTCTTTTGGCAACGTTTTTACTTACGATTGCACCGAAGACAATGTGGATTCTCTTACCTTTTTGGTTGGCTGAATTATCCAATACATATACATAAATTATTTAAACATATTTAAATTAAAGAAATAAGATTGATATAGCGTAGTTTTTACCAGACAGTAATTCTAACAAAATAATCTATTTTTATGACAATGGCGATATGCATCCCCCAAAATTAATTTCTGGTAACGCCACTGACTTACACTGCATTTAAGAATATCGTTAGAAGCTAAATTGCCTCTTAAGGAAACAAACAGCCTTTCTAAACTATACTTTAAAAAATTTCTGCTTTAATGGTTTTAAAAATAATTAAATTTTAAAAAGATAAAGGAATGTGCTTCAGTATTAGGCAAAACTCCTACCGCCCACCATGAAAGCTGGAATAGCTACTAGTGGGCGGTAGAGACCCGGTTGACTACCACTGCCTTAATCGATACATTAATCATTCAAATTACTTTACTACTCTTCTGGATTTTAGGTTCATATTACCTGCCTAATGCTTTCGGCTAATGTTTCATATTCTTTCTTTCGGTTATCAGAAGTTAATGACTAGGATTTATATTAATTTTGGGTTATTAACCTATATTAATATCAGGTCATCTATCTCCTTCATTTGAACCTAAAGAGAAGGACATTCTTGTAAGTAAAGCTTCTCACAACAATATGGAATTCGTAAGGTTTACACATAAAAGTCAATTTATAGACTGACTGTTTTCATTAAAAAGTGTTTATTATACCTAATTTAGTAACAAACTGTAAATTTTAAATTGTAACTTTGCCGCAGACAAAGTAACAGCTTCAAACAAGATTTACTCTGTTTGTTTTACGATTTACAAATGCTTCGTAAAATTATTTTCAAAGCTCGTAATAAAGTAGATCATATCGATTTTTGTTATGAATTTTCTTATGACTATATGAATTAAAGAAATATTGCTTTAAGAGTTATACCTTATGTTTACAATTATCAATATTAACCCCCTTATTGCACAGTTTTTTTTTGAAAAAGGCCGGTCAAAAAAATGAATTTTTAATGTAAAAAACACAATTTAGAACGTTGTTTTGCCAAGAAAATTACAAAATTACAAAAATAATCAAAATATGAGTATATTTATGTAGTGAGAAAGCAAAATTCACGCATCACGTGGTTGTGCTTAACCTTCCAGTAATCAGAATTTTCCAGAATCTGCAAAACTGTACAAACTTTGCACTTAATATTTTAAGGAAACTAAGAAAAAAACTTTAAATGTATATTACTAAAAATAGTATTTCAACTTGCACGCACTCTAAAAAAAAACTATTGTACATAGTGATTTCAAATTTTCACAGTAAATAGATTATGGACCTAAGATGAAACTTTATCTGCTTTTTTGTTGTAGTTTAGTGTACTTAATTTAGTATTTATCGTATTTGAAATAGAATTTTTAGATATTATTTTAGTTTTTATAAAAATTTAATCTCCTAGTGTAATATTTCTAGTATTTTTTTTAATCTAAATGGGTGGAGAATTATTCCTAACTACCATATAGCCTGTCATTTGATGGGATCAGTACAATTTTTAATTTTACAGAATTGTAAAGTACCCTATGAGGTAAGTAAAAAAAGTTTTGGTTTTTGGCTGAGAATCATCTGGTACAAGCTCAGCAATTTGTTTATCTTCATACTTCTCTAAAGTCTCTCGATATTGTTAATGCAGTTTAGAATCATGTTGAATTCATTTAGAATGATAGTTGACCACCGTGGGATGCAATTGATACAAAGATGCGGGTTCGGGGAAAATCCTCCGAAGTTTATGAAGTTCAACAGCGATACTTGGAAAGCGATGTCAAATCGCGAGGGTTCAGTTAAATCCCAAACAGCGAGAGAGCTATATCAGTGATTCAGCAATCAGCGGAGGAGCTGTTTGAATGCTCCTATAGTTTAATGTACATTGATTGAATCAAAGAAATCTTTGAAGATCCCGATTATAAGTCATTTCGGTTAACTGCTAAAAAACTGTGTTTCAAGCATAAGATAAGAAAGCTATCAAAATAAACATGATCCGTCGCTAACTGTTGGAACGACCGTATGGGGAACCATTTCCCCTTTTATGTTTAATAAATATTGTTCCAATTAAAAATTATGCTGACTAAAAGTTATTCGTTTTAAACTTTACTCGCTTTGAATTTTTCTAATCCTAACTCATCAAGAATCTAATATGGATGCGTCTATCCATTCCAGGTCCAACCGCTTCATAAATTGGAGGACAGACCGACAGATAACTTAAGCTATTATTATAGAGGGTTAACGTATCCGGTCCCTGTTTTAGGTGACACAATGAAGAATCATGTGTTTCTCGAATAATTAATTTATTTACACCTCTGCTATATACATCATTTCTATATACACAAAAGAAAATTTCAGATCACAGGTATGTGATTCGATACATGTAGGCCTGTGTAGAGACGTGCCGGAATAGTAGCGATCAGACGGAAGAAATAATTCGGTAGCTCGCGCGAAAGTTCTCTGAAGTAATTAAGTAGAAAGTACTCTCAAGTAGACGAGATAAGATGAAATAACAACTGGTTTCTTCGAAGAATATCAAACACAGTTAGCGTTCCTAAGAGGAATATGCAATGAATCCTGAAGAGGATTATATCAAAAGAAAACCCAAAGCACAGGGTATCGTTCTCAATCTCAGCAAGAGATATATCCCAAGGTGGCATTTTCGCTTAAAATACTCTCCAATGGAGATACTGGCCAAAACGACCTCCGAGGTAGCTGACTTTGGCTACTCTCAAAAGAAAAGATCCCAAGGTGGGATTATAGCTATATAAACTCTCCGATAGAGAGACTGGTCAAGGCGACCTCCGAATTAGCTGGTTGCTAGCTAACTACTTCTTTTAAAAAAAATCTTCTCTCGTCTCTTTTCTAGGGGAGGGACCTCTAAGAGAGGGAGCCTCACCCACAATTTCATAATTGGATCATCTAGCGATGACCTCACTTCCAACCAACTGGATTGGTCTGGGCTAGACAATCACTCACCGCAAACCCAGGAGTCTCTGGAATTCGTGTTGACTAGATCCAATGTCGCAGCATTCCTTTGTAGTTCCGATGGTCACATTTCTGGCTGTCAGTCTCGCACCCGGTTGTCTGGCTGTTTCCCTACTGTAGGACACAAAAGTCTAGACATCGTGGTACCGGGGAAAACAATCCCTTTGTATCCACATAAGTGAAGTTAATTTCTCAAAGAAAGTTCTTTGATGTGGACACACCGCTAAATCACGCCGTTACAAGGGATAATTATTGTTTACAAAAAGGGGAAAATTATTAATGAAATCGTCTTCGTGTTGCAATAAGTCTGCGCACAATGTGTCAGAAATATTTTTAAATTTTTAAAACAAGCTCTCACTTTTCACTTTACATTAAAGAGTTCTTATTTTTTAGAAACAAAGTAAACTCGCCAAAACCAATAAAATAAAAATATTGAACAAATGCTAAAAATCCCATGTATTCATGATAATTAAAAAAAGATAAGGCGAATAATAAGAAAAAAATCTTCTATTTAAGTTGCTTAAAAGCAGGGTTGGCATGATTTAAATCAGTTGATTTAAAAAAATTCATTGATTTAAATCATTTTTTTTCACTTCTTTTAAAACATATATTCCAAAAAAAGGAGAATTGGGAATCAGTCAGCACAATAATACCAATAAGTAAATAAGCGTAAATAGATAGCATGTGCTTTCCAAGAATTTAGGGGTTGTTATCAGAAAGTATGTAGTAGGGGTACTACAATGATTGATTATGACTGGTGGAATTCATTTTATGTAATGGGAGGTAAAGAGAGTATCACAGAACTTGAAATCCAGTTTGTCTACCAAATAACAACAGCCGTGGCTTCATCTGCTGGAAAGACAGTTTTCTTCTTTTGGTATTGTTCATTCTAGCCTTCATAACCAATTGGGAGTTGATAAAGCATCAAAGCGAGTGTTTTCATTGAAACAATTAAATTCATAATTCAGTACTTAAAATATATTGAAATAATTGTGATTTTTTTAAATCAATAGTTTGCATTAAAAGAATATTTAATTTGTTCTTTAAATTTGCATCTTATTTAGTTTGCACTAAAAATAATAGAATGTATTTAGATTAAAATTTATATATTTAATTTTAGGTAATCAGTGTGTAGAATATACTAGATAGATAAGATGTTACTTCGTATAACAAACTATTCTATGTATATTGCAAAAAAAAAACATAAAAATAATTCAAATTAGTATTCAGAAAAAAATCAAAGAAATTTAAGGCATCTGTCTACGTTGAAAACGTCATTTTTTGCCAAAAATCATAAAAATTTCTTTTTTATTTCTCAATTGTAAAATTTCAACTTTTAGGGTTCTAAATTTGTTTCTGTTTTGTCTCTACGGCATTTTAAACAAAAGTTACAACTGTTTAAACATCAGTGACAGCTGTCAAAACAAGACGGAAGTAGCGATTTCGGAATCGGAAGTTGTGATTTTAATGCCTTTTAAAGAACATTTTTTGGACAAAACTTTTTAAATTTTCATGAAGATTAGTTTAAACATTTTTCTAGTATTTTTATTAATTAGCAACTTGGCAATTAGAAAGTTTTGAAGCAAAAAAGTGTGAGGAATTTTAAACATGTATTTTAATTTTTTAACAGTTAAAGTTGCCTTCATAAACTTCAAATGCATTTTTCTCAAAACGATATTTTTAATCAAATGCTGAAACTTGAAATGGAATTTCTCAAAAAGTCCTTAAAATATTTTTTTGAAAATTATTATGAATGCTTTTGATAGTATTTACTAGTGAATGACCTAAAAGCTTTAAATTTGGATAATTTTTAATGGTGTTACACTCATAGTTAGATGTAAAGGTAATAAAAATCCGTTAAAAATTCAATGTGTATGATTTTTAAGAACCACAATTTTTTACCAAATGTAAATTAAGCAAAGATTTTAGGTGATTCACTAGTCTAGTGCATAAGAAATGTGCTGCATCAAAAAATATTGAAATAATTTAATTTATTAAAAAAATAGACCTTTTGAAAAAACCCGATTTTTTTTACTAAATTTTCTTCTTTTATTCAAATTTTATAAAAACTTCTCCAGGAATAAATTGTTTAAGTGCAATTCTTTATGATAATATAAAAAATAAATGTAAAAAGCAAAAACATGAACTAGTTTCTAAGTTTAAAGAAAAAAGTTCTCTGAACGTAGACGGATACCTTAAATACTAAATAGAATTTAGTGTATATTTTAAAAAATGCAGGCTTGATTTTTTAAATAGTAATTCTTGGTTAATATTTTTAACATTAAATACATTGTTAGAAGAATATTCACTAAAGCTTTTCATTTACCACAGACATTTTATAAAATCTTCTCCAGGAATAAATTTTTTAAGTGCAATTCTTTATGATAATATAGGAAATAAATCTAAAAATGTAAAAACATAAACTAGTTTCTATCTTTAAAGAAAAATGTTCTCCGAACGTAGACGGATACTTTAAATCAAATAAATCTGATTTTTTTATTTAAAAAAATGTCATGATTTTTTTTCAACCCTAAAAATGATGTGCCCCGTTAAAAAAACAATATCGGTTCTCAGTTGAGTACTAAAATTATCATCTGCAATCAACCTGTAAACTAAATCTGAGACGGAAAAGTCAATATAACGATTACACCCACGGCATTCTTTCCTTGTGATGTACGCTGTCATTTAAGCATATATCAATCACCACACAATATGCTTCCATCTCTCCCCAGAGAGGTATTTCGCTCTGTCTTGGTAGTTTTAAAATTCTCTAATCGATTAATAGGGACTCCTGGGGTAATCGACTTGTTGGTAATTTCTCCTGTTATCGTCTCCTTTATAGGAACGTTTCGGAAAGTTTCTCGCTGATAATGATGGCAAATATTGCTGCGTTGATTGTAAATTGTCCTCCGTTGCTTTTTTAAAAAGGGGATAGTGCATGCCAAGGAGAAAAGGTCGTTAGTTTACACATCGGAGTGTACGGGAGTCTTTTGAGGAATTACTGCAGCTGCGTCTAAAGCAAATATTTTTTATGTAATTTATAGTTTTATTTGTGAATTTAGTAAATTCATTTTATCACATTTCATATGTAAGTAAAATCTATTGTAAAGTAAAGTTTATTATTAAATTAATCACATAAAGCGATTTTTTTAACATTAATCTACAGCAATACTTACAATAAGTACAAAATTATCATTTTTTTTATTTGAATATGAGAGTTTTTCAAATTTTGTCATTACACTGCACATCCCATTGGCCATACTGTGCCTGTTCTGTATTCGTTCAAATAAAGATTCATGATTTCTCATTCATATATATATATATATATATATATATATATATATATATATATATGTGTGTGTGTGTGTGTGTGTGTGTGTGTAATGTAAAAATTTAATACTTTAGTCTTAAACTAAAATTACTAACTCCTATATTTAAAAACCACCAATAATGTAATGTAAAGATTTAATACTTTAGTCTTAAACTAAAATTACTAACTCCTATATTTAAAAACCACCAATAATGTAATGTAAAGATTTAATACTTTAGTCTTAAACTAAAATTACTAACTCCTATATTAAAAAACCACCAAATCCGTGATTTCGTCATCTTCTGAGTAACCTCTGGGCGTTAAACTCTTTTTTCTTAGAAAAATCTCCTTCCTGTTGGCGAAATTAACTAACCATCCTAATTTGCTGATTAAGCACATTCCTTTTCTCACGACTGTGGTTTACCCAAAGTTATAAAAAGCCACACGACAATTTTTTGACAGATTTTGCTTTTGGACGTTACTAAATAAAGATGCTGCTAAAGTTCTCTTGATAAATCTCATTCTTTTCACCGACGATTACACCCCTTCAACCACGTTACATACCTGAAGCATGGCATTCTACGCTATGTTTCATATATATACATGTATACATGCACATACACACATAAATGTAACCAGTGAAAATTTTCTTTACCGGTCACATGAGAAATTTGATTTGATTTGTCCTTTTATTTGATTTGTTCTGGTTTACCAGACAAAAAGAAAAAAGAAATCCTAATCAAATTGCAGTCGTGAAACCATTATAAAAAAGGCCAGCATTCTGTAACTTTGCTTTTATTAAAGATTGAAAAGCATCGATCAACCAATCGTCATTACAGTACAGCGAGAAATTTACTAATTTTATTTGATTTGTCCTGGTTTAGTGGGCGAAAAGAAATCCTAATCAAATTGCAGTCGTAAAACCTTTATAAAAAAGTCCAGCATTATGCAACTTTACTTCTGTTAAGGATCGAAAAGCATCAATCAACCAATCGTCATTACAGTACAGCGAGAAATTTGCTGAAAATCCCACTAGTCAAAGGACAGTTAAAAATCATTAAAATATTCTGTGTCCTCTGTAAACAAAATGATAAACGTTGATTTAAATCTTAAGAAAGCGAAAACACGCAATGCGCATCGTCATTCTCTACAGCATATCTCTGAACTCAGGACACGCTAAAGAATTCTGTATAAGAAACATTTATCCAAAGAAAAATGTGTTAGGTTATACTTGTATTTTATCTTTATGTCAATGCCTCGTTATTTACCCTACCTCTATGGGAAGTGGATTATCCCAACTCGACTGGAGAGCCACACTTTGCATTGTACTGCGCATGACTTGTTACTCTGTACTGTAGTATTTGGAATGTAAAGGCCCCTCCACACTATAGTACACTGCAAGCCATCACCACCGTCTGGAGGGGCTTTGGCTTATGTAATCTTATCGTGGTTGATGGCGGCAGAAGATAGAATTGCCTTGGCGGACGATGGCTTCGGAGGCGGTTTTTCTCCAAAGATCAAAGACAGCCAGATGCGCAACTAAAGTGCGCAGTAGATCCTATGGACGAATCAATGTGTTCAGCTCATTTAGTGGCCCAGCGTGTGGATGCGACCCGTGAACCATCATTCGAGGTCACCATCAGGAAGTAGTGAACAACTGGCCATAGTGTGGAGGCTACATAATGTGTTGTGTGTAATTGTATGATCGTTTAATTAAAACGTTGTATAATTCTGTTGTGCATTTCTTTCATATCACTCTGCTACTAAGCCCAATAAAATGAAAATAAATTGTCACAATAGATGAATCATGGGTGTATTTAAATAATTTTAACAAAAAAGATCCATTTATTATCATAAAAGCGGAGAAAAATTTTAAGAACATGGTTCAAAGAATCGAAAGAAAACTTTTCTAAGGGATTCATGATTGTTGCTGGTTTTTCATATAATGGCAAGTTAAAAGTAAAGAGAGTTAAAAAAAATGTCAATATTAACTCCAAATACTATCAGGAACATATTTTAAAGCCAATTTTTCTGAATGAAATACCATCGCTTTACCCGCAGTGCCATCAATTTGTGAAACTCCATCAAGACAAAGCTAGCAGTCACACATCAAAATCCACTGTACATTTCCTAAAAGAAATGGAACCAAAAACAGGTATCAAAGCCATACCCTTCACTCATCCCTGCTCTCCCGATCCGTATGGATTTTTGTGTCTTCGGCCTTTTAAAATCTGCCTTATCCAAACGTCGTCCCACAACCCTTACAGGACTCTGGAAAGCTGTTTAGGAGGAATGGGATAGAATACCTCTTCTTCAAAAGGCATTATTATCCTGGAAATTAAGGGGTCGCAAGAAAGTTCAGAATAAGGGCTATCAAATAGAACGTTTCTAACAGAAGAATTTTATAGAATTTAGTTTTGTGACTACAATATACTATCGTCTAAAAAATGTGTGAACAGCCTCTGTAGAACTTAAATTTTATTTTAATGAAGAGATCGTCATTGTTTCACAGTCAAAGATAGAAGATAGAACGGACATCGAAACACGTGCTGGAACAGGGTTGGAAACCAGAGCAAAACGCAGAGAAGAATACCCAAGATAAAGTAGTTTAGTTGGAATTATTAACAAGGAAAGGGAGCTTAGATCATTAAAAAGAGAACCGGGTACAGGTGGAAAATATGGGAAGTGGACAGAACATTTGGTTTTTTGGGTTTTGGTTTGGAGTGCTACGGTCTACTTTTTTGCAACACGAGGGCTAATGAGACCGGGACCTACAGCTTAAAGCCGATTCCGAACGGCTACGAACATCCATGCCTCAGTGGGATTCGAACCCATGAACTCCGGTTCCGAAGGCCAGCACCCTAACCAATCGGCCATCGTTCGGCAACAGAACATTTGTATTTATTGTAGAGAAAGTTTTGGGAAAAGGATTGGAAGAATTTTAAGTCGATGACACGCCTTTAATTAAGACATTTTGTGGCTCGGAAAATAGATTTTAGAGAATTAGAATGGGAGAGAGAAGGATTTTTATAAGATATTATAGTAATTTTGATTGATATATATATATATATATATATATATATATATATATATATATATATATATATATATATATATATATATATCGGTTGTATAATAATAATGGGATTTTGAACTTGCTGTCTACTGTGACATTAAATATACTGTCTTCTATAAAAGGAAGTCATATATTTATATATGTGTACACCTAACCTATATTTTTAAGCATTAAAGAAACATCTAGTTTACATTTCAGATTACATAAATTTAGTCATAACCTACGTCTTTCTTCATTACGTCTTTTTGTTTGTAACAAGTTTTCCAATCATAGTACAATACTTTCTTTGAATAAATCCCACGGCTATTTTGTTTTCAAAATCATTCAGAAGCGGGGTTTATCACAAAATTTGCAAATACGACATGTCATGGAGTACTTTATTCTGAGTTGTTTTCCCATCTCTTATTTTCTCAACAAATGTAAGACCTGATAAATTATTTTCTGAGCCTTAGTCGTAGGAAGTATAATTACATTTCGTAAGTTTTCATTTTGTTTGATACTAAAACTTAAAGATCAGAATACAATCTTCTTACAGTAGAATAATTATAAAATTTGTCGAATCCTTGAGTGATCACAAAAACATCTTAATGATCTTCTTCTTAATTGTCCTTAATTGTTTTGGTTTTAGAATAATTTGAAGCATGACATCGTTTGGAAAATTAGGTCACTAAATTCAGAAGAAAGAAGATCCTGCATGATTAACGTAAAACGACGTTAAAAGAAATTTTTGCGCAAGAATTCCTGTCTAATCACCTTTTTTTATTCACCATTTGATGTTACTAAGCGTAATGGTTGTATAAAATATTTTTAACTGCATATTACATAAAGTTATATTATATGTAACATTCAAGATATTGAAATAGTATAAATATGATAGTAGAATTAAAATAGTATGAATTAATTAATAATATAAATAAATTAAAATTTTGTATATAGCTTTTTTCCAATTTTGTATATAGCTTTTTTTCAATTTTGTATATAGCTTTTTTTAAATTTTGTATATAGATTTTTTCCAAAATTTTTGTTGTTTCCAATGACACTTGGACGAAATGGAAACTGGAACGAAATGGAACGTATGAAACTGGAAGCAACAGTAAGTGGAAGTAAGAGCAGAGCAAGAAAGTCAGTGGTGTAAATATTCTTTACATCTCTTTAATAAAGAATCACGATTTAAATGTTTATCTTTATTGTATCAAGAATAGTTAATAAACTCTTCTTTTTGTCTTTCTGCAAGTCTCGAATGAGCCCTCCACTGACTAAAGAATTTCAGGAAGATTTCGAAGAGTCAGAAATATACGATTAACTGTAAAGAAAGAAAGGGGTATTAAATGCTGCAGAGAGAAGAAACTTGGGATGCTAATGGGAAATAGGTATTCTTGGAGGCACTCCCTTACGTCAGATTCAACAAATTTTAAGGCAGTTAAAAACAGCACGTGTAGAAATGCAAGATTTGCAGGTTTAAATACTCCGTCGCTATATGAATGTTGCTATGAGTTCTAAAGGAAAAAATGATCATTGGGAATTAATAATTGCACAAGTTAAGATCGGAGAGATGCTATTTAAGATATTAGGCGTATGTATGTAATATATTAAATTATTTAACTGTAATATTTTCTTAAAAACCTCCTCTGTCCCATTCTAATTCCTTTAAATCTTTTTCCCAGCCTCTAAATAGTTTAATCAAAGGAGTGTTTTTCACTTAAAATTCTTCCCAAAGCTTTCTATCCTAAAAACGTAAACTGTCTGTCTATTCAGCACGTTTCCCAGCTGTCGCCTGCAAATGGCTCCGTGTTTTCCCTGATCTTGCACTTAATTCACTGAGTAAGTTTTTTTTTTACCGTGGGAAAATTCTTTCTGTCTCCACTCTGGGGTGCACCTGTGTTCGAGCATAGTGATTTTTGCGGCTTGACCTTTGTCTGCCGTTAAGTAGAAAAGATGTCCGTTATAGGTGGCTCTGGAATAAAGTTTCAATTAGACTTGTGTATTTCTCTTCAATGTCGGCCCGGCTACATTTTTATTACTGCTAGCTTTTGTTCTTTCTCCTTGTCAAGGAGTTTTATAATTAATGTTTTATACATATATAGTTAATAATTAGAGTCCCAGGGGTTTTTGAAAAACACTTTCGGAGAATCCGAACAGCGCGACCGCGCTTTATCTACATGGATACAAAAAGACCCAAGCAGTTCTACAACGCTTCTTTTATTTTATGTGGATAAAACCTAAGCGGCACGGTAGCACTTCTTCTATTTTAGGTTCTAAACATATATGCTTCAATAATGCACTATCATTATAGTATTGAGCCTATTGTAAAATGTATTATTTACATAAAAAGAGGAGCTGTGTGATGTACTTGCGTTAGTAAGTCTGAGCACGCTTTACTTCGACAGTCGATGGCGCACCATCAGTGGTGCACAACACTCGGAATATGCTGGGTTTTCCCGACATAGCGCGATCGCGCTACTTAGGACTCAAACGGATATATATATATATATATATATAAATATACATATAAATACATACATATATATACATGTAGGGCAGGAAGGCGTCTAGGGGTAATGACGACACTTTCTTGAAGACAAATCACATTTAATGAACAATACTTGACTTTACAACACTTCACACACACATAAAATAGAATTAAAGGGTTATCTCAGGTCGTTCTCTCTGCTCGTATCACGATCAAAGAGGATCTCTCACGGTCGACCTGCGCGTCGGACCTCAGGACCCCCTCTCCTCTCTCATCTCTATCTGACACCTTCGCTAGCACTCCGCAGCGCCATCTATGCGTTCTCTGTCATCTCTCTCCCAATGGTCTCCACCGATTATATATATATATATATATATATATATATATATATATATATATATATATATATATATATATATATATATCTATATATATATATGCATAAGAGTCACGAATAATGTCTATAAGTCGCCAAATTTGATGATATAATTTCATCCAGTTTATGAAATAAATGTAATTTAAAGGAAAAGAAATTCGTTAAAAAAAATTATATTTGTAGACAGATATTTGTTTATATTTTAGTTCACTTTGTTTAGAATGACATATTCGTTCCTATAGAATACAAAAAGTTATCTAGGGATGCAGGGGATTTGTTTCCCGCCTAGACATGCGACACCAGGCTATACACACACGTATTATATATATATATATATATATATATATATATATATATATATATATATATATATATATATATATATACTATCATAAGACAAATCCAAGCATTCTTTACCGGGAAAAGAATTTTTAAACTGAATCTGTTGCTTTTCAACATGTACAATACAAGTTAACGTGTAACAAGACCTTTACAATTCGGGTATAGACTTTTTCTTTATCAATAATTTCAATTTCAGGCGATGCTCAATCTGATATTTTTTAACTTATAAGAGATATTGTTTTTCGCATCTGGCCAACATTTCGGGTCACCACTTCTTAACCAGTTTTCAGAAAAACTCTTAGCTCCAAATGCCTTTTCACTACGCATTTTACAATTTAAAATAAAGTCTCTTAATATTTTGAACAATAATCCCATATTTTTCTTCAGATTTCCACATTATGTTTACAATTTCTCTTTTTTTCTAAAGTAGTCAATCTTCCTTTCCAAGATATTTGCTCATTTTCTGCTAACAATTGCAGAGATACGTAATGTATGAGACAAAAATGGTGCACCAAGTTAGTCAAAATTTAACTCCACTCCTTTACGGACACAGCCAGATAATGGCTAATTTACGTTAATTCTCTATTTAAAAAGAGAGAGGTTGCATAAATATTAACACTCTTAAGGACAATATGTCCGCATTTAAAAATAAATTTTTGATGCATAGGACATGAATTTTGGAGAAGAATGGGAAATTACCGTTTATTCGGGGGCTTAAAGGAATATTGTTTATTTTATTACTTTGCAGCTGTATTATCTTAAAGTGCTCTCCTTTTGAATGAGTTCGTAAAGATGTCGAAAGTGTGAGAGTGAATTTCTGCATGAATAGGAAAAAGATTTCACCAAGTTTACCTGAATTTTTTTCTCCTGAGTATACGATGTCCGAGCCTTTAAAAAGATTTATTTCGTTGACTTTTATCTCGCGCAGAAAAGAATGAAAACTAATTTATGTCTTAACAAACAAATTAGTTTTCATTCTGTTCCTTTAACTAACTTCCATATATAAATTTCGGACATAAAAATTGAGTAAATTTTCTCTTTTTAATGCAGTTTTCATAGTCTGATTTGTCAGAATATAATAAAAATAAATTCACCTAGTTCTTATACGTTCATAAACTCAGGTTGTAGATAATGCGTTTTCTTTTAGATACCCAGCTTTAGATGTGAAATGTATCTCTTAACACAATAAGTTATCATTGTAACTTGCTAATTGGTGATTTTGGATATTTAGAAGTGTCCATGTGGACTGAAATTGAAGTGAAAACCTCTTCCACTTATTTAAAGGGAAGAGTTACAAGGAATTGCATTCTTTTTATTTCTCTTACAATCTATAAGAAAGAAGTTTTTGTGACAACGTGTTAGCAAGATGGGAGAGCAATCTAGTTATACTGCAGCATGTACGATTTCGTTTTAAAATTGCAAGTATAAAATGGAATCCACTCTTTAACACGTTGACCGCCGACTACGAGATAACTCGCAGATTGCATTCTTTTCTACAACGCCAACGAGTTATCTCGTACTGTGTTTACTTGCCAGTTTTGTACAGCTACGAATAAACTCGTAGTGTATCAGTGCTAATATCGATGGATGGCTTCTGGGAAAAGAACAAAAAATCAAAGCTCTTGGAAAATAAATAATTCATGACTTCGTTGAATTTCTGTCCACAAATTAGAGTTTTTAATACTTTGCGTGCGGGCAACGCACTTTTACGTTTTTTGCAGTCTGTCACTGGAGCGCGGGTCACTTAAAAATACGTATTTAGTGGATTTGTGGTGGATACCCGCTAACTACCACAAATCGACTAAATACGTATAATTATACGTATGTGTGACATTATATTCGTGTTGTTTGGGTTGCTATGCAACGTTTTGCACTTTTTCTTTCCACAAGTTACGATTGTCGAGCGACTCGGTCTTTTATTGCGTTGTTTCCTCTTCAATCAAATTCCTAGCTCCAGAACGTACAAGTCGTGTTTTGTCAATTTGAAGCTTGTTTTTTTTTATTGTTGAATACAAAATTGATAAAATGAGCCGTTTTGACAAAGATAGTGATGAAAAATATGCGCTGACAGATTATCGGACTTTAATTTTAAAAATCGTTTATTTTTGTAATTTCGTAAAAATATTTTTTTTTTTTTTTTTTTTTTTTTTTTTTTTTTTTGTAGAATAATCATACAGTATATATTAAAGTGTAAAATAAAAAAAAAGTTTCGTTCATAAAAACAAAGTAGTTTTCGATTTACTGCTATTTTTCTAAATAACTAAACTTTCGCGCAATTCACGAAAAAACGCCCTCTGCAAGCTAAGTTGGCGGTGAAGTATACCCGCATGCCAAGTGTTAATAATAATATGTGATTAAATCAAATGGTAATTTTAGGCCAGGTTTCTGAAAATTTCCATAGCATTCAACGTGTTAAATCGGAAACTTAGCGTTCAAAGGTAATAATTAGTGCTGATAGATCTGTTGCATAAAACAAATGCAATAGTAGGAAAATAAAGATAAGCAACACATCTAATAAATAATATTTTCTCCATTTTATTCCTTTGTTTTAAGCGCACTTCGTATATTTACGTAAAATAATAAAAACTGTTTCATGTATAAATCGTAGCTAGTGTTCTTTCCCTAATTTTCTCTATTTTTTTTTTAGAATAAAAATCGAAGAGTGCACGTTATACACGAGGCAGTTCAGCACGCTTCTTTTGCATCAAACTTTGGAAGACGTTGGGAAACTGAAGGGTGAAACTTTTTCAAATATATCCAATAAAATATAGGGTAACTTTTTCTTTAGTATACGATTAAACTTGGAAGATTCTATCTTTGTTACCTCGAATATTTGGTGAGAGTTGAAGGGGGAAAATAAATTCCTCTTCAATGTAATGCTGAAATAACTTGGAAAATTCTAAGAGCAATCGACAGTGTCAGGCTAAATCGAATTCGGAAAAATGTTCAGAAAAAGATAATATTTCGTAAAATTCTTACGTTAGCTCTGTTAGCTGTACTCATTTTCTATTGTCGGTAATAAGCTATACAAAGAATACAAAAATGTAACAGTCCTCCAAGCAATGTTCTAACTATAGAAATTCTTCCCACGTCCCTTGTTTTAATGTCTGCTTATGCAGGTTATTGCAATTTTAGGCATAGGGATAGAATAGAATATTTTTTTCTATTTGTATGCTTATTGGTTGCTATAGAAATGGTTAAACTCGGGAACAGTCATATTAGAATTTCTCCCAGTATTTAAATCAATGTCCGTGTGATTGTGAAGGTGAAAAGTTAAATTACATCTTTTGCACTAGTAAAATAATTACTGTTTTTTTTCTTCTTTAAAATGCTGGGAAAAGAATAATTCATTACTGTTTTTCTTCTTCTTTAAAATGCTGGGAAAAGAATAATTCATTACTGTTTTTTTTTCTTCTTTAAAATGCTGGGAAAAGAATAATTCATTACTGTTTTTTTTCTTCTTTAAAATGCTGGGAAAAGAATAATTCATTACTGTTTTCTTTTCTTCTTTAAAATGCTGGGAAAAGAATAATTCATTACTGTTTTTCTTCTTCTTTAAAATGCTGGGAAAAGAATAATTCATTACTGTTTTTTTTCTTCTTTAAAATGCTGGGAAAAGAATAATTCATTACTGTTTTATTTTTCTTTAAAATGCTGAGAAAAGAATAATTCATTGCTGTTTTTTTTTCTTCTTTAAAATGCTGGGAAAAGAATAATTCATTACTGTTTTTTTTTTCTTCTTTAAAATGCTGGGAAAAGAATAATTCATTACTGCTTTTTTTTCTTCTTTAAAATGCTGGGAAAAGAATAATTCATTACTGTTTTTTTACTCCTTTAAAATGCTAATAAAGAATAATTCATTACTGTTTTTTTTTCTTCTTTAAAATTCTGAGAAAAGAATAATTCATTACTGTTTTTTTTTCTTATTTAATATGCTGGGAAAAGAATAATTCATTACTGTTTTTTTTTTATTTAAAATGCTGGGAAAAGAATAATTCATTACTGTTTTTTTTCTTCAGAAAGCTGGGAAAAGAATAATTCATTACTGTTTTTTTTCTTTAAAATGCTGGGAATAGAATAATTCAGACAATAAGTATAATAATTTATTATTTAAGTGAAACTGTATAGTTTAAAATATTTTGTTTTTCTCGTGAAATTCAAATCAACTAAGTCTCTAATACTACTTAACTAAATCTAGTTAATTTATGAATTATATTTTATATAATAATGTGTTATTATTTCTTAAAATTTTGCTTTCTTGGTCTTTAACTATGAAAATGAAAATAAAATGTGAATGAAGCAAATATGGATTTCCAAAATTCGTTGCCACTTTTAACTAAATCATTTCTGCCGAATACATATTGATAAATATCTTAATTGAACTAGTATGTTTTTTTCCTACACAGAATTCAAAGTAATTTCACTCATAAAAAAACCTCAATATTTTTAATTAAACGAAATTTCACAACCAAAATAGTACGTTAATCTAATGTAAACTGGATGCGTATTCACTTTAGCGCAAACTTCTTTAGTGTTTTTATTTTTTTAACTAAAGGTAGAGAATGAAATAAGTATTTACTGTAAATAGAAATACAATACTTAATGAAGCATAGACAAGCTTAAAAAACTTCTTTTGTTTTTAAAACCATAAAACATACTTTTAGTACTTAGTTTGGTTCTGCCTATTATGGTTTTTGCTGTTAACTGATTCTTTTATAATATAAATAACTTATTTAAGTGAAACTGTATAGTTTAAAATATTTTGTTTTTCTCGTAAAATTCGAATCCACTAAGTCTCTAATACTACATAACTAAATATAGTTAATTTATGAATTATATTTTATATAATAATGTGTTATTATTTCTTAAAATTTTACTTTAATGGCCTTTAACTATGAAAATGAAAATAAAATGTGAATGAAACAAATATAGACTTCCAACATTCGTTGCCACTTTTAACTAAATCATTTCTGCCGAATATATATTGATAAATATCTTAATTGAACTAGAATGTTATTTTCCTACACAGAATGCAAAGTAATTTCACTCAAAAAACCTCAATCTTTTTAATTAAACGAAATTTCACAACCAAAACAGTACTTTAATGTAATGTAAACTGAATGCGTATTCACTTTAGCGCAAACGTCTTTAGTGTTTTTTATTTTTTAACTAAAGATAGAGAATCAAATAAGTATTTACTGTAAATAGAAATACAATACTTAATGAAGCATAGACAAGCTTAAAAAACTCCTTTTGCTTTTAAAACCATAAAACATACTTTTAGTACTTAGTTTGATTCTGCCTGTTATGGTTTTTCCTGTTAACTGATTCTTTTATAATGAACCTTCAAAATCTTGGGGGATATAACGAATTTTTTTGATCATTCATTGAAATTTTTCCAATGTTTTGTTTTGAACTACTTTTGCATTTGTACTGTGGCCGAACAGGTAAGGTGTTGCCCTTCAGTACCGGAATTCGTGGGTTTGAATCCCTCCACAGTCATGAATGTTTTACCCGTTTGTAATAGGCTTTAAACAATAGGTTTCGGTCTCATTATCCCTCGTGTTACAACATAGTAGGCCAGGGGCTCCCTTATACCCCTTCTGGACACATCTGACAAACAGGAAATTGCTGGCAGGTGCAATTCAAAATAAAAAAGTATAAAGATTCTTAATATTTCTTTATTTTAATGCAATCATAAGCCTCATAAACAATATCCTATACTAAAAAGGTAACAAAAAATTCAAAATAGTAGCATTTAATGCTATTTTTGTTATTGCATATATCCACTAATTTTTCTAAGTCAGGCGTACAAAATGATATCCTCAATCTTATAACCTTTGATTTTATTGTAACGATCCGTTACATGACTCTAAAACGAGGAGCCCGACGGGTGACCTTGTCAGATACTTACGATTCGGCATTAATGGGTGGTCTAACAATACACGTGTATACTTAATTGAAAAACTGTTTTTTTTTGTGTTCTGGAGCCAGTCTGAGGCTTTGTGTGATTTGAGTGGAAAGACTCTGAAATGATTTAAATAATTACAGAACATGGCGCTATTAGCGGTAGCGAAAAGGCAATTAAGTTGTTTGTGTCCTGATCTGAAGAGTTTTCGGCCACATCTGGAACGAAACAGCTGATTCAGGCGAGGTGTAAGTTTGCATATCATTCTGGAAGTTTCCCGAAGAATCGTGTAAGGGGAACCGGGACCAATAAAAGAAGAGTGCGGTGCCAAGCGGGGCTTTTTTTCTTGAAGCTGCTTGAGAAGTTGCTTTGTAGCTCAGAGGAACCGCTCGTATCTCCGATTCTGGAGTTTGCTCGATTAGAGACCGCCAGCGTCTCTGTTTGCTAAGAAGTCGACCTTCGATTTAATCCCATTCCCGTTATTTTACTATATTTTTACTTCGTGCATAGAAGTAGGTAGCCGAGAGGGATTTTGCTCTCAATTTGGATCGTGTTGCATCCGAGTTTTCCTTCACGAACTCCAGCATGATACGCATTCTGAACTTTCGAACCTTGGTGTGAAGCCGACTGTACTAATCGTCAGCCAGGTGATAGTGTCACTTTTACCGGCACTAATTAGTGAACAATTCCAGTGATTAGAAGCCCTAGCCATACTGTATCCGGTACCCACGTATCCTTATTGTGTGAATGTCATATCAACACGAGATCTCAGAATATTTAGAAATCTACTCAATCTGTACATAGCAGTATATAATTTATTCACCTGAAATAAAATATTTAGTCAAGCTTAAACAGTTTTCTAGCCTTTTTCATTGACGGCTTCGCCTACCATATCTCCAGACGTTACACTATAGTTAAGTCGAGATTGATGTTGATTTAATTGTGTTCATTGTCGAAAACACGATTCACATAAATATGTGGCCGAAACAGGATTTATAATAACTCCTGCAAAAGAGATATTTTTATCTTCAATTATTAAATATTTTCGTTAAGTCTGAATTTTTGAATAAGTCATTAAATATTGAAAATCCTCTTCAATTGAAGAAGCTTCTTCCTAAATAAGCCAAAATTTTTAGGAATTTTTAGATTTTCAACGTAGAAATATTAATTTGATTAATGTCAAAAATGAGTTTATATAAAAATATGATGAATCGCTAAAATAATCTCAAGTGAGTTGACTACGGATGATATTGATATTAATTATAGCGGACAGTCGAAGGCCGCACAAAATTGTTCAGGACACATTGCGCCCGCGGGCACAGTTTTAGAACAACTGCAGCAGCCATAGCTTCAAACCAAACCAAACTTCTGCAATTGTGGAAATAGCAATTCGCCTCTATTTCTACGCGTTTTAATAAATATTTGTCTACGCAAATAAAGCAAGAGAAAGGGTTGAAATCGTTTGTTGTATTTGAAAAAGAATTCCATAAAATTTTCTTCGAATTACGTCACGATATCATTTTTTATATCGAAAAAGTAAATAACAGTTAAAGGTAAATTCATTGCTTTTTCATTTAATTTCATTTTAGTTAATATAATTCTTGTGCCAATTATCAAACAATACCATATAAAGCAGTCAAATGACCATAAGGTATATGTAAACGATTCTGGGAAATGAATTAAAAATAGATTATTTGTGCCTATTATAAACATAAAATGAATGAAGTTATATGGATATTTAGTGTTAAACAATTAGTCAAAATTTCTTAATTGACTGAAATTCAATCGATCAGCGATTATTAAAATTTAACTGACTAAAATTCAAACGAAAATTTGATCCAAAATTAGATTAAAAATCTTCACTTGCATTTTCAGCCATTGTTTTTTAAATCTTTTTCTATTAAAATTATTACAATTATATTTCGCATATGCATAAGTAAATAAATATTTTAATTTCTTTGCTAGTTTTCGCTTATGTTAAAAATTGAAAACATTAATAAAATATCTTTTTTAGACATTCATATCGAAAATTTCTTACCTAGTGTTTCAAAATCTGAAGGGCAGATCGAATAAAACCTCTAGTTCTTATCACGCGTCAACTTGTACGCATTGAAAAGGCAACACATTTAGTTTGTGATTTCTTTTCTCGTTAAATAATTTTGGTTCAGGTTGACGGGTGATAAGGCCTTTAATCGGTTGAAAACTTTTTACTATCACATAAGAAATCCAAGCATTCTTCATCGGGAAAATAAATCGTAAAGTGGTTTTATAGCTTTTACAACACGTACAAGTTGACGTGTGATGCGTTATTAGGGCCGCATATAACATGCTGTCTGCAGTTGCCCATCATCCGGTTATAGTCTCAGAAGATTTGATTTGGAGCTCTACGGTCTACTATTTTGCAACACGAGGGCTAATAAGACCGGGACCTACTGTTTAAAGCCGATTACGAACGGCTACGAACATCTATGCCACAGTGGGATTCGAACCCACGAACCGAAGATTAACGCCCTAACCATTCGGCCATCGTTCGTCGTATAGTATCAGAAGGCGACAAAAACAGACATTTTATCGGCTTGGAATACCACAAAGTGCTCATTCCAATTAGAATACTACAAAGGGCTCATTCCAATTAGAATACTCGTTTTATTTTACTTTTCATAGCTTTTAAATCGAAAATTGCTTAAGCATTTCTCTGTAATTTTATGTTGAAAGGAATAATTACTTTATATCTAGGCAAGTTTACGATAACGCTTCGAACATAAGAGAAAAATGTAACAGCTCTCACAGATATATTTTACTTATAAATCCTACGGCCATTGTATGTACAAAGTTTTATGCTACTCATAATTTTCATTCCTGGGCAGCCAAAATCGTTTTCGATTCACTGGAAGCTTTTCTTATCCTTTCGAGCAATTTATATCTATTTTTCTGCGTGTTATCATAGCCACATTCTTCAAATAATGTTATCTAGATTAACCGTTAAACCTCTTTCTGGTACTGAAAGAGAATTCAACCATAAAACCTTTAAAATATAATTTAGTGGCGATCGATAAAGTATTCCATGAGTTTTCTGTAATATCTGTAGAAACACAAAAGAAACACAATTTCAAGCAAAGTGTTTGGCAACGGAAAATATAATATGGTACAATATTTTATGAGTTAAGATGGCTAATAAAGTGTTAGAAAAAACATTATATTAGTATTAAAAATAATACAGAAGCATTATAGATTTTTTTTATAAAAAAAAAACTATTAGAAAATTATAGACCGGGTAATAAAACTCTATTTCTTATTAGAAATCTGGAAAAATGGGGAATGGCTTTTTCTGCCTGAAATTCGTCGAACCAAAAGGAGAAAAATATTTCAAGAAGTACAAATGATTCTGTTAAAAAATAAAACGGAGTTGCGTAAATGATTTTTGTGACTTTGATAATCGGATGAATAGATGAATCTCAGAATGTTGAATGAATCTCATAAGACTAGCATATAGCCCGTCATATGACATGATCAGTAAAATTTTTAATTTTCTATAATTGTAAAGTACCCTATAAGGCAGATAAAAAAAATAGTTTGTCTTTTGGCTGAGAATTATCTGGTACACGCTCAATAATTTTTTTTATCTTCATACTCCTCTAAAGTCTCCCGATACTGTGAATGCAGTTTAGAATCACGTTGAATTCATTTAGAAGAATAATTCAAACTTTTTTTTTAAACTACGTCGAAATTATCGTTAAGTTCTTCCTTTTTTTCTCCCCTCAGTAATTAATGGAAGTAAGGGAATGAAACTATCATTTCTAATACACCCTGGAGGTAGATAGAATTGGTTGTTAATACCTGTGATAAAATTTTCATTGCAACAAAAAGTAATCGATGATTAAATTTAAAACTATCACGTATGTACTTAACCCTTAATTTGGCTAAGTCTGGCCGCTACACCGGACATGTATATTAATAACTACTATATAACATAATTGTCAGTGTTCGCCACAGCAGACATTAATTATCTCAAAAATGGAAAATGATATATTTTTTGTTTATTTTACAGAGATCCTAATATCTATACAGACATGGGAAAATAACAGAAATTAAAAAATATTTGAAAAACATCTTGTCAAATTAAGGGCTAATCTATTATTTAAGCCAAATATAAAAGAAAATTATTTACGTCATATCTAAGTTCAGTGATAAAACGTATGAAAATAATGCAGACGATATTTAAATAATTTAAAATAAGAAATGATTAAATGAGATGGTTAAAGGAATGACGTCATAATGCTGCAAAAAATGTTATTTTTACCTCTTTATTATGTGACAAATTGATAAATTAAATCTCCTGCTCTTAAATGAGGAAAAATAGGGCTTGAAATAATGGCATTAAATGCTAGAAAAGGGGAGAAGAGGTGGATTTCGAAAGTTGCTAACCCTAACTCATCAAGAATCCAATATGAATGCCTCTATCCATTCCAGGTCCAACCGCTTCATAAATTCGAGGACAGACGGACAGATAACTTAGGCTATTATTATATAGGGGACTAGCATATAGCCCGTCATATGACGGAATCAGTAAAATTTTTAATTTTCCAGAATTGTAAAGTACCCTATGAGGCAGGTAGAAAAATGGTTTGTTTTTTGGCTGAGAATTATCTGGTACACGCTCAATAATTTGTTTATCTTCATACTCCTCTAAAGTCTCCCGATACTGTGAATGCACACGTTGAGTTTAGAAAAATAATTCATAGTTTTCGTAGTTACGTCGAAATTATCTTTAAGTTCTTCCCTCTTTTTTGCCACAGTAATTAATGGAAGTAAAAGAATGAAACTATCATTTCCATTACACCCTGGAGGGAGATAGAACTCTTTGTTAATACCGGTGATAAAATTTTCATTGCAAGAAAAAATAATCGATGATTAAATTTAAAGTTAGCACATATGTACTTAATCTATTATTTAATACAAATATAAAAGAAAATCATTTACGCAATATCTAAGTTCAGTGATAAAAAGTATGAAAATAATGCAGACGATAGTTAAATAATTTAAAATAAGGAATGATTAAATGAGATGGTTAAAGGAAAAACGTTATAATGCTAGAAATAAAATGTTATTTTTACCTATTTATTATGTGACAAATTGATACATTTAATCGCCTGCTCTTAACCGGGGAAAATAGGGCTTGAAATAATGGCATTAAACGCTAGAAAAGGGGAGATTGGATGGATTTCGAGCGTTGCTAACCCTAACTCATCAAGAATCCAATATGGGTGCCTCTATCCATTCCAGGTCCAACCGCTTCATAAATTTGAGGACAGGAGACAAATAACTTAGGCTATTATTATACAGAAGATGTGAAACTTCAACGCGATTTAGGCTTCAACTCGCTAGACTCTGACTATGCTATGAAGCGTATTCGAACGGTTTTTCGGCCTCTTAGTAAAGAATATCTCATCAGAACAGGAGAAAAACGGGCTTAAACTTTAAAAAGAAATTGAAATTGAAAAAAAAATGTATAAAAAGAAAAAATTCACGTTGAGTAATTTCAAATATTTGAAATTCAATGCTATTGGAAAACCATGTGAATTGATTAAAGAAAATGATGCAAAGGGAAGATAGATCCTTGAAATAAGGCCAAAATTAGAAAATGATATTTTGTGTTATCGCGAAGAAAAGAAGTAAGAAAGAATAAGAAAACAAGAAAAAATTCATATAAAAAATATTGACTGATTTTCTAGTAACAAAATATTGGTTTTTTTATTGTCAACATTAAGTAGCAAAAGCCTTACATTATTTTTACTTTTCACCCTTTTATTATTTTTAATAATTTTAAGCAAATTTACAAATATTTTTTAACAAAATTTAATAAAAATAATAACTCAATACGAATTTGGTTAATGTGGTACTTTAGAGTAGTCAGTTAACAGTACTAGTGAGGTATTCCTGTATCTTTATATCAAATTTCATATTCCTAGCTCTCTTGATTTCTGAGTTTCAAAACTCCAAAAACAAACAGACTTACCTAATATTATCAATTTAAGATCTCTTAATATTGTATGAATATGAGGCTGATGAAAGTGTAAGAATAATTATAGATTATCAATATCCTTATATTTAAACATTTTTATGAAGGAAAATTTTAATTATTTATGCTGAATACTGAAATGAATTCAGGGCTTTCTATCGAATACAAAAACTGTGAAATCCACAAACTTAACAAGGAAAAAACATGGGATTAATAGCCTCTACAGAATCACATCAAATTTTAATGAGGAAATCCTTGTCAATGTTTTTATCTGTTAGAGTGAAAAATTTAGAACTCGTTCCAATTAAGCATATGGTGAACAAAAAAACAGCAAGCATAAAATCCCTGATTTCCAGTTTTTACCTTTTAAGAGGATAAGGGAGCGATATGTTAATTAAAGAGCTAAAAATCTCATCACCAGGAAAAAAAAATTAGTTTTAATTTTTGATAAAATTTATAACTTTTAAAAATTGTGACCAGAGGTATTTAAACACCCTAAAGAGGCTTTTTTTTCCTTTGTTACCCATTTGACAATTGCTAGTAACTTTTATTGATAAAGACTTGATTTGGACCGACTGAGTTAGAAGAAACTTGCTATCGAGACATCTAAGACCTGTAACAAGTTGTTACGCTATTAAAGAAGAAGTAAGTTATACAGTATACTACTCCGTCATCCGTCTTTCTCTTAATTGCGTTAAAGGGCTATACTTCTGTACGAGTATATTTCACATTAGAACTCAAAATTTCAGCATCTCTTTCGGAGATTCTGACAGCATAATATTTGAAGATTCCATGTGCTTGGAGGATTGGAGAGTACACTTTTTTCATCTGCAGTAAATTTTATGGAGAAGTCATATATAACTATAACAGTAGGCTTCTATACATTGGGCTAAGTTGGGAATATACTGGAAATCTATATTAGTAGGGGACAGCCAAATACGAGGTCACTCTGAAATTTTTGAGATTCAACTGGGTTTTTAAAGTTATATTTACAAAATTTCAGGTGTGTTTAAAGTAGTCTCCTCCAGCATCAATGCACTTTTGTAGACGAATTTTCCACAGATTAAATGCTTCAATCCATTCATTTCTTGGAATAGATGAAAAAATGCATTTATAGCCATAGCCACATCAATCTCTTCTGAATAAAAAGACCTCCACGTAAGTTCTGTTAGGATTACTTGGACTTAACCAGCGGTTAAGTATTGGTTTGTTAATTTTATCCAATTTTCGATGCTTTGAGATTGTAAACTGTCTTTAACTGTACTATTCATCATTTGTAATATCTTTTCTTTATTTAGTTTCTGTGTGTGTATTTTATGTTATTTTATTTGTATTTTGTATTATTTTATTTTCAACTGTATGCAAATTTACACGTGTATCTGGTCAACCCAGTAGTATATAAAAAATTGTAGTTTCTGTTGGCTGACTCTGACGGTTGATTTTGATTCCCTGTGTGGGTTTCACGCTAGTCTTATTTTATTGCTCGTGGAGCAATGTATAATGTTATTATTTTTTTAATGCATGTTAAATAAACGGCATGTTTTATTAATGGTTTCTCTCTTCACTCACCATAATTGCCACTCTACGTTGAATGTCATATGAGACTGACAAGTTCTTTTTTTGATTAAAGAATAACCAAAAGTCACACATAGCTAGATCAGGTGAATACGGCAGATGTTCTATCACTTTAATTTGTTTTTGTTTGAGAAACTCAATTGTTAATCCGGCTGTATGTGAACATGCATTCTCATGGTGAACCATTAGTCACCTAACATTCACTTGTTGTAGAATTTGTGGAAGACATTTAGTGGTATACAAGTTTGCTGTTACCACTAAATGTCCTTCTGTCCTTCCAAATTGATGGCTTTGACCAATCCCGCACTTCTGAAGAAAACGGCATACATCGCTTTTTTCAGTGCACGTTGTCTTTTCACCATTGTCGGCGTGGGATCATCTTCAAAGACCCATACTTTCCTTTCTTGGCTTGTTGGAACGTCACAAAACGTTTCATCACCCGTTGTAGTTTTAGAAACGATGCGATGGCCACCATCATTTAGCAATTTAAGAGTTTCTTTATGATTCTGACACGCCCCCTTTTTGGTGCTCAGTTAGATTATGGGGAACCCAAAGGCAAACTACTTTTTTCATATGTTATTCTTCATTAATAATTTTGTGTATGTCTGCGGATCCAATGTTAAGTTCCTTCTATATAATTCGAGATGTACAGCGATTAACATTTTTCGTATGGCAGGCACATTATCCTGGATTACTGCCGACGGCGGCCTTCCTGTATGTTCTTCATTCTGAAGAAAATTGCGACCTCTGCTAAATTCTTTAAACCATCTGAATACAGTAGCATGATCTGGATATTCATCACCAAAAGCCAATTGCAACCGTTTAAAGCCTTCTTCTTGATTTTAAATCGATTAAATTCGATTCCTACTTTAAAATCGTAGAAAATCATGGCGCGAAAATTTTCTCCCGTCAACTCCATTTTCTCTTCTGTTTAAAATTTATTCCACCCCAAACAAGTTTAAGTCAGTAAAAAATCTTCTACTGTGTTAAAATACTTTGCATTTTAAAATTAAACTTTTTTTTTTTGTAAAATGTCTTTTGGGCGTATCTTAAAAGTTTTAGAGTAACCTTCGTATTAACTTTCACAGGCGGCTAATAGCCGGCCCTGTCTACATATATGTCTACCATTATGAAACAGGATTTTTTTTTCTTTAACTGATAAAAAATATTTAAAAATGCATTGTGAGCAATTTTATTTTTCGATAAATTACTGTTTGTTAAATTAAGAATTATCTAACATATTTTTTGCATGTGGTAAAATATATAAAAAATAGCTCTCAAATATTGCCATCTATCGTTGACCAGTAACATTAATATCTTGTATTATCGAATCAGGTTATAGGGTAAGCCCAATAGTATCGAAAGTTGACCTTTTGAAGGTCAATACTATTCTCATCCTGGGGTTTTAATATTGACAGTACCCTTTTAGCGGTAGCAATGACTGCTTGTCCAAAATTTGTTGACTCTTTGACAAACGGCATGGATTTGTACAAAAGCAAACACACACACATTCTCTTTCTATATAGAGAAAATATTGTAATTGATCTCGAAAGTGTAACCAATACCGATTAAGGACACTTCTGAAGTACAAAAAACATTTTTAGAATGTCTACGTATGTCTGTCAGGGAGGTATTGCCTGAGTATGAAAGGTAGGCAGTATAAGGTAGGCCTTAACAAAACCTAAGCAAAATATATCGCGAGTAGCATTTTCCTTTTGGGTCTCATATTTCCTTAACACGTTGACTGTCAACGACATAACTCGTAGATTGTGTTCTTTTGTAAGACGCTAAGATAACTACGAGTTATCTTGTACTGTGTTTACTTATCATTTTTGTGCAGCTCCAAATAAACTAGTAGTATATCAGTGCTAATATCGATAAATGGCTGTTCTGAGAAAAGAACAAAAAATCAATGCTCTTGGAAAATAAATAATTCAGAACTTCGTTGAATTTCTGTCCACAAATTAGAGTTTTTAATAATATAATTGGATTAAATCAAATTGTCATTTTAGGCCAGATTTCTTAAAATTGCCGCAAAGTGTTACTACGACAAAATTAAGGATTAATCGGATTATTTTGCACAAAATGCAACAGATACTAACTTTTTGAGAATGAGGTAAGCATGATTATTTCATGTGTTTCACAATGTTTGCACTAATGTTATTTCGAGTGGTATAAATTTTCCTCAAACGCACTCTTTTATAACCTATAGAGGAACAAAATAATCTGTTTCCAAGTCCCCGCTGCTTATTTTGAATGAAAAAGGAATTTTTTTAAGGTGAGGGTACAAGATGGCCTAAAGGTTTTTTTTTATTTCTAATGGCATGGCAGGTTACAATTATAAAAATAACAATTGTGGAACAACTGTACAAGTAACAAAAGTAACATTGACCGAAGTCATTGCCTCAGGCGTTCTCTGGCTCTCCAATACAGGGTAGTCTCGGAGTCGGAAGAACCGCGAAGTGCCCCGCATCGACGCAGATGACCTCTATTTAATGGCCTAAAGGTAACATGCGGAGTTAGAGTTTCGGGGTGCCGGGTTCAAGCCTGGAAGGCTCACTAAACATCCCCTTGATCACACAGAGAATATGTAGACTCGTAGAACAAATACCGTTCTTGGTATCGTAAAAACACAAGTGTGTAAAACTTAAATAACAAATTCATTATTGAGACTACAACCATGAAATTGTTAAAAATGGCTTTTTGTTATCAAAGCAAGCTCAGTAGGAAGGTGGTGCATTTGAAAATATCAGCCCTGTGACGTCAAAGCAGACGCCGAAGCACTCAAAACGAATGACATAAAATATTAGGAATTTTTAAAATAGATAGTGCTACCATATTGCAGTTGAGTTATGTCACAGGTGACATACGCATCATAATGATGTCAGAAGTCATCATTATGAAGTGCCAGAAAGGCGAATTTATGGTCCAAATTCCTATTTCTGGTGACTTTTGACGTCATCTTGACGCGATAGTCGCCTATGGTATACCTCGAACTCAAAATAGCAGCACCAAGAATTGATTAGATGACATTGTGACAAAGTGATGAAATAAAATAAAAAAGAATGAAATATGGCGAATTAAAATAGTAAAAACTAAAACACTTAACTCATTCTGGTATAAAAACATCAAAATTGATATAATTTTATTAAAGCACATTTTAAACATTATCACATATATTAAGTTCCTTCAAATGATTTACACTAGCCAGAAGAATTAAAGTTACAACTACAGTAGAACCTCCATAAGTTGACCACCCAAGGGACTGTAACTAAGTGGTCAACATACGGAGGTGGTCAACTTAGGGAATTTTTTTAACACTTTGACTGCCATGGCTATCATATGTGATATCCAGTGATATTTCCGTTGAGACACTGGCTATCCGATATGATAGCCATGGTGTTTTAACACTTCAGGCCATGGCTATCAAAGATGTTATCAGTTACATGAAAATCGTATTGGAGTTTGATTGTTGGGCTCCCTACGATGTGTTAGGTATACTTGGTTTGCGCAAATTGGTATATGTGACGATTTTATGAGCTAAGTTTTATGAAAAATTAAGTATTTGGAACATGCAACAAAAAAGGGAATATATATAAATAGAGAGAGTTTGTTTTGAAATATTGTTTTTATATATAGTTTTATGTTGAAAAAATACAAATTACACAAAAAAAAATTAGCCCCGTTGTGAACATTTGCAATTTTGGCTTGGCAGTCAAAGTGTTAAAATATACTATAGTACAATATTAGAAAAAAGTAAGCTTTTTTAGTATTTTTTAAGGAAAAATTTAGAAAACAATTAGCGCTTACTCATTTTTATTTTTACTGAAGGTACAGCACATTTTTACAAATTTTGAAAGAATGATTCAATTTTTGTTTGAGTCCTCTTTTTGTTCATTTGGTAATTATAAAAAGCAATTTCACATTTTACAAGTCCATTAAGCATGCTTGGGCATTTTTCTTCAGCGAAATCTTTAAGTTGCTCCATCATGCGCTTTACATCGTCTTCCTTCAGAGTTGGGTAGTTTTCAGTTTCATAGTCACTTGGATCACCACCCTCTTCGCCGTCCGCTTCTCGTATCTTAGAGTCATCGCTGTGCTTAGACCCAGAGAGTATCTCACTGAAGATTGTCTCTGGGTCTGGTTCAACACATGTTACTAACACATCGTCCATGGTAACATAATCTTCAAAAAACTGGCAAGGGAGATAGAGGAAGCTCATCCTCTTGCACCGATGTTGTAGCTGTAACAAATAGGGCTTTCTTGTAGCAGTTCTTAATCGTGGCTTACGTAACTTTATTCCAAGCGAAATTAATCCAATGATCAGTATTCAAAGCATTTACTGACGCAGCTGTTGATGATGCCAACTAAGAAGGATCACAGGTTTGTGCTTTTATGATCACCCATTCCAGAAGTTGAGCTCTTAGTGCACTTTGAATGACTGAATAATGCCTTGATCTAAAGATTGGGTTTTCGAAGTTGTGTTTAGAGGCAAATATTTTAGCTTCACATTTGTGAGATTATTCACTTTTGGGTGGCTGGGGCAGTTATCCAAAGTAAGTAGAATATACCTCTTCTTTTTCCTCATTTCTGCTTCAATTCCTCTAACCCACTCTTCTAATAAAGCACTGGTCTTCCAAACAGATTTATTCGCTCTCCAAAAAACAAGAAGATCATCAGAATTTACATTTTTAAATGCACTGGGTTTTGCGGTTTTGCCGATCACCATAGGCTTCAATTTTTCTCCAGTCATACTAGCACATAGAAGAACAGTAAAACGCTGTTTTGAAAGTTTTCCTCTTTTGCAAGAGTCACCCTTCATTACTAGAGTTCTATCCGGCATTGCTTTAAAGAAGAGACTGCATTCATGAGCATTAAAGATGTCCTCATCTTTAAAACCTTTAGCAAACTCTGGGAATTTTTCAATAAACTTCTCCACCACTTCAGCTGAAACCTCATTCGATTCCCCACACAAAACTTTTTGAGAAATCTCGCATCGTAGTTTGAATTTTTAAGCCAACCTGCTAACGCTTGGAAGTCCTCAATTTCGAATTCTTTTGCAAATTTTTTTGCTAATTCCTGAAGCATAGCCCCGATATTCTTGTATTAATTGATCTCATCTCTGTAAACCAACGAAATGTTGTTTCATTCTCGTTTTTCTTTGAAGTTCCCCGTTTTCGGAAGAATATCTTTCCAGATATTCTTCCTTACGTTTTAAAATATTGCTCACAGTTGTCTTACTCACACCAAATTTTTCTGCTGTCTTTCTTTGGCTGCTGCTTTCCAGAAAATTAAGAAGATTCACTTTCTCCTTTAATTTAAGTTCTCTTAGAGCTTTTCTTTGCACCATTTAATAAAACTTCGCAAATAAACGACTGGTACTGCCACGACGCGATGTCCAGAACAAAAAGAACAGAACGTGTTTCATATGTGAGCGATACACGTTGTTTTCCAATTCTGCGTAGTTCGTTCAATGCTACACCGCTACACACATACCCCACTCTCCTGACCTTTTTCGACAGATTTCAGCAATTACAGCCAATCCAAGAAATGAAAGCATGCAAAGGGCTAGAATATCATTTCTCCTTAACAAAAGGCTGGGTAATCTCTGGTATTTCCCTCCCATAGTACCATAGTGGAAGTGAACAATGAATGGAACACCCAAGAGGGGGGAAAGCGAGTGTTATTCAGATAATCTGAATGACTGATAAAGAAATTCCTGGAAATCAAGTGGAGAACAGTAGGAGAAAAAATCTAATTCAAGAAAACATCAGTGGTCAAGCTACAGAGAGTAAAACCTACTAAAAATTGGTCACATACAACTTACGGAGGTGGTCAACATACAGAGGTAAATCGCCATTGAAAATGGCGATTGGACCATTCAAACTAATAAATTTCAGTCAACATAGAGAGGTGGTCAACGTAGAGAGGTGGTCAACTTTGGAGGTTCTACTGTATAAAACTTCTTTTGCGGACGCTTGGATTTTAATGATCTGTACCTGACTTGACATTACATGACCAGTACCTGAGCATCTGAACAAAAGCTAAAGGTATAACATTGTTTTCGGTCATGAATTATCTTAGATCTCCTTCAAATCAGCCCAAGCTTTACTTTCAGTGGGTTCCTTCACATGATCTACATGATAACGAAACTGCTGTCAACTGCTACGGATGGTACCTCTAGCCCCTTAGCTGTAAATTTTGTCCTGAACTTTTCTGAGATCTTTTTAAAAATAAATATTTTATAATGGACTCCTCCGCAACACTCCTGATACCCTGAGTGTTCTCCTGGGAATACCCGTTCCTTTAAGAGTGACTCAAGTGTCCAGGTCACAAGTAGACTTATTAAAGGACTTCATCGTGAGCTTTACTCGTGTCAATGGACAGAACACTTTTTGCTTATACTCCAAATGTACTTTTGATTAGACCTTTCCCGTCTACCTTTTAAATTGTGCAGGGCATCTGTATGAGGACCTATTTACTCCAAATCCTCTCTCTTGCAACTTTTTGAAGATTTATGAACTGCTGGACTTAAACTAGCTCTCGGCCAGACCAAGTGGAACAAGTCAAAACAATGCTATAAAAACTCATCTAACTTGAAACATAAAACTTGAAACGCAAAATCTGTGTTTTTGTCTATTTAGATCTAATATTTTTTAACTATTTAAATAATAATGAATATTTTCATGATAGATCTGAGTAATAACGATATATTTCTGAAATTATTTTTTAAATTGTAAATAGAAAATAAAAATAAAAATTTGTATATTTCTTTCTAAATTCTGCAATCCTGTGTGGCAACTTTAAGCTGTTAGGACTGCTCAGTAAATAAACATATACACGTGTTAATTGTGAATAACAGTGATTTCAGAAGTTACTACAAAAGCTAGACTTATCAGCCAGAAATATAAATATATCTACATCATTAGGATATCTTTGTCCTTTTCTTATATACTGGTTATATTTGTATCGAATCTATTCAAATAAAATAACTACTTTGAAATTAGATTACCTGTCAGTTATAAAGATGTATAACAGGGATTCGTAAATAAATGCATAACACATGTCTTAAATAAATTATGGTCATGAAAACAATCAATCTTGCTTCAGCAATGGAATTTCATATTACAAATGTATTAGATTAATTCAAACTTTTCATAGACTAAGTTTATTCTATAAAAGTATTTTACCAAGTTATACTCTTCAAATACTTATATCTATTCTCTCACTTTATTTTGTCATTCATAAAAGTAAAATTATAAATTAATCGGAGGCATTTCATACTCGTTAAGTTTTTTAAACTCTCAATGCACACACTAGCATTTCAGTTTGTCTGCGAAGTTATATATTATTAAGCAATACTCATTTTCTTATGTGTCTTTGCTATTAAAACATTTTTGTATATACATATCCTTGTGTGGGCATTTTTATAAATTAAAATACAGTGAAACATGAAATCCTTTAATAAATTCATAGGTAAATATAATTTGTATATGTTTTTGGTTTTATTTAATAACGTATATGAGATTTATATATATATGTCTGTATGTGTATATATTAAAAAAGACATTTTTCATAATATTTCCATAGGCAGATATATGTATTTATGTTTGATTTTTCTTTCATATATATTCAATACTATTATTACCAGCAATCTTTATTATATTTTGCATTTCTTAATAAGTCAATGGTTGAAGTTGTCTATTACTTTAGAATTTCTACTTTTAACACCTCCTTCTTTTCTGGCTAAATATTTACTTCTTCTCAATAGGAATTTGTATTGATCCAAGATTAATAGTTAAAGGTATTTGATAATATGCAGAACAGCATATTGATAGCTAAACAGGTAGTATTGGTACCTGATTTTATAAGTTTGAATTGCATTGTTGGCTTAAAAGCTATACTTGATATAGTGAAATAATTGCATCAGATGGCAGTGTCAAAAGACTGCATAAACCGCATAATAAAATATTTCAGGGGCAACATTTTGATGACTTGCATCATATTGAGAAAATCTACAGTCCTGGCTAGCATAGTTGTTTATATCCTTTCAAAGCCGAATCTAATCAGCCTTCATATTGCAAAACAACATGCAGATTCTATTAATTAATGCTTACTATTTCTAAAGAATTGAATATTTTAGATATATATGTGTGTGTGTGTTTGTATGAATATATATTTCTGGCTAAATATTTACTTCTTCTCAATAGGAATTTGTATTGATCCAAGATTAATAGTTAAAGGTATTTGATAATATGCAGAACAGCATATTGATAGCTAAACAGGTAGTACTGGTACCTGATTTTATAAGTTTGAATTGCATTGTTGGCTTAAAAGCTATACTTGATGTAGTGAAATAATTGCATCAGATGGCAGTGTCAAGAGACTGCATAAACCGCATAATCAAAATATTTCAGGGGCAGCATTTTGATGACTTGCATCATATTGAGAAAATCTACAGTCCTGGCTAGCATAGTTGTTTATATCCTTTTAAAGCCGAATCTAATCAGCCTTCATATTGCAAAACAACATGCAGACTCTATTAATTAATGCTTACTATTTCTAAAGAATTGAATATTTTAGATATATATGTGTGTGTGTGTTTGTATGAATATATATTTATACATATGTACATATATCTATTCAAATTTCTAAATGATATATTTTAATGTTTATATTGATTTATAGTTAAATATATTAGTTATGTTTCTATTATTTAACACTAACAGTATGATTTACAAATAAGACCAATATCGGGCTTTTTTAAATAATTGTGAAATTGTTAACAATCAGCCAAATTAATTTTAAACTTAACTTTGGATGATGTTAAATCTGATTGTTAATTACTTGGCATATTAAATGAATAAAGTTGGTCTTGCTAATTCATCGAATTGTGTTTTTTGTGCTTCAGCCCCAATGCACGGAGATCACCTTTCTTCTTGTCATGCCCTACAGGATGTTATTTCTTCAGGTTCCTTTTCGACTCTTCCATCTAATGGGGCAATTTCTTGTCTGTATTGGACTGCAAGGCATTGTATGCTTGAAAGAGTTCAGATGAGCATGATATAAGAAAAAAAAATTTTTTTTTAATATTGAATGTTTTCTCAACAAATTCAGTTCCAAATTATTCTCGAAATAAACATAGGAAAGCTTTAATGATGTTGAATAAATTATTTTTTTACTGTAAATTTATTACTTTTGTAAACTAGTTTTAGCTTCAATTGTTTATAGAATATTTAAAAGAATACTAAATTCAGTTTCTTTATTTTTATGTTTCAACATTAAAAAAAAATACAAATTACTGTGTAATAAATGTAGCTAAAGATTTTTTTTTTTATATAAATTTAATTCTTTCTCTCTTTAAATTATAGGTGCCTTAACATTTGCTTCACAAATCCGAAAGTTGCAACAAGTGCATAGTGCTTTAAGATTAAATTATTGTCAGCATTCCATTAGTTCTTCATTATCTAAATCAATGAAAAGAAGTACTATATTTGCTCTTTCTACTCCATCTGGACTATCTGCTATTGCTGTAATCAGAATATCTGGACCAAATGCTTCTGATGTTCTTTACCAAATGGGAAAATTTCAAAAGCTTCCAATAGCCAGAAAAGCTGTATTGTGTAATGTAAGAAACCCAGCTTCAGGAGAACTTCTAGATAAAGCTTTGGTTCTTTGGTTTCCTTGTATGTTTTATAAATATATTCAATTATATGAATTATAACATTTTAAAAATTATGAGTTTAACTGTCACATTTTATTAACCTAATATATTTTTTATGTATTGCAAATAGTCTTTTTTACTTTTCTACAAAATAAGCTAATTTTTTCCAAACTGATTTTTAAATCCTATTTTAAATATGTAGTTATCACTGGTACCAAGCTATAAGAGCTGTGGTAGTTCAGTAAGCAAAGATACCAAGCTCATAATGGGAGAGTTGTGGGTTTGAGTCTCAAGTTGGCCAAAAATCTACCATGTTCATTATTGGCACCTAGGGTATGTAAAAAAGGTTAGTGATTGCAGTGTTTTCCCTCAAAAGTTCAAATGATACCTCTGGAGTAGACAAAACCTGGGGCTCTTATGTCTGGTTCCTGCTTCTAAATTATGAGAACCCACTTTGAACAAAATGTTGTTCTTTTAGCCTAGCAGTACTCTTCAAAAGTGAATAATGCATTCTTTTACCTTAATCCATTAGCCTCTGGCTCACATGTTTGGCTTGTTCAAGTCACATTAGAAACAACAAGATGAAGCTATGGGTATTTTATCACTTTAGACAAATTTGCATTTTAAAGTTTACAGATAAATTAAGTATATTAATACTTTAACTTGATTTTACTAGGAAAGCAACAGGATGAGTTTATGGAGATTAGTAGAATATCAGAGTATTCTTATGATTTCAAATTTCTTTTACTTATTTAACAATCATAATTTGCAAAAATTCCACATACATTCTTGTTGCAGGGTGGAGCCTTGTAAAGTTTAGCTTATTCAATGACCCAATGTATGTAATGTGCATTTCTTTCTTTCTTTCTGTAATGTTTGCCATTTAGTCATTTTCAGACTCCTTTTATTCCAAGGAAAAGAACCCTGCAATTTTTATACATGTTTTTAGATAAGAAACAAGAACTTATAAATAATGAGTATTATTTAAAAATAAAGTATAATAGAATTTACTGCAAGAAACTGTTTTTGTAAAATGTATAACATTCACCCCAGAGATCAGATAACTTAAAAATCTTCACAAAAAGAGTAACAGATTGTCTCAAGAAATAAGATTATGAATTTAGAGTTAACTTATTCAAAACTTTTGAAGTAGTATTTATTCATGCCAGTCACATAGAATTCTTCTGAAAACCCCACCAAATATTTAATTGTTGTCAATTTTCAACATGAGAAAAGTATATTTATAATGAATATATATTGTATAGGTACATAATAAAACATAACAGAAGATAATTAGGAAAATAAACAGATTTTACATAGTGTATTTAAGCTTCATATAAAAATTTATGCAATTGACTTTCACTTTATTTTTTTCTTCACTAGGTTTTGGTCTTTTGCTTATTGAATTGCTCATGTCTCAAATTTTAGCCCGTAATTCAAGCTAAAAAATTATCTAAGTAACATAAGTCAAAAAACTCATCTACAAAGGCACTCATAAGTCAAGGTACCACTGTATACATAATTGATGTCAGTATAAGTTAGTTTGCTTAATAAGCTTGCATAAAATTGTGATTAATCTATGTACTAAAACTAAAACTTTTTCTTTTTTTAAACTATTAGCCAAAATTTATTTACTACACAGTTTTAGATTTTGTGTTATTAACTGATTTAACATATTACTGCTTGATTGAGTGAATTATTCTAAATAAAACATTTTAACTACTTTTCATATATTTTTGGAGAGTGGACACTATGAATGCTGTATACTTGCAGATTTTATGTAAATATATTATGCATTTAGTTATAAGCCTAATTTTTTAAAATCAAAATGATGATAGTCATATTTGTATTAAATATAAACATTTTCCTTTCATTTACATACTGGAATTTTTCTAAAACATTTTTAGTGTTAAATGCTGAATATTATAAATTTTAGTTATATAATAATGTATTATTTAGTACTCTAACTAGATTTACACTCTAACTTATTGTTTACTAAAACATTTTTAAATTAAGTTATTCATTTTTACATTAAAATAAGTATTTCATCTTGTGTTAATTTCTTTCTTAAAACTTTTCTTATTATTCTTAATCCTTCCAAATTATTATTTTGCTTTTTACTCCAAAGCAGCATTTTGTAAGCATGTATTTTTTTATATCATTTATATCTATGGTAGTTTGTTTTAATATAAAGTAAATGATAACGTAAAAATTGTGTCTAATAAAAAAGAGTATTTAATACTGCTAGAATCAACATTTAAATTTTCTTTGAAACTCATAAAGGATGCATCCATACCATCAAGGCTTTATGAAATTCTACTTCCCAGAAAATATTTTTTATTCAGCTTACATTACTTCATAAAATGTTTTAAAAGTTTTAAAAAGATAAATTCTATTTTAAAATGTCTTACTATATTATTTGATAACATTTTGTTTCATAAAATATTAATTAGAATGAGCTATAAAATTTTCTTTTTTACTCTTCATTACTTTTAATATGTCTCTAAATTTTACTAAACATAGAGATTTAAAAATTTTGTAATACCTAAAACCTTATAAAATTTATTTACAACTTTTCTGGGTGTATTGTTTTTTTACTTTCTTTACAATCTTAATAGAAAACTGCTATATCTAAACAAAGTCATAACCATAACAACTAATACTTCAACTTTTGAAAATGTAATTCTATATGTTAACGAGTTTTTGTTTTGTTAGAAACACATTCAAAATGCTAGTTTAAAATTGGAATTTTGAGAAAGATATTGAGTATTAATTAATCAGAAAGTATCCATCAAGTTATAATATTAAGAATCATTATAAGTGAATTATGATAGTCATAGCTTATATTTACTAATTGAATAATTTTTCCTAGCACCAAGAAGTTTTACTGGAGAAGATATGTGTGAATTACATATTCATGGGGGGATTGCTGTAGTGAAAAGTATTTTAAAAGCTCTTATGAGCATGCAGCATTTTAGAATGGCTGAACCAGGAGAATTTACAAAAAGGTAATGCCATTTTAAAAACTACTTTATATGTATTTGAGATATTTAGAACAGCTTTAGCATATTAAGTAAAGTGTTAATGTAGTATCACTTATACTTTACTAGGACTAGTTTAGTTCTATATTCTTTTCTTCTCAGTTTAAAAGAAAAAAAGAGAGAGAAGACTGAAATTTTAGGCTTTAATAGTATCAAAGTATTAAATATTAAAAATAATAAATAAAATAAATAATAGGGGGTGGTCCATTTTACCTCGTGGTCCATGTTACCCCGGTCTCCCCTATATTCAGAATTTTACAGTGTTTTTAAACATTATTGTATTGATTGTTATAAATATTTTTGATAGGATTAAACAAAGCCGTTTTATCAAATTTATGTAGTTGTATGATTTTAAAAAGTGTAAATTGAAACAAATAAGAAATACTGGCAACTATTTTGTAAACTTCAATTACAATAGGAAGTTATTAGTTTCTGTAAGAAATCCACTGACAGACTGTCTTCAAAACAGCCAAAAAAATACTAAGTAATGTGTTAAAATTTAATATGTTTAGACATAAGTAAAAGTATATGAATAATGACTAACTTGATAGAGTATGATATTAAACATCCTCTCACTTCATTTTATTTATTTTTATATATGAAATACTATTAATAATAGGAAACTTAATTTTTATTTATATCAGTAGTAATGCTTTTATGTAGAAATTATGATTTTTATTTCTATTTAATTTCTTCTGCATCATTTAATATTAAATATGGATCAGATTAATACAATTTGGTTTGAATGAGTTAAAATAAATTTTTCTAAATAAACCTTTTACAGTTTTGTAACTTACTAATACAAAAACGTTATGATGCTTTTTTGCCTTGTTTGCAGTTGCATTTTTTGTATCAATTATCTTATGTTTACAATTCATGTAAAAAATGTGTATAAAAATTTAGTCAAAATTCAGTTTTAAAAATATATTTAGTATTGATGTAATTTACATTTCCAAACAAGTTTAATATTAAATATACTAAAGGCTCAGACTGCTTCTAGGGGTGGTTGGGAGAATATCAGTGCCATAGTATCTGGCCCACAATTGTCGGGGTTCAGCAAAAGTCATGCTGTTTTTCAATATTTTTAACTCATGAAATTGTTTTTATCTGAGTGAAATTTTTTTTCTTGAAAAATAAACATTATCCCATCCCTTATAAATATGTCAATGTGTTTGTGAAAGGGTTGTCTCCTTACTAATACTTCTCTCTTCCCTTGTTCTGCAAACTGCTGACTATGTAAACAAAATGTATATGTACGATATATGCAATGATATATATATATATATATATATATATATATATATATATATACACATATATATATAGAGAGAGATTTAGCCTATCCCCTGATGATGATCATCATCATTCTATTTCGTGTTTAATGGCACCTGAAGCCTCCAGTTTGCATATCCATTCTCTGTGGTCTTAATTCAGGGACCTCACTTCCACCCAGCTTGTTCACCCTGCTTGTCCTCCTGGTACTGCTTTGATGACTGACTCAGCAATATGGTCAGCATAAATCAGACTTTATGACCTCAGGGGCTAATATCTTCAGCCAATCCAAAATTCTCAGAGGAGGCAACAGCTCAACTTTTTTTATGTTACCTCTAGCACCTCCCCCCCCATTTTTTATATAATTTATATTATTAGTCAGGATATTTTTCACCCCCAGAACTAAAGGGAGGTTTTAGTGGGTATTTTCTGAGCAAAACAAGTCACAGGAGTCCTGCAAAGTGAGCCAAAGTCTCTTCCCAATTATTCTTAAGTGACAGTTTCAATGCCCAGAATTGTGACAGTTGCCTCACAAAATTTCCTGATCTCTTAGCTACAATCTAGCAACAGTCTACAGATTAGCAACAGTCACAATTCCCTCTGCTATGATTGTAGACCTTTTGGTTTGGTCAGCAAGGTTTGCACTTCCCTTACTAATTTTGGGGTCACCAATAGGTCAGCTAGAACATCCAGTCCTATTCTAAATTCTTCCTTTGATCTCATCTCTTCTGTTTGCTCACTCTTGGTGCCCATGTGATGGGTACTTTGGTGGGAGTTGGCTGGGTGGAGTGGCTAAATACTTGCAATTTGCTCATCACCACCAGAAAACACCTGGAGGGCTGGCTATATGGCTTAAATGGGCCTGGTTCAATGTATGAATGACTATCCTCCTGGTACCAGGTATAATTAATTATACATTTTCTTTTGTATAAAGGTAATTAAAATGCTGAAGTATAATTATTATTCAAAATTAAAATTATTAAATAAGTTTGTTAAAATTTTAACTGTTCAGTTATGTAAATCTATACCATCCCTTCATGTATGCAATTTGAAAAGATTCATTTTGGAATGTGAATGCAGGAGGCAGAAGTAGCAAGAAATCAATACTGGATTCTACTGTTGCAAGTAGTGGCTTTGCTAAAGGAATTATATCTATGTTTTTATTATATCAGGCTTGATTTTTAATTTTAAATGCATTGTATATCTTTTGTGTCAGTTTACTTTCTCTCTTGTCTTCACCAGCATGTGAGAGAAAGAAGGAAAAAGAAGTACATTAAGAAAAAATATATAAAAGCCAGCATGATTAACAGGGCTCAATTATCTCACAAACGAGGCAGTAGCCCAGGATTCCCAAATCTTTAGGCTTTAATTATAAGAACTTCATCATATAGACAGAAATAATAATAACTTTAAAAACTAAGTATTCATCATAATTTACATTTACATCTACAAATTACCACTCACTAAACTCTTTGATGTTACTAATTTTGCAATTATATTTAGTTTCTTCTATTTCAATTAATCATAGCCAGTAGTGTAATGATAGGAGAAATTTGGGGATTATAACTTCTACCATATGGATTACTGTATTAATTTTGAGAGATGAGGTAAAGTAAGAGAAACACCTTCCCCTCCTCCTGCACCATGTAAAATTTCTCATTACAGTCTAGGTCACACACACACACAAAAAAAAAACTATTATCATAGATCTCTTCATATATTTTTTATGGCAGGATAACAAGAGACATCAGATAGCATATGCATAAAAAATAACAACTGCTCAACTTCAAGGTGAAAATTTTGAAGTTGAGCAGGCAGCTGTCAAAAAATCAATGAGAAGATTAATGACTGCATTTATCAAGTGGACAATATTGTATAAGTTCCTTAAATTTAGACAGTCTTTCATTCAGACTATCTTGAATGAGTACTCAATTTTAACAAAATGCAATTTTTGATTATTTATCAACTGTCAATACAGCTTATAATGTGCTCTTTTTTAATCACATTATTTTTTACAACTTTTATTCCAATTTCATTAGTAAATGTTAATTTACATTCTGAGTGATTATGATGTTAGGGATTGTATGAGAGCCTCAAATTAACTCCTTGTCCTGTTGCTCTACTTAAGCATAATTGGGCCCTGGTGATTAAAGTAAAAATTTAAAGCAGCAAAAATCTTCTTTGTTCTTGTTTTCTCTGTACTGAGGAAGGGATTTTTTTTCTTATTTTATTTTTTTGTTTTCAATGCTATGAATATTGCAAAATTTCACGCTAATTTGCATGAATTTTTCTCTATTTATCACTTGGCTTTTTCATATTTTTCTGTATAATTTAACACAAAGATTTTCATTTATCTAATGAAGCTTATTAGTATTACTAGCCCTTATACATTTAAAGCTAATTTGTTTTCATAATATGCAGAGCATTTCTTGCAAACAAATTGGATTTAACTGAAGTGGAAGGATTGTCTGACTTATTGCATGCTGAAACAGAAATTCAACAAAAACAAGCTCTTAGACAAATGGATGGAGTGCTAAATAAACTTTATGCAGATTGGAATCAAAGAATTAAAAAGGTTTGTACCTGAATAATTTTATTTCAAATAGCAGTGTTTAAATTAAAATCATTTTAAAAAAAGTAATTGTATATCATGTACATATTTGTAGGATATAACTCAATTCTATATAAAATACTAACTTGAAAGATATTTCTTTGAGAAATGCTAATCTCAATTTAACTGAAACTAAGTATTTTTAATTCCACAATAATCATTGACTCTACATATTATTAGCATTTTAAAATAATTATTTATTAAATTCAATAAAAGATAAAAAGTATTGAAAATTCTCTAAAAAGTTCTAAAATTCCAGTTTTAAATTCTTAGGAGGTTTTTGCTGTCTAAAATACTTGCTTATTATCTAGTTACTATCTGCTAAATGGTTTAAATTTTCTTAACTCTTGCCTTTCTGTTTATTGGTCTTATATGTCTCAGTTGGAAATTTTCTGCATTAATTTTTTAAGTGCAATTAATTTTTGAACACAGCTGCTCTAGATTTTATTTTAATCATAAGTTTCTTTTTAATTTTTATTCTCTTCATGAGAATGAAATCTATAGCATTTCATTTCTATAAAATTATTTTCTCATAGTTGTTTAAGTTGCATTTGCTTTTATAACATTTCATTATACTGAACAAAGATAAACTTAATTATTTAATAAAATGAAATGTCTGCATCGTATAACTGTGTGTGACAATGCAAATTGAAACACATCTAAATGACTATGTGTGGATGGTTGTTACTATAAATACTTTGAATGTATTTTATAATTTCAGTTATATGATATGTACTTGGATGTAAATATTTCTGTTAATTTTTGTTAGATATTTTTCAATAAAATTAACATACCACCATAAAGTAATGAGTTAGAGATTTAATACATCATTAGTGTTAAATAAAATTTCTTTCTTTTTTCTTGCTGAAAAGGATAAAGTTATATATATATATATATATATATATATATATATATAATTTATAAGATTATCAAAACATTTGTGGTAAAAAGTTATTTAATTCTAAAATCTTTCTAAACTTGATATACCTGATAGAATTAATTTACTGTCATTAGCATGAAGCATTGAGAATAAATACCTTTTACTCTTAAATCCTTTGCAAGAACAAAATCATTGATGGCATTTCTAAAATTAAATAATTTAGCTTCTGAATGTGAAGAACAACATGACAGATATAAAGAAAATTTGTGACAGTATCAAGATTAGTCAAGAATATCTTAATAGGGAATAATTATGTTCATTTTATCTGTATTTATTTTCTCATTATTTCTTTGTGTTTTAATTATAGTGTTCTTTTTACATATTAGCTATTAATATGAACTATAATTTTCAGTGTTTGGCAAGTGTTGAAGCTTATATAGACTTTAGTGAAGATCAGCATTTAGATAATAGCATTTTAGAATCAGGTAAAGTAATTGTGATTTTTGTATATTTTGATTAAAAGAGAAACTTGCAAATGCTTAAAACTAGATTTTTGAAACTCAAAGTTAAACTTAAATTAGAATATTATGTCACCTGTGCATGATTAAACTTTTCAATAACACTGCAAACGTTATATTATAAAATTCAGTCTTGTCATGTGTTGAACTATTGCAAGTATCAGTGGTTACTTAAAGAAAATAAAAAGTATTCTTGGTCTTGAGAGAAGTGTACAATTTAAAAAAAAATTTTTCTTATACAAATTGCCATGTTGCTTACATATTAAGTTTAACCTCTTGAAGTGTGGGGATGTTAGCTTATTCAAAATTAATTCTAATTTGCATTTAAATTCTAATTTCATTTAATTTTAATTTGCACTCAAAAATACCCTCAAGGATTTTAGTATCATGAATTCCTTGTTTTAGCTCATTATCTTAAGTATAGCTGTATGTCTTTGGATGGCTCAGTGTAAAACTAATTATATTATTATCTTAAGCAACTGTATACCTAATTTACTTTCTTTTTTTCTTTAATTTATATTATTTTAGCCTACTAGCTTTTATGATTTACACTGAAGAGCTGAAATATTATGACCCTTTTGAATTTTAACCTTTTTTTTAAATTTCTAAAAAATACTTAATAATCCATTCTCTAAAAAACATACTTTCCAGTGAATTTTTGAAGATTTGTGCATTTAAGAAACCCTCAGCATACTTAAAAAACTAACTTTTTTTATTACCTGATCATAAATTGCTGGAAATAATTTGCAATTTTCACACAACATTTATTTTAATTGGCAATTTTTATGTCAATTTCTAGAAAAAAAGCTACTATATCGAGGTGTGAATATGGGTTGATAAACATTACAAATTCTTTTACAAGATTTGTCCTCATAATTTCCAAAGTTTATATCTTCAACTTATGAAAACTCAAACAAAAGATGTAGTTTTGCAAAAGGAATATAATGATGCAAATAGAGTTTTAATTGAATTGGAGAATTTAAACCATATAAAGGAAATACTCTTTTACTGTGCAAGAGGGAAGTATACCCATACTTATATTGAACAATTTTATTGGAAATGCCTCTAAACTATTTATTAAAAATAAGTCCAAGTGTATATAGTAAAAATTTAGGAAGAAACAAGCAGTATTTTGAAATGTATTTCTTACAATTGCACCAAGTAACTGGGTCTGACATTAATTGCTAAGTGAAAGTTTCGTTAAACCATTGAGAAAGTCATTAGCATTGAAGCGACAAAATTTTTTCAAATTTTTTACTTCAACTTATTTCTGTGTTTGGAAATGCAACTACAAATATGCATTCTTCGACATGAAATATATCGAATCAAAATATAGAAACTTTATTAAACATTCAACAGTCTAAAATTTGATTTGAATTGCAACAGTAAAAATTAATAAGAAAAAATAAATCATTGCCAAAAATAATTACACCCTCAAAGCTCTCATTGACATATTTCATGTCTTTTTATGATATTTAAACATTTTTTCGTATATTTATATTTTTCCTTCATTTTGTCAAGTTAATTATTCACAACATTAATCAACTTTTTAATTGCTTTTCTTTGGCCCCCAAAATATTTGTAGGATATAAAGTGGCTCATAACTAAGATAAATTAGACAGCTATATGAATCTTGTATCAGATGTGGAGTGATGTTTCATTTTTCAAATTTTGGAGTTTTAATTGAGTATTTATTATTTGTTAGAACTCTTCAGTGTTTGTCACATGTCCATTGCAAATTATCTGACTTCGTTTTTGCTTATCCTTATTATGCTTGTCAGTTCTATTTTATAATGCTTCTGAAATTTCATTAGAAAGTGTATGTTCTTTAATATGTCAAAGTTAGAGAACAAATTGCCACATATTTGTTTAGAAATTCTAAGGAAAATTCCAAAGTGATCATAATAGTTTAGCTCTTCAATGTATATTTCTCTGGAAATGTATTAAATGTCTAGTGATAAAAGTCGGTACTTTGGTGGACATTGCCTAATGGCTCAATCACTCTGCCTTTAATAGATACATTTTTGTTTGACCAGTATATAATTGGTTCAGTTTCCAAACTATCTTCTTTGTTTACAAATCATAAAATATGAGAAAATATAATGTTTCAAGATCAACATATACAATTTTATAAACTCAGAGGATTGATTAATATCTATACAGTTAAAAAGCTAGAACTTTTTTTGCTTAACTTTTAAACCCTAAAGTAGTTTTTAAGATTGTACATAATTTTCTGTATGCATTGCAACTTGATCGTTATTTTTTAGTGGTTATTAACTTGAAAATAATGGTAGGATAATGCATCTGCATTCTTAAAGACAGACATAGACTACCTTGTATTTTAGGGATTTGCATGCATATCATCTCTTTTAAATTATCCAGAAATGAAATGAATTTTAGTATTGATATAAACCACTTGCAAACTTGTATGTGTTATATAAACAATATGTAATTTTTTTTGTTTTCTAGTTCAAAATGATTTGGATAAACTAATAGAAGAATTGAGCTGCCACATATTAGATTATCGACGAGGTGAAAGGCAAAGAAGTGGCATTTTTACTGTTTTAATAGGCAGACCCAATGTTGGTAAAAGCAGTCTTCTTAACTGCTTGTGTGAGTGAGTAGTTACTTCATATCTTTATAAATGCAATTATTTCATATTCTGTCTGAATCAGGATGATTAAATAACTGGCATTAAATGACTCTATGACAACTATGACCCATGCTTTAAATAGTAAAAGATCTTCAAGGTTTAAAACTCAAATTTTGAAGCCTTCTCACACAACCACATAGAACTAATAGTCATCTATTAGAGCTTGAAATCCATTCATGACATCCAAGATATACTATAGAACTCTAGAAGATGGAAGGAATAGATGTCTAAGAGTCATGCATAATTTTGACGCCTTTTAGATATAAGTCGTATTATGTAATCTTTAAGTCCTCTAAGTTTCGATCTTTTTTAGACGAAACCTGTAGTCTGACAGGACATCCTATAGAGCTCTTTAAGAACTACTCTGTCTAAAAGCACCATCTAATGGCTGATGAATAAACTATTGCTACTGGCATTACTACCAAGTATTGGTGCTTCATTATTTCATTTGGATCTCTGTCTTTACCTTGGGATCTCTGTCTTATGTTAAAGAAGGTGAAAACAAATAATTCTGTATAAATTATTGAAGAAGATAATTATAATAAAAATCTAATTATAGCACAATTTTTTTAAAAATAAATTGTTTTAGGTATATTGTTTAGAACTTAATTTATTAGATCCTGCTAAAGTTACTTTTATAAATGTTGGCTGAAAAAATGATAATCTATATTTAACCTGTATACAGTTACAGGATTCGATGTTTGATAGCACAAGTTCAAAAAAAATTTGAACTGTTAAAAACTTGTGATGAATAAAGGCTTAAGCTTAATAACTGTTAAAAAGGAACTTATAGTCAATTCAGTTTTTCAATTAAATAATTAATAATTTTGATTAATTTTTTTTTCTTAAATTTCAAAAAGCAATGTTTTTTCCAATGTGGGGAACTTGACTTTAAGCATTGGCCATACAAAGCCACTGGTATTTTTTCTCCTTTTTATTGAGGGAGCACCATATATGGGATCTTCATTCCCTATGAAGTGATAACACAAATACATTCAAGTCTTTCTCTGGAGTCAAATCCAAGGCCATCAAGTGGGATCACAATATTCTAACCACTATATAATCTGGTTGGCACAATAAGTTTTAATGTAAAAATTAGTACTTAAATAATTAATGTTTATTACTATTTTTGGAAGTTTATAATGTATGACAATTGATATATAACACAGTACCACTTTCAAATATTTCTAACTTTATCGCAAGGCAATGCAAACCTGGAACAAGTGTTTTCTATCAATAAAGAATGTATATTAGAATATCTGAAAGAATGAAATCAATTACTTTAAGATAAGTGTATAGTGTTGTACAACAGATTGATGGTTTATAATTGAGTATTACTAAAGGTATGATAGATACTACACGAAATTTACACTCTTTGACTGTTGTTGACTTTAAAAAGCAGAAGGAACAAGAATAATTGAAATAAAAGGAAATAAAATGAGATAAGTGTTTAAAGCAAAGAAAATTCAAATAGAAACAAAGTTAGCTGAAGTAGAAAAACATTGAAAATTTAAAATGGTTTGATATTTTAATTTTTTCTGTATCCATTTAGAAAGGGAAATTAGGTAACAAAATCTTGTTAAACAATAAATTTGAGCTTACATTATGCCACATGAGGTTTTATTTGTACAACTGAATTAAAAGCATCATTTGAATGTATTTATTAAGATGATTGCAATAAAGAAATATGAGTTTTCATTCTTAGACACATCTCCGGAAATATATTACAGTTCTTTAAAATAAGCTATATAAGTTAATTTAATTCAGTATTCAACACAAATTTCTGAACTTCTGAAAGGTAATATAATTTTTATATTAAGAAGATGCATGATTATATTAAGATCTAAGGTACCAGCAAATTTGAAGTTATGTCATTTCATGTACTTTTAATTGCTTAAATTGACTCACCTATATTAAAGTGGTCATCAATAAATTATTGAATGATGTAAATATGTATACTATATACATTCATACACTGTCTACCAATAAGTATTTGGACACCTATGCAAATGACGATATCTGCTGTCCTGAGGTATGTCACGGCCTTCGCCGGTATACATTGTGTAGGAAACAGCATCGGCATTAGTCACATCCAAGATGCAGCACAGTTTGGAGCTCTCTGATTTCGAGAAAGGTATAATTATTGGGTATCACAAATGTGGCCGATCCTTAAGGGACATATCTAGAGATCTGAAGTACCCAAAATCGACAGTGGCTTATGTGATTAAGAAGTGGAAGGTGAGCAATGATTGTCGGAATGTGCTCCAAGTCGGCAGACCTAGGAATCTGGGAAATAGAGACAGACGAGTTCTGTCCAGAGAAATTCGGAAGAACCGCACCCAGCCAATGGCCCTCATCCGCAAGGAGTTTTCAGCAGGCATCCGGGAGTATTGTTTCAATGAATACCATCCATAAGGAAGCTCATTTGCTTGGTTTTCATGGACGTGCTGCTGCCCATAAGCCTTTGATCACAAAGTCCAACCATGCTGCTCAGTTAATGTGGAGCAAAGCAAATTGGACCATAGATCAGTGGAAACAGGTTCTTTGGAGCGAAGAATCAAGGTTCACCCTTTACTGTTCGGATGGCAGGGTCTGGGTCTGGCGTCTGCCTGGAGGACGTCTCCTGCCAGAATGCATTGTGCCAACAGTCAAGTTCGGCAGAAGTGGAATTATGGTCTGGGGTTGTTTCTCCTGGTATGGACTGGGACCCTTGGTCCCCATTCATAGTAAGCTCAACGCAGATGCCTACAGTACTATTTTGGATGACAATGTGCTTCCTATGTTGTAGCAGTTTTACGAGTTGGACCCCTGTTACTTTCAGGACGACAATACCAGTTGTCATGTTTCAAGGTTAACCAAGGCTTGGTATGGTGCCAATGGTGTTCATCGAATGGACTGACCTGCCCAGAACCCAAACCTGAACCCTATCGAGAACCCGTGGGAGGAGTTAGATTGTCAAATTAAGGGGTGCACTATCCATCCAAAATCGGTGAAGGAACTGGTATGTCTACTCCAAGCCGAATGGAAGACAATACCATTAGCTGTAATATAAAGACTTGTGGAAAGTATGCACCTTAGGGTTCACACTGTAATTGCCTCTCGTGAAGGCTCTACCAACTATTGATTTTGAATAAAGTTAGTTTTTCTTTTCTATCACAGGTGTCCAAATACTTATTGGTAGACAGTGTATATATATATATATATATATATATATGTATATGAATACTTAATTTATATATATATACTTAATTTTCTTAAGTATATATATAATTTAATAATAAATTAGCTTAATTTATTTTGAACACTTTGTAATCACTATAAGACACTTTTATGCAAAAATAATTGCTATAGTGCATTTAAAAATAAAAGTAAATATACGGAAGCATAACAAAATGTATAAAATTAGCAGTCTATATATTATTACTTAATAATCAGGGTACAAACTCAAATTATCACAATTCTCAGATATTTCCAGGCAAAATAGTATTTTTGTCTTAAAAAAACTAGAAAAATCTGGAAGTTTTGAAATTTGAGTTAGTGCCCTGATTATTACTTAAATAATATATATGCCATTATCTATTTTATACATTTTGTTATACTTCCATAAATTTTCTTTTACTGTAGCAGTTATTTTTACATAAATGTTCTAGTAGAATGCAAATTGTTCAAATTAAATTAAGCTAATTTATTTTTAAGAACAAATATACAACTTTTTACAGGAGAATAGCATGTTCTTTTGAGATCTAAAACATCTGAAATAGCACATCCTTTAGAGATCTAAAACATCTAAATTGCACACCCTCCATTTCAAAATTGTTGCTCATATAAACATGATATAGAAAGGCTTGTAGATATTGTAGATGTCTTATGGATCTCAAGGATAGCACACCTCAAACTCCTATAGAGCTCGATAAAACACAATGTAGATATTTTTCAATGTCTGATAGAAGAAGGCATTTTTATAAAGTGAGGTATTATAGCTATCTTATAGAGATTAGTGGGGTGTTTGGGTTTATGTCTAAATCTTTGCTGTCCTCAATTTAAAAACAGTATATTTATGTATGTCATTCATAAGTTGACAAATCAGAATTAATTTCCTTAAATTGAATATTAGCTAATTAAATTTTTTTAATTATGTTAATAATTTGCATTTCAATTTACTGTAGTGCACTATTATGCCATTCTCTAAATTATGATAAACGCAATACTGAAAGTATAATAATGAAAAAGAGTGTCTTAGTACCACAATTTTTTTATTTGCATGCATGCACAAAATTTGTAATATTTTCTTTTAAAAAGTGGATATATTATATTATAATATTTTCATTAAGAAATGTTCCTGTAGATAAAATAATGCTGAAGGTCATTTGCACTTTATTATAACAATTTTGTGCTTTTTTTGCTACTTAGCATTTTCAGATAAAGTTTTGGCCTTTGTAATATAATCATCTACTATTATTTTGTTTTCACTGAAGTGTAGAAAAAAATGATTTCGTTTTAAAATGATTCCTAAAATGTATAGATGGATTGAAGGTAAACGTGCTTTTTGAGGAAAAGTATTCATATTAATAAAATAAGGCAGTTTTAGACTGAATGACGACCGAACCACCAAGAGGATCTTCGAGACCAAATGATTGGGAGCTTGTAAAAGGGGAAGACCAAGAATACGGGGAATTGACTGCCTTGAAATAGACTTAAAGATCCAAAAAATCAAAAACTGGAAGAGTCTATCCAAGAAAAGAGATGCCTGGAACTTGATTCTGCGGAAGGCCATGGCCCACCCTAGGCTGGTGCAACATTGAAGAAGAAATAAGGCAGTTTAAAATAAAGTTCAAAGGGCTTTCAAACAAAAGTCATTTTAACATATTAAGTTTGGGAAGAAAAGAAGCATCTGGCTGAAATTTGAAATGAAAAAATATCTGTAAAGCCACATCCAAAATTATTTGAATGTGGGTAAATATCGATAAAATCAGATCTCTAGTTGTAAAAGAAAGCTCACCAACAAAAAAATACATAAATTTCTTTTAATAAGCAATCTAAATATTTCTCAAAATGCTTATTTTTAATTTTAAAATATTGCAAATATTTGAGAAAATGCATAATGCAACTCATTATGACATAAGATTAAATTAAAATATTTAGAATAAAGGAAACTGAAGTTCCCTTATCCCCTTAACCCTATGTACCACCATGTAGCAAACCTGCAACATAACCAAAAATTGATACCATTTACACAGTAATCTTTAATGATTGTTTTGTTGATTGTTCTTAACCTACAACATTGTAATTAGCATAATTTTATATAGAATCCTTATCAAAAGGCAATACTTTTCATATCAAAGTTTCATTCCTTATTTGATCAGATGCATATGGTTATTACTGGAATAAACTTTGGATTTCTTAAATTTAAAAAAAAAATCTATATAAATTATAACTAAAAGTATATACACATATAAAAAAAGTGGATATACCAGAAGTTAATATCTGCCAGGTAGTTTCCAATTTTTTATGTAAAGATAATTTTTATGCAAAATAATTCTGTCTCTTTATAAGTTTTATTAATTTTTTTTCTGGTAGAAGATGTGCTGTGTCTGGTTCTTATGAGTGCAAATATTTCAACATCTTTTTTTAATAGAAATAACAAGAACAAAATTTTATTTAACTAACAAACTGTCCAGATGTGGCAGATGCATACTCACTCAAATCTGTACACAGACTTTCCACTTCCTTTCAATACATAATGGCTGGTGGAAAGCAGCACTATCTATTTACAATTTCAACATAACACTCTAAAACAGAATTAAAATCAAACACTATTATAAGATGCACTTTTAGTAAGTTTTTGTCATAATATTTTAAATTTTTTAATTTATATTTTACATCTTTGAAATAGTGTATTCTACCAGGGCCATAGCCAGAAATTATTTTGAGGGGGACCAAGGGAGAAAGACATCTTTATTTGTGAATGATACTTCAATTGATGAAAGGGAAAACACTGTATTTCCGGAATGCAATGCTGTATTTCCAGCCAGCAGCCCTGCAAGACTTTTATGGTCTCAGTGGGTTTTTTTCGAAGAGAATAACTGTCCATGTTCATTAACAGCTAGGCAGATAGTACACACACATGTGGGACATTGTTTATCTATAAAAGCAGTCTTTCAAAATTTGGGGGGGGGACCAGTCCCCCAAATCCCTCCCCTGCCTACGGCCTTGTATTCTACCATCTTAAAAAATATCTTTTAATTCAAAGTATAATATATACATATAAAAGTTATTTTTGTACTTTACATTAAAAAAATAATTTTTTTTTCACCCTAGGTCAAAGAGATATTGCAATAGTATCTCCTATAGCTGGAACTACTCGAGACATCATTGAAACATCTTTCAATCTAGATGGATATCTAGTGAATATTTCAGACACTGCTGGCATAAGAATAACTGATGATTCTATTGAGATAGAGGGTGTAAGAAGAGCTACAGACAAGTAATAAAGGATTTTTATATTACATTAATTTGATCTAAATTCTTAATATCTAAAATTTGAAAACATTTAACTTCTATTTAAGTGTTTTGATACCTATATAAAGCATCAGAGGTATCAGAAGAAAATATATTGCTAAAAAATGAAATATTTTATATTTTTTAAAGAAATTGTTAAATTGCTGGCAAAAAATAATTAGAGTCTTAAAGTTACTAAATAGTTAAAATTGTAGCCTTTTTATATATTTAGGACATTAAAATTAAGAATAAAAATTACTGTTGATCTTGGCTGTTTAATCAAGCAGTAAAAACACTCATTAGTGTTAATTATTTAAATTAAAATTTTACATATAAAAGTTATTCTTGTACTTTACATAAAAAAAAATTTTGATATCTATGTAAATGTTTTGATATCTATGTAAAGCATAAAGGTATCAGAGAAAAAAAAATATTGCTAAGAAATGAAATATTTTATATTTTTTAAAGAAACTATTAAATTGCTGGCAACAAATAATTAAGTCTTAAAGTTACTAAATAGTTAAAACTGTAGCCTTTTTATATATTTAGGATATTACAATTAAGAATAAAAATTACTGTTGATCTTGGTTGGTTAATCAAGCAGTAAAAACAATCATTAATGTTAATTATTTAAATTAAAATTTTTATTTTAATAAAGTTTTATTTCCAGTCAGATCCTTTAAAATTGTGATTTAAGTTATTTATTGAAACTATACTTTGTTAAGGTCTCAAAAATTATATGATGTAAAGTAAATATCAGTCTATTGCCAATCTAGAGGTAAAAAAAAGAACAATGATTTAGATAAGATGCTGACATAATCATAAATGATCATAAATTAGTTTCTGTGCAGGATTCTGTGTAGGGACTGCATGTCTGGCAGGAACTATGGTCCTCAGTTGCATGTGCTACCTCTATAAATTTCCTGCCTTCTCTTTTGGTCAACCTGAAGACTGCTTCGAAGGTGTAACAATTATAAATTCCCTTTCTGCTATGATTGTACCCCATTATACAGCCATCCAGGTTCATAACACCAGCTATATTCTAAATTTTTCCTTTCTGGTCGCATCGCTAATGTGGTTGCTTGCTCATAGTGTATACAGCAGGGGTGGCCAAGACGTCGACTGCAAAGACATTTTAGGTAGTCTGCACAACCATCCTGATAATGACCTCGGATATTACCAATTTAATTTATGACTTATGAATAGAATTAATGAATTATTTAAAATAAAAATTTTTGGAAATTAATTTCTGAGGAAACGTTTCCAAATATTTACAAATTGATTTCGTATTTGAAATCATACTTTGGATCAACGTATCTTTGCGAATCTGCTTTTTCAACCATGAATGCCATAAAAATCAAACATTGGTCATGTTTAACAGATGAACATTTAATTTTGTGTTTACGCATTGCAAAAAGCTTGTACCAGCCACAATATGATAACCTTGTCACAGATATACAGTGCCAAATTTCAAATAAACAAAGTGAATAGGATGGTCAATTTTTAATATATGAATACATTGATTATTTTCATCTGAAAATTTTTACTTTGTAAATATTAATACTAAGTTTTTTTAGAAAAATGAGGTAATTTGCCATTTTTTCTTGTTACCGAAAATAAATATATAAACGTTATGTTAATTGATCTATGCCATTGGTAGACCACCTTCGATTTATTAAATGCGGAGTAGTGATGTCATACTGTATACATGGAAGGTGTTTTCCCTCTGGTTAAGAAATCACTCCCGGTAAAGATTATTTAGTGACGTCAAACCTCCACACCAATTGAGATAATTCTTCTAATCCATTTCACCGGGTGGTATGTTAAACTGCAGATAGCACGTGGCTGTTATGTAGATTAGCAAGTGAAGACAGTATTTAAGCCATCGGCAAATACAATCCTGGATGCTCCTTCGTGGCCGCCCTATAAGGGATGTCCGTTCTGTAAACCGTTTTATTTGTAGGTAGCAAGTTACTACCAAGTAGTGTACAGTTCTTAAGGTTTCTTTTATAGTAATGTTATTTTTAATAAACGAGTCAGCCTCTGGCATTTCGAGTGTTTTTCTTTGAGAGAACTTCACATCTACTGCATACCTGCTATTGATATGGCGTAGTATTCTTGCAAGTAGACCATGGATCCCAAAAGTTTGGTCACCCCTGGTATACAGTGTGACAGACATGTGTCCGGCACTTCAACAGGGGTCTGCCATGTGAGGCTTCCCAGTATTTGCCTTTTGCCAACTGCTGCAAAGATAGCCTCATGGAATATTTGACCTGGATTGGTATGTGAATGTTTGACAGGAAAAGCCCTGAAGATCATACTGAGCGAACTATTTTTAATACTTAATGCTTACTTTTTTCTACTTGTGGCTGGTACCTATCCACCTTAAGTGTTAAAAAAATTTTTTTTATTTGCATTACCTAAAAAAATAGTAATTAATTGTCAGGTATATAGCATTGTTCAACACCTACTGTAATATATTTCTGTCTCATTCACAGATCATCAACAGCTGATCTTCTCATATTCATAATTGAAGCTAAAAGAGTAATAGAAATTATAGCGTCATGTCATCTAGAAAAGAAACATTTAGTTAAACATTTGCTTGCAACAGAATTAGGAGATGATTTTGTTAAAAGTTTAAAAAGCTTTGGTGAAGTAAACAGAACTCCAGAAGGTTGCATCAATAGGACTGAAGTTATTTTACTATTTAATAAAATTGATTTGCTGGATGAAAATGAAAGAAATATATTGATGCAACTAGAAGATTCCAATACATGTGTGATCTCGTGCACAGAAGGAACTGGAATGAACAAATTTTTAAATTTGTTTAAAAACACTGTCAAAGAAATGTAAGTTTATTTAGAATTTTTAATCACATTTCATTTTTATGGGAGGAGAGGGAAGTTGAATAGTTTGTTTTTAATTTCCTGTCCTTTAGGAGAGAGAAATTGAGTATTACTTACAAATTAAAATTAATAATCATAAAGTTTTATGTTGTTTTTCAATAACATATTGATTTTTGTTTAATCAAGTGAAAGTTATAACAAAAACTGTTGATTTTCCAAAAAACATTTTAGATTTTTATTTAAACTAATTAAAAAATTTTATTTGTGTATTTACTTTGTGTATTACTTTTGTGTATTTTAAGTGGCATGCTAACCAAAAAGGTAAGGTCTGGGTCATTTAGTACCAGATTCAAGGGTTTAAATCCATCTGTTTCTATAACATATTGATTTTTGTTTAATCGAGTGAAAGTTATAACAAAAAATGTTGATTTTCAAAAAAACATTATAGATTTTTACTTAAACTAATTGAAAAATTTTATTTGTTTAATACAACTTTCATACTTCTTTCTTTTGTGTATTTTAAGTGGCATGCTAACCAGAAAAGTAAGGTCTGAGTCATTTGGTGCCAGATTCAAGGGTTTGAATCATCTGTTTCAATAACATATTGATTTTTGTTTAATCAAGTGAAAGTTATAACAAAAAATGTTTATTTAAAAAATAAAACATTTTAGATTTTTTTAAACTAATTGAAAAATGTCATTTGTTTAATACAGCTTTCTTACTATTTCTTTCTTTTGTGTATTTTAAGTGGCTTGCTAACCAAAAAGATAATGTCTGGGTCATTTAGTACCAGATTCAAGGGTTTAAATCCATCTGTTTCAATAACTTATTTTTGTTTAATCAAGTAGTGAAAGTTGTAACAAAAACTGTTGATTTTCAAAAACATTTTGGATTTTTATTTAAACTAATTGAAAAATTTCATTTGTTTAATACATCTTTTATACTATTTCTTTCTTTTGTGTATTTTAAGTGGCATGCTAACCAAAAAGGTAAAGTCTAGGTCATTTAGTACTAGATTCAAGGGTTTAAATCCATCTGTTTCAATAACATATTGATTTTTGTTTAATCAAGTGAAAGTTATTACAAAAAATGTAGATTTTCAAAAATCGTTTTAAATTTTTATTTAAACTAATTGAAAATTTTCATTTGTTTAATACAGCTTTCATACTATTTCTTTCTTTTGTGTATTTTAAGTGGCATGCTAACCAAAAAGGTAAGGACTGGGTCATTTGGTGCCAGATTCAAGGGTTTAAATTCATCTGCTGCAAATTAGAAAATGACCGAATGTGTAGAGCGTGTTATCCTTCCATGCTATAAAAAGTGAGTTCGAATCCTGCCATAGGTTATTAGCTGTTTGGAATGAGCTTTAACTGATTAATGTCTAGCTTCCCTTTTTGACATTAGTTAAGAAATAGTTTAAATAGTTTGTATAGAACAACGTTTTCATAGAACAATTTTTCCTTTTTGGGAGATAGTTGTTGATTGTATGAACATATATTTCCCAAATATCTGTTATGATTTAGTCATTATGATCTACCTTTTTATTTTTCAAACCTCATGCATGAATTTTCTTTTTCACAAGATAAATCAACTGAAATCATGACATATAGTCATGTTTGCTAGTTGTAGTTTGTTCTGGGCTCCTTAGCTTTAAGCTGTACCCCCCGTCATGAAGGTGATTAGATCTGTCAGGGTGAGCATCAGGATTTGCCAGTTACATTTAAAGTTAAAATAATTTTAATTTTAAAAATTACGTTAAAAATGAAAAAACAATTTGGCGCCAGATAGCAATATAAAAAAGTAAAGTGGTAAAGTATTAAAGTAATTAATAAAGAGTAGGAAGTTTAAAAAGGATAGAGAATTTTTAAGCAGATGCAAGCATCAATTTTGTAAAATCTTAATTTTTTGGGTTTTTTTATTTTATATATATATATATACATATATAATAAAACAGAACCAAAATTGGAACCAAAACTCTATAACTCCCATTAAGCCCAGTAATTGTAAAACGGAAAGGAAGAAAGAAGGATTGGGTGTGGAAGGTTTACGACTTCCATACACGGTTAAAACAATTGTTTGAACAGGCCTGAACGTTCCCGTACACCCAAAAGACCATAAGAATATGAAATGAGAATACGAATTAGAAGAACAAAGCATTTATAAAGCTATACTAAAAGCCAACTCATCCATATATATATATAATATATATATATATAGTCATGTTATTCTTAATAATCAATAGTCATATCAATTTTAAAAATTTATATATCTGCTATAAAACTTCCTATATCTATTATAAAACTTTACTTTAGAGTATTGTGTTTACGTATGATAGCCTATAAATGTCATATCACGAAGTTTTTCTTATTTATAAATGACATTCTACGATGTTTAAAAGGATAGTTCATCACTAACGAGAACAAACCTTAATATTCAAAGTTGTTTACATTTATTTTTTTTTTTTCATTCTCAGTAGGTCAAAATGGTTTAAATTTAAAATATTCATCAATATCATTCAGCAGAAATGGTCCAGGCGTTTGATTTCGGACTAATTATCCCTCATGTTGAAAAAATTAAAACGGCAGTGCTATAAAATCAAAACACGCCATGGTTAAAAGTTTTATTTGTAGTCTGTCAGAATCAGCCTATGGGTTTATTGGTTTGGATGCTACGGTCTACCGTTTTACTCACGAGGGCTAATGAGACTGGGACCTACTGCTAAAAGCCGATTCCGAACGGCTGCTAACATCCATGCCAGCAGCAGGATTCGAACTTTCGCATTCCGGTACCGAAGAGCAGCGTTCTATCGTTCGGCATCAGCGTATGGGGGGGGGGAGAAGTAATTTGATCGCACGCTTCAGATTTATGGCCAATTATTTCAGCTTAAATGGGCGAGAGATAATTATTTCTCATGTATTTACGAATGGTTACTGTATTTGCATATGTAAAACGCGCACTTTTTATTTTATTCTATTTTAATTTATTTTTGGGGAAAAAAAATTTCAAGGTGCGCTTAACACACGGAGTAGTTTTTACTGCTTCTTGCAATTACACGAGATACCAATAATATGCACAAGCCTTTAAGAAAATAAATATCTTCCTGAATAGAAGTATTGCTGCATCTATACAGGGTCTGCCAGCTGGAAACCCCTGTGTTAGAATATATTCAGTTGTTATAAGAATTACAAACTTCGAATAAAGCTTTAACAAAATGTGTAAATCAAGAGATAAAAATGTACTGAAAATATTTATCATCTCAAAGGATTTTAAAATTTCGCATATATTGCTTAAAACTTTTCTTTTGTTTTTATTTTGCATAATATGAGTTGTGAAATATGATTGGAGTAGCATTATTGCAAGGAAATAGAGCAATTTGTCGCAACGTCACGAACTACTATAATGCCCTTCCCATTCATTTTCATGTTTACAACAGCCAATAGACAAACAATAAACTGCCCTTCCGTTTGAAACTAAAGCCAGAATTGCCATAATTTGAGATATGACCTACTGCGTGAAATCGCCTTATACAGTAGAACCTCGATTAGCCGAGCTAATTGTCCCAATTAAATTGGGATTATCAGTGCTTCGGATAGTTGGAAATCTCGGTTATTAGAAACTTTTTTAAAAACTTTTTTAGTAAAAATTTTTAACCATACGTAAATACCTGGAAGATTTTTTTAAAAATAACAGAAATCTGCAGAAAATATTTTATTATTTAAATATAATATACCGTAATTTCATCATCATCATTATTTCTTTTGGTGCCTTATGGCAAAATCTTGCCTTTCACTGTGCCCTGTCCGCTACAGGCGCTCTTGCTTCCTACCAACTGGACCATCCAGTTTATTCTCTTTCTTTTACTGTTTACCTGCGCCAGGTTAATTATGTATATTATTTTAAAAATTTTGGTATATATTTCATTGAAAAAATCCAAAATTTCTATTTGTGGCTTCCCGATCACGCCAATTTTTGAGCAATAGAACAAACATCTCTCGGCTTAACACATTGTGTACCAGTCACCAGATTCCTCGTTTTTAGTAGGCCGAATGTTGGGCCCGGTCACAAGATACCTCGTTTTCATGTTTTTTCAGCTGAACCGAAGCATAGTCAACCAGAGGCAAATGGGTTACTTGCTTACCAGGGAAGAAGTTCCCAACAAAGTCTGTTTGTCCAATGGAAAAAGGAGCGAAACAAGATATTGCTGCAAATCGTATTGAACACCATTGCACAAGGAAATAGGCTTACCAAAAATCACATTCTAATATATTATTCAAATTTGTGTAATAAATAATAGATAAAATATAAAAAATCTTATATAATAAATAGATGTATAAAATATATAATAATATTTAAGAATAATTTATGTAAATTAATACCAATTGCAAATTTAAATATATATATATATATATATATATATATATATATATATATATATATATATATATATATATATATATGTGTGTGTGTGTGTGTGTGTGTGTGGTACCCCCGTGTACGTCCAAACGGGATACCAGCTAAACGTCGGTCAGTCGACTCCAAATGAAACACTGACTCAGAATTAATTTAACGTAAACAAATATATATATATATATATATATATATATATATATATATATATATATATATATATATGTGTGTGTGTGTGTGTGTGTGTGTGTGTGCATCGTATTGCTTGCAATAATGCTTCTAGATCGTTCTAAAATGTGCGGAACCTGGGAGCATGCAGAGTACCGTACGCAACGTACTGTATGCATCGCTTCTTTTCTCCAAATATTTTGTAATGTTTCTTGGAATGTTAAGTGCTTTCGTAGACAGAAGAATATGTAGCATTTGGCAATGAACGAAAGAGTATAGTGTTTCACACTGCTGATTCAAGAAAGAAGAAAAAATCAGGCTTCGTTATTTCGGACTTTAAAGTTAAACTACTATCTAGCATATTACCTTAAATTAGTTTGTAATGTTAATTTATTTTTTTAAATCAAATAAAATTAATTTTCCTCTACATTTACATAAGTTTTTCTTTAGAGCTATATTTCAATAGATATAAAACTTTTACGAAACTATTGATCTCCATATTTAATAATAACACTGTATATAATATAACTGCTCTAAATATACTATTAGATATTCAGAAAAAAATTATCAGCTTAGTTAACAGAAACCTCGGTTAATCGAACCTCGGATAATCGAAGTCATACTGTATTTTCTTTTTGTTTCTCTTCTCTTTTTATGCATTTCTTAAGTCGAATTCATAGGTTGACCCAGCCGATACATTTCATAAGGTTATTGAGTTTGAAGATGGTCACGCTTCCGTAGAACGCTTTGTTGATCTTCGCCTTTTATTTGGTTGTTTTAAATCTGACACCTAGGTTATTTTTAGCAGATGAATATCAACAAAATTTACTGATGCAGTACGTGCGCAAACAAACAAATTTTTCCGTATAACAACCATGTCCGTCACGCCTGCAATTTTCTACTTTTTGAAAAGCGTATTAGGAAAGTTTTTCATCATCCTACTTGTTTTAGCTTACTTAAATGCGCAACAATAGAAGGCTTTAGTTGGATTATTCATTTAAATGCGTTTGAATGTTTTGCGCAAAATGTTTACAAAATGAAATCAAATGGTTAAAAGAAAGTTTTATTTTAATGCAGGAGCTCTTGCCTATTTAAGCACTCGCCCATACAACTCCGTTAATTTTTTTATCTTTTTTTTTATAGGAGCACCATATAGACTCAAGATTACTCCCTGGCAGGGCCTGATTATCACTTGGGGCACTTGGGGCAAAATTTACTAATTTACTAATGCACTAATTGTTATATATTGCTGCTTACTTGATAACTTTTTTTCCTTATGCCAGCTGTATATTACTAATGCTTTAGTTAATGCTTTTTGTATGCATATCTTCTAGTATTCATCTCCTGGTGAAATTTATAATTTTTTACTTTTGTTTATCATTTTATAATGTGGTCATTATAATTTGCAGTAGTTGATATCAATTTCTGTACTTAAATTTTACCTGCTAAATATTTAGTCCTGATAAATTTCAATCAATGTCTTTGACATTATTTTGTGCATAACAGTTGAATTTTATGTCAATGTCATTGTAGTAATTTCATTTCCCTCGTGATATCTTGCTCATTTGAACTTCTTCTGTATAATTTTTAACTCACATGCACAATTCCCTTTCGTTAAGTTTTAATAAATTATTGTACGAGGTAATTGTGTTTGTCACGAACTCTATTGTTTCCTATTTACTTTAATTTTACTGTTATTTACCTGATAATTAATTCCCTCAACGAACCTGATGCTCTTTTTATTTATCCTATGGGTTATTGCATATTTATAAGACAGATTATTAGCAAGATACCACTAAACCATTAAATCATCTCATCAGTTTAAACTATTTTTAATTCTATTATTATTTATTTTTTGCACCACAGAGCTTGTGAGTATGATAAGGTAGAAAATAAAAAAAAGTAGATCACTCTAGGTCCTTAAAGTCTTTAATTTTTATCATAGCTAAACAGAAATAATAATGATTACGTAAAATGAAAATTTGGTGTTTTTGATTTTGAATATTACTTTAATGTTAATTTCTTAAATCTGCTTGCTAATTCAATGTTATAATTTTATATGACTGCAATGATGATAATAACTTGTCGCTATAAATTTGCATGGGATTGGAGGGCACAAAAATTGGATTGTACCCTCGGCACAAAAGTATCTTAGTCAGGCCCTGCTCCCTGGGACAAACATAAACATACAATGTAAGTCAAAGTAATTTAGAAGTAGGGACCAAACAGAAGACCCCCAGGCTTGGCTTGCCACTCCCAGAGGTATTATTTGAGAACTTCGAGGACATTGCACCACGTATATATTTTACGTATCCCAGTCACTATTAACGAGCACAACTAATCTTTGGCTGACTCAAGCTCAGAACCCGCCACCCTCCAGCTATGAGATCGCTGCTTTTGCCGGTTGAGCTAAGAGAAAAGAAAGTAAACTGTCGAACTTAATATAGTAAATTATTTGAGTTTACAACATATATTATCCCATGTTCTTATCTCCAAATAATAAAAAAAAAAATAATTACAATGAGCATTAATCTAAATTTGAGGTTTTCAACCTGCGTTTTAGTAATTTCTGGAGACTTCGTAATACTTTTAACGATCAACGATGCTAATTCTGAAGCCTTAAAGATTTTGAAGATTAAAGTTAACAGTTAATAAAAAACAGATGTAAAAATAGAAGCTAACTTTTTCCACCGGTTGTATACTGCACAAGCACACAAATAATTTAGGAAGTAGTCTCATCAGTGTCAATAATTAGCCAAATCGCGTTGACCAAGGTTAATGCAGCCATCTATTTCTCAAATACCACGGCACGTGAATTGCACGGCTAAAATTTGCGCAACTTTGAATAATACGAAATATGAATTACATGAAGTCACGAATATTACTATTAAAATTTAGTTCGATCTCACAGTACGTATGTATATATACACATCGTCGGCTTACAAGGACAGTCTATAATTTTTATTAATATCGCAATAGTTAATTCTGCCGTGGACATTTTAAGGTATGGGGCAATTAGTACCTCCCCATTTCTAGGGAGAGGTCCCAGGGCCTCGTCACGTTTTCGACCCAGTCTCATCATGATCCGAACAATTTTAATCGTCAAATGTTATTCTAGAAGATATTATCCGAAAAACTGGAAATTTAGAACTTATGCCAAATATCAACAATGGTAAGAGTCCCATATTATGACATTCAGTCGTGCAAGGGTAACTTTCCTTGAAGGAAATAGAAACACAGACGTAACTTTTGTAGGCAGCCACAGCCAGAAATTTAGAGTTGAAACCTCAAAAAACGATAATTGACTTTCTAATCTGCAACATACAAACGCGTAGTAAAAAATATGAGAAGGTATCTGAATTTTTTTTCTTTTTTTTTTTTATATTTATAATGTGCGTTAACACAAATTAAAATAGTATGGAAGGAACTATCTAAATATTGCGATAAAGATATGATAGGAAAGAATTGAATTTGGAACGTCAACATATCAAGTCATATCTGATCGTTGGTAGGCACGTGCCGGGCACTTCAAAGGAATACTCTAAGCCTCCATAACTGTGATTTTGCCAACCGCCGGGATAAGCAAGCAGCCTGAATGCCCTCGCCGCAAAATGGGCCCGATAAGGGGCAATTTATCTGAACATATTTTTATTTACCTTTTTATTTACTAGATGAGTTATAATAGAATTGTAATATAATTTAAAAACTACTATATACTTTTAAATAGATTAAAAAGAAGAAAAATCTGTGTTCTTCATACATATTCGTAAGTTTTGCCGATTTCCACTGAATTTGATATACTTACGTTTCAGATGACGAAAAGGAATAATACTGTCGAAATTAGATCTTTCGAAAGCTAATCCTTGACACTTTTTTCAAGGGTCCTTTTTTTTAAATTTTTTTTATTATTATTATTTCGGACCCCCTTTTTTTTAAATGTAAATTCAAATTTACAAATAAGTTTTTTGCTTATATTTTAATTGTTATTTTCACTGTTAACTGCGAGGTATAAACTTGTCGAGGATAAACCCCTGTATAATAATACCCTAAGTTATCTGTCCTGGAATTTATGAAGCGGTTGGACCTGGGATGGTTAGAGGCATCCATATTGGATTCTTGATGAGTTAGGGTTAGCAAAGTTCAAAGCAAGTCTTTTAAAACGTTCAAAATTCTCCCCTTCCCCACTTTTCGAGCGTTTAATGCCATTGTTTCAAGCCCTATTTTCCTCGATTAAGAGCAGGTGATTAAATTTATCAATTTATCCCATAATAAATAGGTAAAAATAACATTTTTTATTCTAGCATTATGACTTCATTCCTTTAACCATCTCATTTAATCATTTCTTATTTTAAATTATTTAAATATCGTCTGCATATTTTCACACGTTTCATAACTTAACTTAGATATTACGTAAATAATTTTCTTTTATATTTGTATCAAATAATAGATTAGGTACATATGTGCTAATTTTAAATTTAAATATCGATTATTTTTTGTTGTAATGAAAATTGTATCACCGGTATTAACAACAAATTCTTTTCATAAAAGTCTAGGAGTCTATTTCACGGGCTAATAAATATCTAGCGTTTAAGTTATCTATCTTTGAAAATTAAGAAGTTTGGGGTGCTAACATATTACAGTCGATATATGTCACTGGTGACTTCTGCGTCATAATGATGTCAGAGAGGGAAATCTATAGTACCGAATTTCCATCTCTGGTGATTTCTGACGTCATCATGACGTAGAAGTCACCAGTGACATATGTCGACTGTAATATGGTAGCAGCCTTGTTATTTTGTGTGTTTGTTTTTTATACATAACCACACGGTTTGACTAAATGAATTCAATATGATTCTAATCTGCATTCACAGTATCGGGAGACTTTAGAGGAGTATGAAGATAAACAAATTATTGAACGTGTACCACATAATTCTCAGCCAAAAAACGAACTATTTTTTTACCTTCCTCATGCAGTACTTTACAATTCTGGAGAAAATTAAAAAAATTTCTAATCCCGTCATATGACGGGCTATATCCTAGTTTATGATTTCTCTGAAGACAAATTCATTACTTTTTCTACATTGTTTAAATTTTAGTTTCATGTTCTAAAGTTTATCTGCATGTCTATTTTACAAAATTAAATTTATAAGTATTGGAAGATATTAAAAAACCTTGTTAAATTTGTAAAAATACAACTTATTGTAAAAATAAAAGTCACTGCTTTGATGCACGAAGTTAAACATTTTCGAACTGTCTGATGGCTGTCAAAGAAATTATTGTATTTTGTATGAATTCTAAAATTGATTGACGAAGTATGGAAAGAATGCTACGCATATTGTACAGCGTGAAAGTTTAAACCTGATGCTTTAATTTTGTTCTTCCAGGTGTATGACTCAAGGGGGTGAAGAACCAATTATAACGCAAGAGCGTCACCGAACACTCATCCAGAAGTGCTTGGAAAACCTTCAAGACTACGAGAATTTTGTGGACACAGATATTGCAATCGCAGCAGAAAAGCTGCGTGTTGCCATGTATGAACTCGGAAAAATTACTGGGAAAGTGAGAGTTGATGATATTTTGGATGTCGTCTTTAGAGACTTTTGCATTGGAAAATAAACAGATTCTTTTATAGTGTGTCTACCTCAAAGTAGACTGTGTTTTATTAAAAAGGAAAAATCAGTGCCTTACACAAGGGAGGGAATTGGGAAGTTTACTCCGTGACTTCTAAGTCGAAAATGGTGTGTATAAATTTTGAGATTTTAACACATTGTATGCGGGGCACGTACTAGTACGTTTTCTGACGATTGATACTTGAGCGCGGGTCACGTACTAGTACTTTATCTGACGACTGATACTTGAGCGCGGGACACGTACTAGTACGATTTCTGACGATTGATACACAATTTAATAACAAAAACATTGCAATTATTATACATTTTAACAAGTTACATATTTTTATTTATCTATTGTGTCAATATTTTAGTCTGTTTTTACAGATTTTTTACCCAATACTTAATAAATTATTCAGGGTGTATTTCATTTGTTATAAAATTATGAAATTATTCATCTTAATTGATTACAATAAAAATAAAGAAAAAATTAACACATTGTATGAGGAACACGTACTAGTACGTTTTCTGACGATTGATACTTGAGCGTAGATCACGTACTACTACGGGTTAGGGTAACAACATGGTTTGTTTGTGGAAACAAAAATAACGGTATATACAAGACAACGAAGTCGAATGTTCTTGTCTACTACATAGATTCTGGAAAAATTTAGACAAAAACTAGTTTTTACATCAGTCGATCCGGAACCACAGAACTTGAAGGTTGATTAAAAAAGTCAATTTAGATTTAAAATTAACTTTTTATTTATCCTTGCGAAAATATTATATATATGTATATTTATATATTATATGTATTTGTATATATATTTGTTTATTTGTCTATTTATACATTTGTTTATATATTTCAATATAAAATATGAAAAGTTGTTAAAAAAAATTAAATAATTTTTTATCTATTGAGATTTAACTGAAGAACTAAATTTACTTGCAAAACGCCCGCTCCCGGTACAATTCCGTTGCAAAATGTACATACACAATGTGTTAGCATAATGTGATCGTAACGGCTTACGCAATTGTATTATATTTGGATACTTGTACTATATTTTTGTTAAATAATAATACGCAATTTCATCGCGTAATTTGACAAAGTAGGGGAGAAATAGCACAAATTTTCAAACTTATCCCCCTCTCCTCTCTCATGAAAAATGTCTGTGAACATTACTAGTCAAAAGTAGGAAGATTCCAAGGCTTACATGCGTTTATAAAAGCTGTCACACCACGAGACAGTTGTTAAAAAATGAGGAAATTAATTCCTCATTTAATTTATGGTAGTATACGAGGCTTAGGAAAAACCTAAAAGTTTTTTAAGATTTGGCTAAAAGTTTAAAATATTTGCAGTTTTTAATTTTGGCAACTGAGCTTAAAATTGGTAATCATAAAAACTTTAAAGATGTTATAAAAAAAAAAAAAGTTTGCAGAACTAAAAGTGACAAAAATAATTTCTTTTGATTTTAGCGTACTTGATGTTACCTTGCTTTATTGAATAGTAATACATTTCTTTTTAATTGCATTAAAAATAAATGTATGTGGTTAACAGTTTGTGGTTAGCTATATCTTTAATGTGTACTGTTTTTTATTACCCGATTATCAGTTTCATGTTATGTTACATGTTTTTTTCTAAATTTATGTATTTTCTATAATTTAAAAGATTTGAATATTTAAAACCATACTTTTAAAACGCATATGTTTAAGAGTGGCAATTTGTCTTTTTGTTCGGACGATGTAGCATCTAAAACAGGCGTTGCATATGCACTTTTATCTTTTTATTATAATAGAGCAATTTGTCGCAACGTCACGAACTACTATAATGCCATTCTCATTCATTTTTATGTTTACAATAGCCAACAGACAAACAATAAATTGTCCTTCCGTTTGAAACTAAAGCCAGAATTGTCATAAGTTGAGATGTGCCCTGCTGCGTGAAATCGCCTTATTCTCCACATAGATACTTGAGACACTTGTTGACTTGTTAAGTTACTTTACAAGTTGTGGTATTTTTTTCTTTGCAAGCTGGCCCAATTACACGAAAATTTTCACCAACTGCATTTTTTTCCCACCTTTATCCTTATTGACGAACTACCCTATTGCGATCGAGATATGTCACGGGTAACTTCCGCGTCAAAATGACGTCAGAGTTGGGAATTTATACCATAAATTTCACTCTCTGGCATCATTATGACGATTTCTGACGTCATGATGGCGTCGATGCAGCCTGTAACTATCTAGACTGCAATATGGTAACACCCATATCTTATACAACTGTTTTGTACACATAGTGATAAATACGTTTGAAAACTTGAGATTACGGTCTTGTTACTTTTGTTACGGTCTTGCTTCATTTGAATGTCGAGTGAAACCTGTGTGTTTTTGCCAAGGATTTTATTTTAAAAATAATCTAGACATTTCAAATATTTGCAAATAAAGATCATAAACTGCATATTAATTTAGCTTACAATATCGGAACCATGCATTTATAATGAGAGTTATTCACCTTTTGGTATCGAGAGTATAGAAAATCACGTGATGCATTCGTTTACATACTTGTTTAGACTATCGTGTATTACTACGATATTAAATTAATTATACGCTTAGTTTGAGCTATATTTATATTCTTATCCCTTAATCAGGCATAATAATCCAATTAAAATAAGCGAAACATTTTCCAGTCTTCTTAGAACAACAACTTTTATTTCTTATATATATTTTATAAAAACTTTATAGCAAAACCAAAACTTTCAAAAGAACAAACTGGAAACGATTTTTAAACTAAAAATAAATCATTGAGTCTGTGCTACCACAACACCATTGCTTACTGTTAATCATTTATACGGTCTCAATTTTATTTTATCATTTCCAGAAATGCTTCGCTTTTATGAAGATTTAGGATGTACTAATAATAGTATAAAAAGAGATATGCAAGCAAAAACATATTAGCTTTCATCATTTTCCTTTAAAAAAAACCTGAATGTAAACAATGACTTACCAAGTTGAAAAGGGAAGATTTCGTTCGAACTGAATATAGCCACCTTTGCTCTGAGCATTTTATTTTAGCTTATGTTTAAAATATAGTTCATTGTGTTTCACATGTGATATACAAGCTTATAAAGCATTAGATCTGTTTATAATATGTAGGGTACAGGACAAGCAAAGGGTTGATAAAAAAGGATATTTTTCATTAAAATCAGGACAAATAAAGGTATAATTATTAAACTAAAGCGTCATAAGTTATAGTATGTAAAATATATGTGATAAGATAAATATAGCAAGCAACTTGCTTCGTTTTTATTTGTAACAGTTATAATTACATTATAGGTAATTTTCTTGTATTCTGCCTTAACTGAAGCTTAAATAACAAGTATTTGACTGTTTACCTGTTAAAATTTAAACTCTGTCACAAAATTCGACTTTAATAACTTTGTGCCAACTATACTCTGCTTTAACCCTTAATTTGGCTAAGTCTGGCCGCTACACCGGACATTTATATTTATAACTACTACATAACATAATTGTCAGTGTTCGCCACAGCGGACATTAATTATCTCAATGGAAAATGATATATTTTTTTTTTGTTTATTTTACAGAGATCCTAATGTCTATACTGTTGTCAAATGAAACTCCTTGGTTTATTCACTCATACACAAAATACTAGTCAAAAGTACGTGTCTTACTTCTCAACTCCATAAAATAGTCAGCTTCTAATTGGGTAAGGGAAATTTATCCCAATGAGTTTAATAATACAAGTTCTTACTTAAGCGGCTCATTTTAACTTGTTTGTTGCTTGAGAAGTCGATCTGCGTAATGAGGGGTGCAAAACAACTTCGTTTTATGAGGTTCTGCTCGTGCCTGGTTCTGGGTTAGCCGAAGTTTTAGTAAGGTCAAATGTATTCATTTTTGTAATCGTTTTCAATGTTTTTCTTTTACTAGTAGTAATATTGTTTAACAGTTTAAGTTACCAGTTTAAAGGATTCTATACCATGTTTATTTGCTTTAAACCTTTTCTTTGTATGTTTAAAGTAAATTAAACGTTAGTTTTATTTTTAAAAGTTTGTTTATGTTCATTTACATTTAAAACACATTGCTGATACTCTGCAACGATAACTTTTACAATTCCATTTTTTTTTTTTTACAATTTAAGACTGTTTAAGAAGTCTGTTTAATTTTTAGTTTGACTAAATTAGATTGACTATCATATACAAACATGGGAAAATAACAAAAATTAAAAAAATATTTGAAAAAAACATCTTGTCAAATTAAGGGTTAATACAGTGGATTGTCCTTATGATTCGTTTTCGTCATTCATTTTCAATATATACTTCAAAAGAATTTTCGAAAGAAAAATTATAAGTTGGTAAAGGTTGATAAAAAATGGAAGATGGCCATTTCAGTTTATGTGCAATCCCCTATATAATAATAGCCTAAGTTATCTGTCCGTCTGTCTTCCAATTTATGAAGCGGTTGGCCCTGGAATGGATAGAGGCATCCATTCAAAGCGAATAAAGTTTATCTTCTCCTAAACTATCGATCCGATTCTAACATAAATTTGTATAAATATGCTTCATATCACAGCAAAATGTAATGTCGTCTTTAAAACGTTCGAAATTCAACCCTTCCCCCCCTTTTCGAGAGTTTAGTGCCATTATTTCAAGCCCTATTTTCCCCGGTTAAGAGCAGGCGGTTAAATTTATTTATCACTTAATAGGTAAAAATAGCAATTTTTTCTAGCATTGTGACGTCATTCCTGTAAACATCTCATTTAATCATTTCATATTTTAAACTATTTAAATATCGTCTACACTATTTTAATATCTTTTATCACTGAACTTAGATATTACGTAAATGATTTTCTTTTATATTTGGCTTAAATAATAGATTAGGTACATACGTGATAATTTTAAATTTAATCGTCGATTATTTGTTGCAATGAAAATTTTATTACCAGTATTAACAAATTCTTTTCATATAAGTCTAGGAGTCTATTTCACGCACTAATAAATATCTAACTTTTAATTTATATATATTTGGAAATTAAGAAGTTTGTTCTTTTCTGTGTTTGTTTATTATACATAACCACACGGTTTGACTAAATGAATTCAATGTGATTCTAAACTGCATTCACAAGATCAGGAGACTCTAGAGGAGTTGAAGATAAATGAATCATTGAGAGTAAACCAGATAATTCTCAGCAAAAAAAAAAAAAAAGATTTTTTACCTGCCTTATAGGGTACTTAAAAGTTCTGAAATATTAAAAAATTTACTAATCCCGTCATATGATGGGCTATATGCTAGTGTAAAATATTAAGATAAAAAAATAGACCAAACGTTTACCATTCACACTTTTTTATGGGAAAGCGAGCTGATGGAAAAAGTATAACACATGCATCACGTGGTTGTGCATAACCCTCATTGTTGTAAAATTGATTTTTATCATAAAAGATCATCAGCTATTTAAATTATATTTTTTTAGAGAGTATAAAAATAACTCTTAGAATGCGAACTTGTACAAAAAAAAAAGTATTACAAAAACCTCATGCGAAAAGTTTTTTATTCCCATATAAATACAAAATTGTAGTCTTTCTTTTTTTCCCCTCTTTCCCTCTTTTTTTTTTTTTTTAAGTAAAAGTTTCTTGAAAGGCATTCATTTTAAACGTCCCAAACGTCAAGATATTTCGTCTGTGCGAGTCCAACCGTGAAGGTTCAGTTGAGATCTGTGGGAAAATCGCTTATTGCGCGTATCACAAACAAACGACTTACTCCTCTAAGATAAAATAAATAAATAATAAGACCCACTTTTTTCCAGGAGAACGGTTGCTCTCCTGAATGACTATAGAAATGAGTTTTCTTCTCTCCTGCATACAAAAATGAATTTGAAAATGGATTTTGACAAAAAGTCAAAATCCCAGTGTAGATCAAATATTACACTTTTTTTTACAAAATTTGAGCATTCCTCATTTGATTAGAATAGTACAAAGGGAGCTTTTAGAATAGTACAAAGGTTGGGTATTACCAATATTCAAAACAAACTCCAGTTGCGAATTTATAACTCAACTGTAAAATTAGTACTATTGTACGGCAGACTTAAAAAACAACGAGAAAAAAAGAAAATGGGATTGATGATTTTCAAAACAAGTGGTTTCAAGATAATTCTCAATATATTAGCCCAATAAAATAAGTATATATAAGTTTGTCTGTTCTATATCAAAACGACAAACATTTGTCTCTTAACTCGGAACCTGCCTAATCCAGTTTCAACGTCTCCTTTTTGGAGACGTTGAAACTGGATTAGACATGTTTTCAGAATAAAACAATGAGATCCCAATCGAATATTACTTACTTGGTCACCTGTTGGCCAAAGAAAGAGGAAGTTCTCGAAAGGGTCCTGAGGCCACAATCCTAATACGCCATCACCGTCTGTTTAGTGCACCTTCTCATGCAATACCTTAACCAGGCCATCCAAGGAGGTTTCGCTCTTTTATTACTATTTGGTGCCAGATCAGTTTGGGTCTGCCTCTCTTCCTTTTATCATCAGGCGTCCGTGTTATAGCAGTTCTGGTGGGATTAAATGTTGGTAATAGCAGTATATATCCTATCCAGAACCATCTACACTTTTAAGTTTCAGTATTAGTGGGCATGAAATTCACTAAACAATATAACTCACAATTTGATATTGTATTTGACCAGTATATCTTTAAAATTCTTCTAAAGCATTTTGTCTGAAAACTACAGTGGACTCCGCTTAATGTGATCGTGGTTAATGTTATCAATCGCTTATTGTTATCGAAATCACTTGGTCCCGATGTTCTCTATTCATTTGTATGTTAAAATTATAGCTTTATGGGATCGTTACATCGGTTAACGTTATCAGTTTTCGAACCTCATTTTAACTGGCAAAGGAATAGTCACAATGTATTCAGAAGGAACCCATTCTTTTCTTTCCCTTAGTTCTGGAATTTTTCAGAAATACGCACACCCTGCTGGTGGTCAATAATTGTCAAATAAGCAGAAGGCAACAAATTCTATTCGGAACTGAGAAGAAGCGTATTCACATTGTATGCCTTGCTCGCTTACATGCAGTTTGTTGATATGGAAGCCAGAAAGCGAAATGAATTACTTAGCTAGTGTTTGTTACCAGATTCATTTAAATATTATTACTTTAATTGTGCTTTTATAGCTTTGTAATCATTAGTTCCAAAAAATTAGATTGTTTCATTATTTTTTAGACTCTTTTACGGGGAAGTTTTTTATTTTATTTATTAAGAAACTTCGTTGAGTTTTTTTTTTTTTTTTTTTTTTTTTTTTTTTTTTACTATTTCTGTTTTGCAGATTTGCGTATCTCGATTTTTATATTCCATGGCGGAACACGGACAAACGGAGTGATCGTCTGGCTTTTCTCCTATAAACTTAATGGGATGATGGAACATGAAAAAATATATTAGAAAGACTGATAAAACTCTTTTAATTTATATTAAGCACATGCGCATGATGGGTTTTGGTTTGATAAGGGTAGTCGGAGTAAAACTAAAGTATTTCACCTGAGGATTGCTTTTAGTATACAAGTTACAGGTCCCAGTCTGATGTTGGTAAATAACCAGTGTTGCATTCATCAAACTCTAAATATCTATAAAGAATGCCTCTAAATCTGTTATGGTTCAGTTTGCTAATGTCCAATCCAAAACTCAAAGAAAAGATTCAACGAGAATATTTAAGAAAAATTTAATAAAGAAAATTAAATTAACATTGCGCGTCAGCTATCGACGGAATCAAACTCTTATCTCAAGTGCGCTATAAGTGAGCTTTTGGAGGAGAAAAATAATACAATAGAAAGCTCATGCACGTTGGACATCAATTAAGTTCTTTACAGTATTTCGTCATAAGTGAAGTATGGAAGAGTTCAATCAATTCTCGTAGGAGCAACCAGAAATCATAATAAATAAAGTCATTTGGAAATTAAACATTCTACAATAAATCATGTTCAGGTACTATGGGGAACTCTTTAATTTGTCTAAGTATTTGTGGTGAACAGTTCAGTGGTACAGAAGAGAAACTAGCGGCCGGGCCACGATACCTTTTTGACACTCTTCCTCAGTAAAAAATACAGTAAAAAAATTCTTAGAATATACATTTGGAGCTTTTCTGTGAGTGATGCCTGGGGCATGATAGATTCCCCCACCTGTAGCTACGCCACTGTATAAGTTAAATCAACGGTTAAGGTGGTTGGTTACCAACCATATTATTTTAGCTTCATGCAATCCCACGAGGAAAAATTCCTATTTATGGGTAGTGTGCATTTAAAGAGTTCTTTAAGCATATTTTACCACGCAATAGAGCGGCAAGTCCTGCAGAGTTATGCATGACTTAAAATTTAAAAAGAGCGAGAAAATGTGTGTAATTTTAAATTATTTGTGTAGGTATTTATGAAGTCTTTGAACGGAAGTAATTGCATGTAACCGAAATAAAATTTAAAAAAAAAGTTTACGCATAATTCTAGTAGATTTTGCGTACTGCCACGTAATTTTTTTATAGAAATTTTCAAATATAAACAGTTCAGAAGTAGAACAATTTTCCCATGGGTTAACATGGAATAAGAGAATTTCAAAATGGTCAGCACCAACCGCCTTAAGAGTTTGACATTAAGAAAGTCAGACCGATTGTCAACATATTCGAAAATCAGGATGTTGGAATCTCGTGGATGAGGAAGAATTTTGTCAAATAGGTCATTCGTAATAATTTTCCAAATTCGTTTGTTTAACCTTACAATTATTCATTATTTTCATTAATTTGGGGTAAAGGGGAATATTGAATCTGCGAAAATGATCATTGTTCCTTTTTTATTTACAAATAAAATAATAATATCAAAGAGGGCGTTGAGTAATATTTTGATCTGAAAAATGGATAGCAGGTTAAAAAGTTTGAGTTCGTTGGTTGGGAGCGCTGCAGTCTACTGTTTTGCTACGTTAGGGGTTATCAAAAATTTGGCAACTGTGTAAATAGAAGAATAAGATTACTCTTTCGGTTTACGGGGAAACCGGTAAAGGCTTGAAAAGAACGAGTATTGGATGAGAGCAAAACAAACAAGTGGCTATTTTAATTTTCTTTTAACTCTCGGTGGGCCACCTACTCTGATTGGTCGTTTGTGATGCCAAACCGGAGATTCTTCATAATTTTTATAATCCTCAGGAGTGAAGATTTTTGCTCCTAATGCTGAAACTCTCTACAAGATGTTAAACCTTCCAGCGAGAGAACGTTAAAACCCACAAGTTTATCCTGCCCGTTCTCTGGGTCTACACGGAAATGTTTAGTGCGCCTGGAAGTATTTGAACTCAGCACCCTGGGACTCTTGTCTGGCACACTACCTGCTTAGCTATTTGTGTCCTAAATAAGTAGTCGCAGCAGCTCATTCGGCAAAGGTAACGATCTCGTAACTGAGAGGTTGCGGGTTCGGAATCCGAGCCGGTCTAAGATCCGCCGCGTTCGCTAAAGGTGACTGGGGTACGTAAAATATGTTTGTGGTCACAATGTCCACCATGTTTTCAATCAATACCTCTGGGAATGGCAGTCGAAGTCTATGGATCTTCTGATTGGTCCTTGCTTCACAAAATGACGAGGACCTACTTGAGCATAAGTCGTACTTTCCCCCTTGAGGAACTCGTTGAAACGAAAGGCTCACACCTTTGCCTTAAATCAAGTAGCCTCCGGCTCATATCGTGCTTGGTTTGGCCAAGTGGCATAAGACAACAACAACAACAACAATAAGTAGTTGATAGTTATGGAGATAACTGTAACATACTAAGTTATTTTTAACGGTCCTAAACTAATGGGTTCGAAATAGCTTAGTGATTAGCATCCCGAGATTAAGCCTAGAAGATGCACTGAACATTTCCATGTACACCCGAAGAGCGTGCAAAATAAATCTGGAGTTTTAGTTTTCTTCTTCTGGGAGAGAGACGCGGAATCCGGAGAACCTTTCCACTCCTAAAGATGATCAAAATTGAGGGGGATTTCTGGTGGTGCATGAAGGAAGCTGTATATCCGTCAGAGAATGCGGCATGTTTAGAGGTATCAAAGAACCTTAAAGTAATGACTCAGCAAAAATTTTACCGAGCGGGTTTTTTTGTTCAAGCTCAATAACAATTTCCATCATAAAGTAAGAAGTGTCATACAATATTTAAAAAACAAAGCCACATAGTATGTAAAGTAACAAACACGACTCTCTGTGGGATAATTGGGATAAATTGTGTCTTGGAACATACTAAAATCTCAGGACGCGAGTCAGTTGCAAAACGTCACTTAGCGGCTTTTGCAGGCTCTTTAAAATGGGTGATGAGCAATGAGTAAAGATCTATAACCGACGGCTTTAGTAGCTAAATATTCCATGCGGGAGACCGTTTTGCTTGGTTAAGAGTTCGATTCTAGGTTGCATCCATCGCATGAGCTGCACAGGTTTTCCCCAGTTGCCTTCATGTGTAACGGAAATGTGAGTTATCCCCAAACAGAACTTAAAAAAATTTTTCTTCCTGAACAGTGCAAATGTGGATCCACCCTCAGTGGAACTATCGAATAAAGACATCCTTATACTGGTTATTCTTCGGGTTAACATATTAATGTTCCAACGAGTAATAGCAATGTAGGGATGGCAATAAGAAACATAAGAGGTACAATGTACTTCCCAAATTCATGCTTTAATTTCGCTCATTACTTATAATTTTAGACACGAAAAAAGAGGAGAACATCTTGGTGACTTCAAGCGCTCTTTATATAATATAAATACAGTTGTAAGAGTCTCGTCCGTCTCTGTCGGTGGTCGGGCGAACTTTTATTCTTTTGAACAATTGAAAACGGCAGTATTGTACCAGCAATGGTCTTTTTGACGCACGGATGATTAGAGAAGTCAAGTGCGCCGTTTTTGTCAACGCACCGACAGAGAAAAGAAATTGTACTTTGTGTGACCGAGTCGGCTGGTCACTAAAGGGAGTTTCGGCTATCCCAAGGACGAGGGTCAAAGAAGGGGGGGGGTCGATCTCCCCTAAAACCGAGGTTTCCTGTTTGGGAAAGGAAGAAGCAAAAAGGACTCCCGGCTGAACTTTGAGATGAGCAGATTGTCTAGAGTAATCTCCCCTCTGGACGACTTTACTTATACACTTTAACATTTCTTTAAATGTTTTTTTGTTAAATAAATGAACCGTTGTTAAGTTTGAAATCCTCTACGGCTGATTATTTCGTCTACATACCTGCTCCTTATACGAGACCTATACGAAGTCATATTCTAAATGACTAGGGTGTGATGGACTACAGGACATAGAAAAAGCGCGACCGCTCGGCTCGTTAACAACAGTTTAATCCCTATTTAAGGCCACCTAATTACTGCCAACCCTGCCAGGGCCGTAACTAGGTCCTTTAGAGCCCGTGGCAAAAAACTGGTCTGCGCCCCTACCACCATAAATAGTGAGAAAATATGTAAACATGATTGTTTTCTATCATATATTCAGAATAAACTCGCAAAATATTTTGTTAATTCTTAAAATGTTCCTAGTACATTAATTTTTAATTTTTCTTCTATTTTTACCTTATTAATACTAAAAAATATTTTTAAACTCTTTGTAGGTATTATTTTGCTAATAAACTGAATAGTTTTTTGAGGGGAATATTTCTCATTTGAAAGTTGAATTTTCATAGTAGAAAATTGGTGCATTTCTAAATTTAAATTTAGTTTTAATAATTTTAAAACTTAAAGCGAATACCCGGATTTGTATTAAGGCATATTAGGAATGTTTGGTAAACATTTTGTAAGAATGTGTAACAAGTTTAGTATCTAGAAGCATTTTAAAAAAATAAGAAAATTCATTAAAAATGATTTATAAACACATTGGATTTTATAATAAAAAACTATTTTTCAACTTTTACTTATTTCTACTCGGGGCGAATCGTTCTCTTTCGGACCCCATTTTCTTCCTCGTGAGGCGCGCCTAAGACTAATGCGCAGATGCCACCTTTGCCATGCCCTAGTTACGGCCATGAACCCTGCTATAATGTCACATATGGGTCCCAAAATAGCCTAGTGTTCAGTATACTGGACTAGAATCCGGGATGCCGAGTTCGAGCGTGGTAGGTATGCAAAATCTAAAAGGATGTCCTCTAGCTGGGGCCGAATGGTTAGGGTGCTGCCAGAGAACATATGGCATGGATGTTCGTAGCCGTTCGGAATCGGCTTTAAGCAGTATATTAGCCCTCGTGTTGTAAAAAGTGTAGCGCTCTCACCCCCCCCCCCCTCTAGCTGGGAGCAAAAATTTTCCTCCTGAGGCATCAAACATATGCGCATTTGAATAAATCTGTCATATATGGGTGTCTTCTATATGGATCTTTCATATAGGTTCCATACACAAAGCCGTAAATCCGTTAAATCACCATCTTGTTATAATTTCAACAGATATTACCAGTCAGGAACATCAAACCTGAAATTGTGAAATATTTTTTCCACTTCGATTTTTTTTTGTCTCAACAGTTTTGTTTTACACTTTTAATCGTATGCAAAGTTGTGTTGAATTTGATGCTCTTAAATATTTGTAGCACTTTTAGGTAAATATAGTTGTTGTCTACAAGTTAAAAGAAATTTAAAGTTTATAGGATTTTTTTTTTTTCAAGTTTTTCAAATGCCGACAAATGTGCTGTTTTCACTGATAAAGATAATGCTCAGATTGATAGTTTACAACCATAATGTATTTACAGAACGAACAGAGATGTATCCGGCCCCTGTTTCAGGTGACACAATGAAGAAGCAGGTGTTTCTTGATTAAATGATTTATTTACACCTTGCAGCTATATTACACATTTCTATGTACACAAAATACAATTACAGTTCACAAGTATGTGATACAATAGACCTAGACCTGAGTAGAGACGTACAATAAATGCCTTTGGTGGAAGGTTTGGTAACCGACAGAAGAAAATTATTAGTGGTAGCTTCGAGACAGCACACTCAGTTAGACGAGGGTGTTTGAAGTTGCAAAGAGTGTCTTCGAAAAAAAGAAAAACAAAGTTAGAATTCCTAGGAGGAATATATAATCAATCCTGAAGAGGATCGGAATAAAAGAAAACCCAAGGCACAGGATATCGTTAACAATCTCAGAAAGAGATGTATCCCAAGGTGGGATTTTCGCTAAGAAAACTCTCCGATGGAGAGACTGGTCAAGACGACCTCCGAATTAGCTGGCTGCTAGTGAACTAATTACTTTAAAAAAATCTCATCTCGTCTTCTTTTTAGGGGAGGGGCCTCTAAGAGAGGGGGCCTCACTCACAATTTCATCATTGGATCATCTGGCAATGATCTCACCTTCAACCAACTTGATTGGTCTGGGCTACACAATCACCGGCCGCAGATCCGGGAGTCTCCGGAATTTCGTGTTGGCGAGAGATCAACGTCGCGACGAATCCCTTTGAAGACTTGTGGTTCCGACGATCATCTTTCTGGCTGTCAGTCTGGGTGCCCGGTCGTCTGCCCTGTTGTTTCGCTACCTGCAGGACACAAAAGTCTAGACATCGTGGTGCCGGGGAAAACAACGCCTTTGTCCCCACATAAGCGAAGTCCATTTCTCAAACTCTTTTGAGAAACAAAGTCTTTGTAAGGGAGGCACACCGCTAAGGCAAGCAATTACAATGCTTATTGCTAAGTCATCTTTTCGGGGATCCACCTGAAGGGGGGATTGTGGATACATATTCTGAATTTACCCTCATAACTAAGATTTAGACTTGCTTATCTTTACACTACTCATTACTTTTTTTTTATTTATAAAATAGTCAGCACTAGCGTTATTAGTATGCGATATGATGCTACCAAGGAAGTTTCTTTTTTAAATTTAACAATAAATTTTCCGAAACTTCTTACACTGGAGTAATTTAAATTTTTTTAAACTATGCACTGCATTATCTAAATTCTAAATAAGGCGTGTACATCAAACATGTAACATGAAAACAAATCAGAATACATTGTCCAGGGGTTGTATAAAATAGTAAGATTACTTGTGGAAAAGCAACACTCGAAGGAACCTGTTGCACACTGACATCCTCTAGAGGAGAAGAGTTTCACCTAAAGGACGAGAATGAGCACACATCAATCTAATCGTAGCGGTGATAGCCGTCGGGTGCGAAATTATGTTGAGGCAAAACTGCGTGATGGCTCAAGTCACAGATTTCGAAAGAAATATGATTATTAGAGCCTGTAAACTGGAGTCAAAGTAACGAAAACGGCCACCCTTTTTAGTGTCGGAAGAATTACTTTGCCGACAGGAATAGCAGCCTTGGCGAACAGAGAAAAAGCATTTTCTGCCAAAGATAAAAGTGGCCGAAGTCAAAACTGACTGATAGAAGCAAAAGGTTTTTAAGAAGATTGGCGGCAGAAAGCACAATACAACAGCATCTCACATAACAATCTGAGATGAATACACATCTGGAAAAAGGTGTATCTGCCAAAACTGTTTGCCGTGAACTGCACACAGCAAACACACACTACAGACAGGTCATTAGTGACACCTTGCAATGCCTTGAATCGACGTAAATGGTTTCACGACCATAAAAATTGCATAAAACTATAATAGGAAAATGTCATCTGGTCAGACGAATCGTTCACGATTCCAGAATAACGGAAAGGTTTACGTTTGGAGAACGGCATCACAAGCCTATGATAATGACTGCCATTTTCCTACTGTTATAAGAGGTAGGGGACCACGGATGCTAGGCGGCGCGGTCTCACCATGGTTTCAGCCCACTTGTTATCCTACTTGGTTTCAGCACCAGTTTATGCCAGTATTCTGTCTGATCATCTTCATCCAAGTGTGTAAAATTTATACTCTGGCTCTCGATCTATGTTCAAAGACGATAACGCGCCCATTCACACTGCAGGAGTTGTCAGAGACTGGCTTAATGAACACGATAATGAACGGCAACACATCGGGTGGTACCCTGATCTTAATATAATTGAAGCTTGGTGAAATATTTTGGAGGTCAAACTGCGCTTTAGGTTTTCACCTCCAAAGACACTTTTTGAATTAATGGCCTTTTTATAAGATGAGTGACTATGTATCCTTACAACTGTTGTGTGTGGTATTTGTCCATCACACAACAGATATAAGCTGTAATTAATGCAAAAGCAGGACCAACAACTTATTAATGAAGATTTTTTTCATTTCACAGGTGTTCTTACTATTTTGTCCAACCCTTGTAACTGTTTCCTACCTTCTTTCACAAAAACTGTAAAGTACTTAACATACCATAGCAACCTTAACCAACACAACCGTACGCACTGGACAGATCAGACTTTAGGTTTTCATTAAAAGGCACGGTATTATCGTTTACGAAAACTTAAACTGCAACATAATAATCATACACATAGTTAAACTTATATTTTTGCAGTTACAATAGTATGGATCACAACTGCAAATAGTTCATTGTGCCAAAATATGTTATTTTGTATTGTGGAGGGATATTCATTTTTTTAGATTTCAATACATCCACATAGAATGAAATGAAACAACTAAAATTAAGCAAATTTTAATATCAAACATGAAAAAATTATTTCATAATAACTAACGTTTTTGTACTTCAGCATAAAAAAACAGGTCAAAATTTCAGATCTTGAAAAGAAAATATTCATTAAAATGTAAAATTCTGTTGTTGAAGCTGTCACATGAGGATTATAAACAAATTTATTATCCAAAAAGCATAATTTTTTTACAGTAATGTATGTTTAAACATATAATTCACAGTAAAACTTGCATCTTATCATTGCTCTCAGAAATAATAATCCAGTAAGCCTAATGTTTAAAAACAGAACTTAAAATTAGTAACTCTGCTTTAAACAAAAGGCCAACTAGCATCAAAATTAAAAATAATTATTTTAATTGACCCTATCTTATACAGGTATCAATAATATTTAAGTAAGTACCAAATGACACAGTATAATATCGTATATTTCCGAAAATAAGCCCATCCTATATAAGCCGAGGGTGCGATTTTACTTCAAAAATTTATCCTAAGTTCAAAACCCTTACATAAGCCTATATATCACGTCATGAACCATCACTTCATCACAACGTAAAACAAAACTTATTTGTCCTAATCAAATCCATTGAGAAAAAAACTTGGATAATAATCTGGATCGTCTTTATTTTAATGACCACACCATTCCTTCATTTGGTTTGAGAATTAGGAGAAGCCTTAAAGATACTCAGCTTGCCAAATTGATTACATCCTTTTATTTCAGCGCCAGGGAAACCAACATTCATTATCTTCAAATTTTAATTTTTTAAAAGAAAGAACGGCGTACATTTACCAACAACTTTTCAGTTCCAAAGCACATATCCGACTATGAGGGAAATATACTGACGGCTCTAAACTCACGGATTATGCTGGTTTTGCCTTTTGACTGACTTTAATGCTTTGAGCTATATCTTCAACCTTTGTGCCCTATTAAAAGTAAACTTTCATATAATTCTTAAAGTAAAGTAAAAAAAATTCTATTTTTGGTATTCATCAGTGATTGGAAAGTTTCCTGCTCGAATACCATAGTTTGTTTTATTGTTATCCAGCTGCACAAAAATCTGTCTCGTCGTGGGATATACTTTTCTGTTGGGTAGGTCACGTCGGTATTTCCGGTAACGAAAAGGCTGATCTTTTAACAGGCAACAAAATCATATTCTGGTCCTCTTTATAATGATATAAAAAAAAGCAATTTGTATCAATACGACTAATGACAGAGTGGAACACAGAATATGAAAATATTCATCCATCAGGTCATTCATTTTTTTTTGGTCACCTCTCAAATGTCGAAAAAAAGGTCATTTTAAACGTTCGATTGGTCATACCGATCACTCATAAACTTTTGTATGTGCAGAGATGCAATTTCTATTTGAATACTATACTGTATCATATTTTAAACTTTCATGCACTGATTTAAAACATTTTTATAATATATATTTAAAACTTTTAATCCTAGTTTGAGTGAACTTCTAGTAAACTCCTCATCAAACTGTTTGAGTTTCATGTACTAGTGTTTTAGACCTCATTTAAATGTTTTTTAATGTTTTAACATCTTTACCTCATCTTTCATTTATTTTTATAAATTTTAGTAAATCCCTACATTTAAATTATAATTGTGTTTCAAATGTGCTCTTTTGTTTGGCGAGGTTGTCCTAAATTGGGTGCTGCAGCCAATAAACACACACAAAACCCTTACATAAGCCGAAATAACGTCGTGCAACATTGAACTATGTCGCCAAGAAGGTAAAACCAAGGAAATATTGTCCAATCAAATTGCTTTAAAGTAATACAAACTAGGGGCTAGACCAATGCTTTTCAAACTCTTTTAGCCACAGCATCGATATTAAGTACAGCGGAAATAGAGGATCAGCCGCATTTCGAGATAAATACATCTTTTAGTACATTTCGACAGTGGTCAGGAAATAAACTTACATTTTAAATTTTAATTAATTTTATGCTGTCTTTATTAATCTCACAATTTTACAATAACTTATCTAGAGTACTGCCACACTGCACGGTTTAATAATCGTGGCGCTAGACCACGTGGTCAATATTTACTTTGATGCTAAGAATGATACTTTCAACTCTGGTAGCCCTATATAAAAGTGAACTTTTTCATAAATTTAATATAAAGTTAAAAAAAAAAATCTATTTTTGGTATTCTATCAATTGCTTCCGGCTTACGCAGAATTGTGTTTATTTGAAAATTAGCCGATTCGCTACAGTACTATAACGTACTGTTATTTTGGCACGGTTATAACACAGTCTTTTAAAATTCATTTTTCAAATATATTAAAAAAAATCGTTAATTTTTGCCGATTTTTTGTCGCCAACGACAAAAAAACGTCGCCAAGAAACACATATATTGCATGTTCCATGGATCCATATATAAGCCGATTCCCCCACTTTAGGTCTACAAAAAGCCTCGCTTACACACGGAAATATACGGTATATAACAATGCTGAAGATACATTTTAAATATCTAACATTTTTAAACAAAGGCTCTAAATTATATATATATATATATATATATATATATATATATATATATATATATATATATATATATATATATATATATATATATGGGGTGAGTTGAGTTGAAGTAAATTCATCAAGGTGGGTATATCCAATAACTCAAGGCAACACTTCTTGACAACACGTATATTCTGATGAAACGTCACATTGAACATAGATTAGAAATAACGTTCTAGCGTCATCTTTCATCTTATAAAGAAAGAAAGCAGATTTTTGTCGTTCCTTGCTTTCTACTACAGAAGAGTCGTTCTGTGGTGAGTTCAGGTAGCGGGTGACGTTCATTGGGTGCTGCAGTCCGTTAACACACACACACACACACACACACACACACACACATATATATATATATATATATATACATACAATTATTTATTTAAAATTATATAATACCTAAGGATGAAAGATAAATTCACATTTTACATAATTATATTTTGTACTTGATATATTCTGCATTACAAATATATAAATAATAATTCTATTAGTACTATCAATATCAACATCAAAATTTTATTAAGAAATAAGTCAATCTTTGTGCTTTTATATTGTAATTAGTTTAATTAAGCATTAAATGAATAGATACAAATAAAAAATACATCTATACACTATGTAAACTTAGGGTTGGCATGATTTAAAGCAGCTGATTTAAATCACTTGATTTTAAAAAAAAATCATTGATTTAAATCATTTTTTCACTTTTAAAATCTATATTCCAAAGACAGGAGAATTGGGAATCAGTCAGCACAGTAATACCAATAAGTAAATAAGTGTAAATAGATAGCATGTGTTTTCCAAGAATTATGGAGTTGTTATCAGAAAGTGTATAGAAGGGGTAGGTACAATGACTAGTTATGACTAGTGGAATTCATTTTATGTAATGGGAGGCAAAGAGAGTATACAGAACTTGAAATCCAGTTTATCTACCAAATATCAACAGCCCTGGCTTCATTTGCTAGAGTACAAAGACATATTTCTTCTTTTGGTATTGTTCATTCTAGCCTTCATAATCAATTAGGAGTGGATAAAGCATCAAAGCTAGTGTTTTCATTGAAACAATTAAATCCATAATTCGTTGCTTAAAAGAATAGTGAAATAATTGATTTTTTTTTTTAAATAAATAGTTTGCATTAAATTAATATTTAATTTGTTCTTTAAATTTATATCTTATTTAGTTTGCACTATCCAATTACAAAATAATAGAATGTATTTAGATTCAAATTTATATATTTAATTTTAAGTAATCAGTGCGTAAAATATACTAGATAGATAAGATGTTACTTATAGCAAACTTTTCCATGTATATTGCAAAAAATATAAAAACAATGATTAAAATTAGAATTCAGAAAAAAATCAAATAAATTTTTTTCTAACCCTGTATAAACTACAATCTTGCATGCTACATATTACTGCCTTTTGTATTAGGCATGTAATGAATAGCGATTTAGATAAATAGCCAAATACTTACTTTAATACAAGTTTCTTTTTTATTGTAATTTTGTAATTAAAACAATACAGAAGAAAATTCAGTGCATAAAGTAGAGGTTAAATTCCTATTTTGAAAAACCTTTGATAGGTAGGATAGAGTGCCCACTTAATTGGTGGAAAGTAATTAATAGAAAGATTTTTGAGATCTGCAAATTTAGGAAGAAATTATGTTTCAATTACTGTAAGTGAATGTTTGTTTCTGAAACTTAACATTTATGAAACCAAATACACAGTCTTTTAATAAATGCTGAAAAAAATATTGTTCATGCATCATAATTTCGGACTTTATAAAGATAAATGGTTTTTTACAACTGTAAACCATTTTTAAACACTACTTATTTTTTCTTTTATATCTCATGCAGTTTGTTTCTCTAAGTATGAAATGACATTCATTAAATGTATAATTAATACTTATAAATATGAATAGTTTTGACTTATGCCTCGGAGACTTAAACTCTAACAAGAAAAGAAGAGAGGATGTTGGCAACCTTTGAAAGGAAGATCCTGCGAACCATCTTTGGTGCTGTCTTTGAAAATAACAACTGGAGAAAAAGATATAATTTTGAATTATATAAGATCTTTAACAGTGATGATGTTATCAAATCTATAAAGCTGAATAGAATGAGATGGGCAGGACATGTAATGAGAATGAGCCCAGAACGAACAACTTTGAGGGTTTTTAATGCACTCCCTTCCAATAAAAGACCAAAAGGAAGGCCTAAGAAATGGTGGAAAGACTGTGTGGATGAAGATTTTGCCATCTTAAAGGTAAAGAACTGGAGATCAATTGCTGGGAGAGGGGCAGATTGGGAAAAGCTTCTAAGGAAGGCCTAGGCCCACAAAGGGCTGTCGTGCTAGCTAATGGTGATGATGAAATATGAATAGTTAATTTTTTATAAATAGTAATTATATAATTGCATATTTTTATTGTATAGTTTTGATAAGGTTGGTTGGTTGGAATTTAGTGGTGCTAATTCCTGAAAGGACAAACTGTGCCAAACAAGACAAAAATAAAAAAACAAAGAGATAAAAAAGCAAAAAAAAAACACAGAAGAAATGAATTTTGAGGATGAAATAGAAGAAACAATAAATTAAATGTTAAAAGCACATAAAAATCAAAGAAATGGAAATAGTAAAATAGCAAATATATACAAGATAGATTATTACATTATAAGAAAATTAAAAAACAAAATTGAAAATTAATAATTAAAAATTGAAAATAAAGATTAACGTAAAAATAATCACAGAATTCAGATTTCATAACAGAAACCTGTACAGCGAAGAAAGGGAAACAAACCTGGATGTGGTGTTTCACCGATGATTGTGTTAATATTCGGCGATAAATTAAAAATTTTTTTTATATACATTGATTTGAAACAACAACACGATGACAAAATGTGTGAGACTGTGTAAGGTGTATTACAATATGCACACTGTGAAGGATCTTCATCCAGCATGAGATGCGCATGGGTGAGTCTGCAATGACCCACTCATAGACGAGTCAGTATTACGTCATACCTCCTAAAAGGGAGTTGGGCAACTTATAGATATATTTTTGATAAACTGATATTATCAAGGAAATAGTATCTTTATTATCACAAAGAAATTTAAATTGCTGATTTACACAGTATTCAGACTTCTATTTAACTAACTGTATATCATGGACACATTTGTAGAAGGAGGTCTTGATTTTTCTCAAAACATTTGTAGCGTATGCATTGGAAGTTTTTTTAAACTTATTAAAATTTGTGTGCATTACTAGTTTTCCCCATAACTGTTGAAAGATTGTTTTCAACCATGAGAGGAGTAAGAACATTTCTTCTTGATAGAAGTGGTCACAAGAGTTTGACAAATTTATTATTACTTTTGGTGCAAGACTATAAATGCAGATGTAGATTTGAATAAGCTGGCCTTAAAAGTTAGAAGAATTAGTTTACTACTATAAAATGGTAGTTTATAAATTACTCATTATACCATTCTGTTTTTGAATTTTATCATCATAAAAGGTATATAATTTTGTAAAAGAAAAATTTAAAAATATCATTATTCCTTTCTCAATATGTTTTTAATTTTCCCAGTTATTCATAAAGCTACTTTAATTTAAATTTTTCTGGTACTTAGTGGATCGTAATTTAAATGTGCTGCAGTATTTGACAGGTAAAAGGACAAATTGTAACTTTGTAAAAAACTTAGCATAAAGTAAAAGATATAATGCGGTTGAAAATATATTTTTCAAGATACAATGAAATTACATACACTGTTGCTGATCCATTTTATGTTGTATTTATGTATACATGAAAAGTTATGTATGTATGTATAAGACTTATGTAAGTATGTATGTACCTAGTGTATGTATATATATATAATGAATTTTTTTATCTGATTGACGATTCACTGTACTTTGGATCCATCTTGAAAAAAAAAGTTGGGCGACATAACTCCTGTATATATTTGCATTTTAATATGAAAAACTTATAATGATAAATTTACAATAAGAAAATGTTTTTATTTATGTAACATTGTGACATACAAATATGTATTATGCAGCTTAAATTGAGTAAATGTTATATTTTTTAATAATTAATCTGGGCTGTAATGTGTTATGATGTAGAGAGGTAGCTACATGAGGTATTACTGCAAGGGGGCAGCATAAGAAAAATGATAACAATTCTTAGATGACATATTTGGAGACTTGCATTATATACTGAGAATATCTACTACACAGTCCTTTAGTTAATGTAGTAATATGCAACTTTGCAGTTCCTTTGTTAAATATATTTAAAAGCATAGTTAAATTTTTATTATTATTATTATTATAAATTTATTCCAATAAATATCTAAAAATGTTTGGCTGAATATCTGTTTAGTATTCAGCCAGACTAAATATTCATTACATTAAAAATTTGTATCCATAATTAGTCCTAATCTAATTAACTGTTATATAATTAACAACTAATCATAATGCTCCACACAAATGCCAATGAGATTAAATGAAATGTATGAGCATTTCATATTTAGTTTGCTTTGGTTTTGAGAGCTATGACCATGTACTTGTGCCAAAAGTAATAACGAGACTGGGATCTACTACAGCTGATTGTGAATTGCTACAAACATCCATGAAGAGCTACAAGCCCTCTGATATGGATGGGTCAGCTATAGGTTTAGTTTTGAAATCACACACTTTAGTTTTAAAAGACAACACTTAACCTGTTTGACCATTTTTTATTTATAGCATCCTATTACATATTCATCAAACCTTTCTTGTTTAAAAATACTCTGAATATTTTAATAATTACTACTACTACTACAAAAAAAAAAAAAAAAATTCTGTGGTACTTCTATGATCATGCCAAAGAAAAAATATATAAATAAATTTTGAACTAAGCAGGAAAATAAGGTGATGTAAAGGTTAAATTTAATAACTAAATGGATTTTAAAATAATCAGATTATGAAAAAATTGTGTAGTTAGGGCTCATTTAAAAAGGATAGTCGATGAATATGAAAGATGAATGTGAATCAAGGGATATGAGTATTCCTCGTTTTTCTAAGTATATAGAAAACATCGCCTTGCTAGTGTTAAATAGCATCTTATACTGATACATTTTAGACTTGAAATATTTCAGACACATAATGCTAAATAATTCTTACAAATAATTAGGTTGTCTTCAGTTTACATTTTTGTTATTTTATAACTTTCCAGTATTACTCAATAAAAGAACTGATTTGTATAAAATGTTAAAAAAAAAGCTTAGCTAAAGGAAAAAAAAGTTTTTGAAGTTTAAGAAAATATTTTTTGTATTTAAATATATTTCTTACATGAGTATTAAACCTAAAAATTAGCAGGAATGTTGAATGTTATTTCATACGTTTTACAAAATAGGTGTTGATATATATATATTGTAATGTTCATGTTAATTATACTCATACTGCTAACAAATATTTGTTGGTCTATGAGTTAAAGATTTTATTAGTATGTAATATAATTTTCAGTGCACATTGGTATCATATATAATTTATTATTATGGAAGATTTAGGGACACCACAAAGCATTTTCCAAAAAATCTTTTATGATTATTTTTTGTAATTCTTTTTGAGCACATATTAAGAACAGGATTAAGAAAATACAAAAAAATATTTATATTTATATGTAATATTGCAATATAGGAATAACAGATCTAAGAATAAGCCACTCAAAAACAAAACGTAATAAGGGAAAACCCCCACAAAGATCTGAAGTATGGGAAACAAACAAGACAACTCCGGCAAACACACAGATGTGAACCACCTGTGGGCCATGAGTTATGCAATTTTAATGAATATGCAATTTTAATCCACCTTTGATGTTACAGAAGTCATATAATCAAACGAGTTAATCCCCTTTGACATTATACAGTCACATAACTTTCGGGAAGTAGTTTCCCACCAGCAACCTGCACTCCACAAGATAGCATCCACACTATCTGTTCAGCTAGATTAAAAACAAAATAAAAAAGTGCAACGGCCAATGAAGAGGTTCAAGAATGCCCAAAACATGCCCTCACAAATTCTAAATAGTCAGCCACAAAAACACCTCACAAAACCCCATAGTGTAAGATTTTATATTTTCAGTGAAGAATTCACATTCTCTATTCTGCCGTCATGTCAGTAACTCTTATATCAGACTTTGTATTGATAGTATTTTATATTTAAGATGTCTCATGTCTGGACTATCAAGAATAAATAAAGATTTTAGGAGGACAATAATGGACTCTTCGTGACTGCTTTATCCAAGACATGACATATATAGTTTAAAGAATTTATTTTCCCACCATTCTCTGTCAACTTCAATGATTTTTTTTCAGTTAAATCAGAAACATGAGAAAACGAATGTAAAAAAGACAATAGTAAATGGATAAGTTACTAAAAGCATGATAGCTAAAATTGCAAAAGCACTGCAATACAGTACTTCAAAGCTCTATAAATACATTTTTTTTTTGACAAAAATACAAAATAAACATTGATTAGTTTATAAATTACACTTAAATTCTTTATCAATATAAATCACATTTTATACACTTTTAAAATAATTAAAACTTTGGAGAAATAAAAAACAAGTAGCTACAATATTACCACATGTATTTTAATATTCCTGCCATAAGATTCATTTGACTTTGATAAAATGGATGCAAAAATTAAAAATGGCTAATGCACACCCAAAGTTGGAGATACACACTATACAAATACTTCTATGCCTTCATATAAGAAAATATAATAACTGATTTATAGTGATACCAGTTCTAATTATATTTACTTTTGAAAGTTTCCCATATATATTTCAGTTTCTGAAAAAAGATGGGGAAAATTAGGCTTTGTTAAAATCAGTAAATTGAGTATTGCATAGCTAAGCTCAAGTTCCTGCAAATAAAGCACATGTATAATTCTAAACTGATATCTCTAATCTGACATGATATAATTGTCAGATTTTAGGTATTGCCCTGTCTAAAAAAGTGGCCCACTTTAGTGAAAAGTTATAACAAAAATAGGCCAACTTTAACAATATTTTTTCTTTTCCCATACTCCAAAACCAATGACAAGAAAAAATAATTACTTGAAATATCAAAACAAAATCTCAGGATGGAGGCTTAAATAAGAAAAATCAGTACATAAAAGCAAAATGATATACACTGGACAAAAGAGTAGATTTCTTAATTAGGTTTAATCAACGACGAATCTAAATCTTCAATTTTAATTATTACACCACTTTTGATCTAAAAGTTTGTATTAAAATACTAATTTTCTAAGTTTAACTTTTAAATAACCAGAAACTCCCTTTAGATACTTTGTTTATTTACTTTACACATTGCACACAATCCTCCGATTAAATGTTCGTTTGGACTATTCATATTCGTTCGGTTACTCTATTTTGATAGTCGAATATTAAAATGATACAAAATGTGACGTAATACTGATATGAAACAACATAAATGTGCCTTTAATTGATAATACAGTCAGTTTTAGCAGTTTGTTTGAAACTGCAAGTTTTACTTCCACTAAAACAATATTTAAATTAATTATCTAATACTATTTTATTAACGATAATTTTATACAAAATTTTAAATATTTACATTATGGAATAAAATTTAAGTTTTTAATCTAAAATTTATTAATTTTCTGTTATTTAATTAATTGGATTGCGCTGTCATATTTTTATTACCTTTTAAAATCTCAATTACTGAAAGTACATAAAAAATGTCAATATCGAATTATTTTTTCTATGACTTTTAATCATTTCAAATCCAGTAAAAATTTTAAATCTCATGAGAAATATACTTCTTTTCTAAAAGAAAAACCAAGAGATATAAATGAATTTTTATTAATTTAAAAAATGAAATTAATTACTCGTATATAATGTCGATATGGAAATTTATCGATTTAACCTCACATTCTGTTTCCTTTGCCGAATGTCTTTCCTGCGTTGTTTGTCTGCTAGTAATGACTGTTAATATATCCTGGTTGTATTGTTAGGTGACGAATATCGTATTGCGGACAATGTGTGAATATGTTTTATGATTTGGGGGATTTAGCTTTTCGTATGTGATGTTGTTTGGTAGTACTTACATTAAACGATTTACCACATTCTCAAGTTTATTCTTATACATACTATATCTATAAATAAACATTATAGTACGTAAATAAAAACCAAAGAAAATGGAACTGCGCTTCACGCCGCAACGAATTGTAAAAACTATTTTTTACTTAATTTACGAAAATGGGGCTTTATATAAAACAGAACATATGATAAGAGCTATGGTATTTTGGGGAATAATAACAATTATGTGGCTAGGATATTATTTTTCATTCCTTACTTCTCTTTTAATTGCATTTACTGTATATTTTTGCATTGGTGGGTGGAAGTTCGTCCTTTTATTATACTCTACGCTTGGCCGAGATATGAGGTATGTATATTTTATATATTTATTAATTCATTGCTAATAAATTTTTCGAATTTGCCCTATTTGAGAATTTTATAACCTCGGAAGATAGTATTCTAAAAAAAATTTTTTATTGGATAAATGATTTTATGTGATAAATAAAATCAGTATTGCTCTAAGAAGTAAAAGTAATTTGGGAAATGTTTGATGAGATGTTAATGAAAAACTTATGTGTTATATGATTTATCTGTATTGTACATTAATTTGTAGATGCAGAAAATTTTGCCCACATTGTTTAAGCAAATGATTATCCTATGTACTTGTCTAAACCTGTTGATTATTTAGTTAATCTTTGTTATTGTATTAGCTGTTTTCAATCACAATATTAGTTTGACTTTTTCAGGTTCAATTTTTATGCAAATTTCTTTTAAGAGTTAGTATGTTTTTATGCTTTAAATGTTATTAAAATATGTTTGTAACTTGTTAATATTATGACAAATAGTCTGAATTTCTTGAATATACAATATTGGATTATATAGAAGGAAAAATACTGTCCTGATACTGGATTTGAGGAAGGGGAGTAGGTTGTCAACTCCTCCCTTTCTAATACATTGTATTTTAATGTGATTAAAAATACACCATTGAAACATAGCTCACAGCCCTCCCCTTTTCCCCCCAAAATAGTAAATATCTTTTGTAGCCTCTAAGGTTTTTGTTAGTTTTTGTAAATATCAAAAAGTAGTATTAAAATCAAGATAAGATTTTTTTATACAGTTGCTTTGGGGGAAAAAAAAAAAAGCTGTCTTTGCTGTAGTCTTATAAACTTTGATGCATGTGTCTTTACAAGCACATCTTTAATTTTTAGTATTTATGTAATATATAATTCAGTATTACTATTAGATATTGCATACAAATACTGTGTATGAATTTATATTTCATTTAGTCACATTAATTATTTACTGACATTTATTGTTATACAATAAATAGAATTGCTATAATTGAAAGTTGTGATACACTGTGACAGTGTATTTCATATATCAGTCAAAATTGGTAATTTGCAAGTGGTCTTAATGAGTAAACTATATTACATATTGTGAATATACTTTCTATTCATGGTTGTTTGTAATTAAATTGAAAAATTTTTTTAAACCACACCATAAAGAATTTTAATCATTCAAAATTCACTAATAAAAAAATCTTACTTTATAAAGCAAATCAACAGTTTTCATAAAATTTAAATGATTTCTGAAATTTTTCTCTAGAAAAAATTATTTAACCTTAAATATAAATACAGCTTGAATATTATCAAAATATCATCAGTTGGTTCTTTGTTAGAAACTAATTTGTTTGAGATGATTTATAAAATAAACATAGTTCTATATTTAAATAAAAAATCGAACTCTTAATTAAATATAAATATGTAGATTAAACACATGTGTCTTTGTTATTAGTTGCATACTCCCCATGTTGCATCATTTCCTTATGCTGTAATGGATGTTGCCAATAAGAGCATTGTCAATGAGCAAAAAGTCACCAATACTCATTTATGGGGTCTAATAATTACCAAAAGGGGAATGTTAAAAAGAAAGCTTTGAGGGAATGACTAAGAAAAATATGAACAGCCTAATTTTTTTACTGAATATTTATTTTAAGTAAGTATCTATTGATTATAAAAAAATGCCAGTGTTTATAAAAAAATCTTTGATATGGATTTGATATAAACTGAGTCTAACTCTGAAAAGAAAGGTATATGGAAAGTAATTAAAAGAGTATATTTTCATGTATTCATAACTCATAATTTGTAGGAGATAGGCATGGATTTTTGAACTTCGAGATACTTGCTGAACAGTGGTCAAATGGGTAGGGCTCTGCTTCTTAGTACTGGTGTTCATGGATTTGAATCCCAGTACAGGCATGGATATTTGATAACCATTCAGAATAGGCTTCAAGCAGTAAGTCCTGGTCTCATTAGCCTTCCTGTTATAAAACAGTTGACCACAACATTCCAAACCAAACCAAAGCCTATGAGATATCTGCAAATGTGCATTAGATGTAAATTCCTTAGAGCCTTACTAATTATTATTCATCTTTGTGGTTCATGTATAGTGGAAAATATTTCTGAGTACAATAATGAAAGTAAAATGGAGAATGGAACAAGGAAATAAAGCTTAAATTCTTATTATTAAAACTTTGTTTTCAGTTCAAGCTGATTATAATTCTTAATTTCTTAAAAAATTTTTATAGTCATTCCCAAAGAGGTCTTAATGCACATGATTAAGAACTCTTTGGGATTTGAATTTCATAGATGATATTTATGAACCTTATAAATGTGAAATGACAAATTTTACATAGTGTGGGATAACGGAGAGGTGTTTATTCCAAAAGCATCCCACTTGTAATGCATGAAAATATACTATTTTTATAATTTAAACTATTTTGGTAGAATAATTATATAATTATTATTAGAATGGTATAATAATTAAATAGATAAACTATTTATAAGTGTTGTTTTGATGATAATTTTTATTCAGGGTCTTATGTGTGAAAAATTGAATTCTATTTAATGTAAGTTTAAACACTTATTTCAAAGAAACAACAACAAATAAGAGTATAGTACTGTCATTTGTTGCTAGTTTAAAGTGTTGAAAACACAGAAAATAAAAATTTTATTCATATATATTAAAAATTTTTTTTTTTCATCTTTTGTGATGCAACCATTGTGTGTCAAATGATTTAATTAAAATGATTGTTTTTTAATATCAAACTGACTTCTGGGCTTTAATATATCAGATTAATATAATTGGATATAAATTTTTCATTATTATGGTTGGATAAAGTTGCATTAATTTTTGTGATAAAATTAAGATTTAGAGCTAGGTTTAGTTTACTATTTCAAGTTCTAAGCACATTGAACACAATTATATTAAGTTTATATTAAGTGTTTTAAAGTATTTTTTAAAAAATGTGTGTAAAAGTTTTTATATATTTCAATCTTTGCAATCCATATGAATAAACCAAAATTCTAACATAGTAAAGAATAAATTTCAGTTTTTTTTTTCATAATTTTTTCCTTAAGTATATTTATGAATTTTTTATTAATGTTTAAAAGGAACAAGAGAATAAATTTATATTTTTATGCATAATACAAACTTCAAAAATAACTATTCAAGCTGTACTATTAATAAAATATATTTCACATTATATCTATCTAGTTATAGGAGTCTAAAATTATGTTTTTAATTCAAGACTGAATTGGACAATTTTTATGCTATATGAAGAAGGTATTAACTATTGTTTGATAAAAATGATAAATTTCAAGACATTTAGGATGACTAGTTGAGGAACACTTTGAGTACACTTGGAGTTCTGTAGTGGAACTTTTAAGTTAAAAATAACTCTGAGAAATAAAAGTTGTCATATTTAAAAAAAAAAATTTTTTTTTTCTATTTCAAGGAAGAATTATTGGAATTTTTTTAGTTATGCCATTAAAGTTAAATTCCAATTTAAAAGATTCCATATCTGTAGTGTGCTAAAAATTTAGTAATAAAAATAAGTATGCTTTGAGAAAATTAAAGAAGAGATTTTTAAACATTTAACATAACTTAAGATCAAAGCTTTAAAGCATGCCTATTTAAAGAAATGACACTTACCCCTAAAGCCTATCTTTTGAACTGAGAGGGTAAATATTTAGACATGATATAAAATATTTTTGAATGCTTTTAAAATTTGTTAAAGCTTGTAAATGCTTATAGAGTATATACTTCAGGGATAAAAAATATATTACCACTTATGAACATGACAGATAATTATTTATTATCTGTTATGTTTGCCAGAAGTGTTGCACACATTTTGGATCCATAATCAAATCTTATTTTATATCCTCATATATTTCAGAGTAAAGGGATTGTTCATGCCATGAATATGTTAGAACTATGAAATACCAAACATTTTCGCCGGACGATGGTGGAATGTTAGGATGTTGCTGTACGTAATTTGGGGGCCGCGAGTTGGAATCCCACTGTTGGCATGGATGTTCGTTGCTTTTATCCATTCAGAATCGGCTTTAAGGGGTAGATATCGGTATCATTATCCCCCGTGTAGCAAAAGAGTAGACCTAAGCGCTCATCGGATTAACGAAGGTAGGGTATGTGAGGATTGTAACCCCCCTTCGCCCTCGTAAGGATTTCTGTATACATAAATAATTAAGAATTGCTGTGTTAATATAAGTTAAAGTTGAAGAGTACCTTCCGTCCCCATGGTAAATATCTCGATATGCCCCTGTTGGCTCTCCAAATTAATCCAATCTCAGTGTTAACTTAGCCGAACGATGGCCGAATGGTTAGGGTGCTGGCCTTCGGAACCGGAGTTCGTGGGGTTCGAATCCCACTATGGCATGGATGTTCGTAGCCGTTCGGAATCGGCTTTAAGCAGTAGGGCCCGGTCTCATTAGCCCTCGTGTTGCAAAATGTAGACCGTAGCGCTCCAAAACCAAACCAAACCAATCATTGTTAACTTATTGCTATTAATTTTGAAAGAATGATTCCTTTATCCCTTCCCTTTCTCCCAACGAGATGGCACTAAATCATTAAACTTAGTTACAGTTTGATCACACTTCAAAAACAGTTTTCATCAGACTGTCTGCGGCACCTTACGCATGTTTTGCACAAAGTACTATAAATCTAAATACTTCTCAATAGTTTTATTTTATTTTATTTATTTATTTTTTACTGTCACACCATTTACTGCATAGAAAGAAGACTGATAAACACACGTTATGGTTCTCTGTGGGAAAGGGATTTCACACTCAAAAACAGCGGTTCTCATATTTTTTTCATCTAGTCAGTTTGGTTGCTGCGATACCCAGTTTGAGAACCCCTAAGTTATAACATTGGTTACCTTTTCAAAAACAGCTTTCATCAGACTGTCTGCAGCACCCTACGCATGTTTTGCACAAAGTGCTATAAGTGTAAACACTTCTCAATCGTTTTTTGGATTGTCGCACCATCTACTGTGTAGAAAGAAGACTGGCGAAACACACGCTGTGGCTCTGGCGGAATGTTACACTCTAAAACAGCGGTTCTCATACCTTTTTCATCTAGCCAGGTAGGTTGCTGCGATATCCAGTTTGAGAACCCCTGAGTTATAACATTGGTTATACTTGGAGATAAAAACAAGACAATTCGTAACACGTTTTCACAGTGGCAAGGAAAGACCAATTTTAACTGTTATGAATCTTTTATCCGGTTTATTATTTATTTTTTTATAAATAATTTCACATTTTAGTCGACTTTTCTTGATTATTGCACCTCTGGCATATGCACCTGGTACTCAGTTTGAGAACCGTAACTCTATAAACTTTCGCCGGAATATTATCACTTTCTCATTTGTAATTTCAGAAAGCTTGAACTTTTTCCGACATCCCGCTGTTAATATTAACGTATTGTGTTTACTAGAGTATCCTTCTCTTAATCGTGTCCCTGAGTTTAATAAAATTATTAGGCAATTTTAGATGCTTTCTGTTAAAAAAATTACCAAGCGCATTAATATTAGTGCAGCTTATGTTCTAAACATGATTTAAATAAATATGGAAACAATAAATGAGACATCTTAATATCTTAATTTTGATGATGATAATAATAATAAACGTAGATAATCGCATTTTATGTGATTAGTTGATAAAATAAGAGCATTATACTTAAGTTTGAGAATAATTTTTCTTATTGAACCTATAGAGAAGTAGAGAAATTTTCATTTTATAAGAGGCTAAGTTCGCATAAATACATCTTTAAATGCAATCCGTTCTTTGGTGATTTTAGTTTCTTTCGTAGAGTAAGTGAAATTCAATAAGGCTTATCTCAACGTGTAAGATAAAGCTATCTTACTTTTTAGCAGTGTAAGTATTTATTAAAATAACCGGTTTCAAATTTAACGTTTGTCACCTTTTGCGAATAATCAATTTTTGATCTTGATCTGACCTCAGGTTATTTAGAATGACTGGTTGACCGCTGTATTTATTCATCGCTCCATATATCGGTCACGCATTTAATTGGTCTTTTCTTTTCAGTCATTTACCCTCCTACTTATTTACGTATCAAACTTTTATTTTCTGCCTTTCTTGTCTAATGTTTTTAAAAAATGTCTTGCAACTTTCATATGAATGGAGGTTGGATAACTCGAAGTTTCTTGCTTTCTTTAATGCATCATTTGGATTTGTTTTCGTTTTAAGCGGACATGGTAGCCAAACAATCGTAGTTTGGTTTGGAGTGTATGGTTTACTTTTTTGCAACACTAGGTTTAATGAGATCGGAACCCACTACTTAAAGCCGATTCCAGACATCCATGCCACAGTTGGATTCGAACTCACAAATTTTGGTACCGAAGATCAGCGCCCTAACCATTTGGACATCGTTCGGTTCAAAATAACGTTAAATGCTATTAAAAAATAGCTTAAATAACAAACTTCAAAAGCTGTTAACTTATGATTTCAGTTGGAGCTTTTCATAAACTACCTGTATTCCATTTTTTCGTTAACGGTGTTTCTATTTATTAACCCCTTAAGGCAATTTTTTTTATTTATTTTAAGGCTGGCCAACAAGAAATAAATATTTTAACGTAATAAACACAATTTAGAACGTTAAATTTAGAAAAAAAAAAATATTTTATACTTGAATAAGTGTTATAGCTTACAATCCCATGTAAATGATAAATATCAATAAAATGATTTTTTTTTTTATTTCACATTGTTATCTTTAGTTCTCGATTGCATTCGAGTGTGAAAAATTATAGCAACATAAAGTACAACGCCGCTCGAATTATCTCAAGTGTGCACAGTTTGGCCAGTTTAACGCACTCGAGTTAACTCGAGCGTGCATGTTTACGGGGTTAACCTGTTACTTGTTTTTTTATGTAATATTAGCGATACAGTATTTTGTCCCTCTTGTTTTTGACATATTCAATATGGTATTTTCTACATCCTATTTTTTGACGTGATATTACGTGTACCTTTTTTTCTTGAAATTTTACTTTCAGCCTTTTAAATACCACTATAATTCAGACATTGAGAGATAGAAAAACAAATAACAAAACAGGTAAGGTTTTAAGGTACGTGAAGGAATCGTCTTTTACCCATGCAGAAAATATCACTGAATTACTATAAATATCAATACACATTATTTAAATATAGCTAAAAAACTATCACGAAGGTTTTTGTATCTGTCCAATATATAATTTAGAAAGTTTGAAAGGGCTAAATAAATTACTTTAAAATATTACTGATGTATCTTTAATATTGTTTTAAATTATCACTAAGTTTTTAGCTTTATAATAAATTTACTATAACAAATTTATATTGACTGAACTAATCTATGAAAGTGTACAAAATACCATATAACATGAAATTATAACTGAAATTAAAATTTGATTTCGCTGCAGTGGTATATATGTATTTATCCAAAGAACGAATTTTTTATAATTTCTGCAAGAACTTTTAGGATTGAATACGAGAAATTACTTTTGCGGTACTTACGATTCGTAATATTTGTATATACGTAATATATTGCAATGCCAAGGCCGTCCACAAAGTCTAGAATGGATAGATCTGATATAAACCCCTTATTCATTCTTTTATTTTCATATCAAAGTTTTAACGTATATTCATTAAACTGAGTAACATTTGAGGAGTTCACAATCAAAGTGAACCCAGCCCATTTGTACAATTATCTGGATCATAATTAATCCCAAGAATATTTAAATTTTAGACAACTGTTAATGACAACGGTATCCTTGAACATAAATACATGTTTATACGTATGACATAATGTTAATATTAATGTAGGTAAATGATGTAACTTCGTAAATGTTAAAATGCACTTCGTTAACTCTGGTTGTGAACCGTTCAATTCTGCATTTCCTTATCACAGTGCTTTTACTTTAATTCCATTTAACTGCACTGTTTTTGTCTCGGTAAATTACCATTGTACTTAGTTCCATTGTATTGTTTTATGCGTTGCGTGAATAAGGGCATTTAGCGTTAGCGTTGTCAGGAAAACTCAGTATCTTTCATAAAAACTCGCATTTTCTGGCTGTACAGGATTTCCTCGGAGCAATTTTTTTCGAGATATATTGACTAGAATGTAGAGTTCATGTTTAACGTTTTTTCAAAGGCGCCGCGCCCTGCCCTCTTTATTTTTTAAGTACCAGTGCGCCCTACTTTTTTCCGGATACCTTCACTTAGTGCCCTGTATTTTCCGAAGTTTTCTTTTGGTGGAAGGGAAAATGCGAGAATGCTTGGATAGCTAACTCGTCAAATTATTTGATATAAATTTTTATGATAAATTTTATATTAAATTATTTTATATGAAATTTGTAGATTCAATATAATTCATAAAAGTTAAGTATTACGTTATTTATAATAATGATAAATATTTATTGTTATTTATTATGTAATAAGTAATTACATTTATTTCATAAAAGTGTTGCGGATGGTGGTTTAAAGGTACACCAATCACCTTAAATCATTTATTAAAACTTAATGTTTATTAAATCCCTTATATAATAATAGCCTAAGTTATTTGTCTGTCTGTCTTCGAATTTATGAAGCAGTTGGACCTGGAATGGATAGAGACATCCATACTGGATTATTGATGACAGGGTTAGCAAAATTCAAAGCAATGTTGAAAACGTTCGAAATCACCCCTTCCTCCCTTTTTGAGCGTTTAATGCCATTATTTCAAGCTCTATTGTCCTCGGTTTAGAGCAGGAAATTAAATTTATCAATTTTTCACATAAGTCAAAATAACATTTTTTTTCTAGCATTATGACGTCATTCCTTTAACCATCTCATTTAATCATTTCTTATTTTAAATGATTTGAATATCGTCTGCTTTATTTTCGTACGTTTTATCACTGAATTTAGATATGGCGTAAATAATTTTCTTTTATATTTGGCTTAAGTATAAGATTAGGTACATATGTGATAATTTGAAATTGAATCATCGATTATTTTTTGTTGCAATGAAAATTTTATCACCGGTATTAACATCAAAGTCTAGGAGTCTATTTCACTGACTAATATATATTTAGCTTTTAAGTTATATAGCTTCGAAAATTAAGAAGTTTGTTAGTTTGTGTGTTTGTTTTTTATACATAACCACACGGTTTGAGATCTAATCGCTAAATTTTGGACATCATTCATATATATACCACCAAATAATTACTGTCTATATTAAAACCCCTGCTGTACATCCTATCGCGTAATAGGGCAAGATAAATTAAAGTTGGCAACTAGCATGATGTCAGTAAAGATAAATTATTGAGTGCAGGGTTGGAAAAAAATCATGATTTAAAAAAAAAAATCAAAAAAATCATTTATTTGATTTAAATCAGATTTTTTTGATTTAAATCGGATTTTTTAAATTTTTTTTCTGAAGACTAATTTTAATTGTTGTTTTTATGTTTTTTGCAATATACATAGAATAGTTTGTTATAAGAAATAACATCTATCTAGTATATTCTGCACACTGATTACCTAAACTTAAATATATAAATTTTAATCTAAATACATTCTATTATTTTGTAATTGGATAGTGCAAACTAAATAAGATGTCAATTAAAAGAACAAATTAAATATTCTTTTAATGCAAACTATTTATTTAAAAAAAAACAAATCACAATTATTTTAATATTTTTTTAAGTACCAAATTATGGATTTAATTGTTTCAATAAAAACACTAGCTTTGATGCTTTATCCACTCCTAATTGGTTACGAAGGCTAGAATGAACAATACCAAAAGAAGAAAACCGTCTTTCCATTCCAGCAGATGAAGCTACGGCTATTGTTATTTGGTAGACAAACTGGATTTTAAGTTTTGTAATACTCTCTTTACCTCCCATTACATAAAATGAATTCAACCAGGCATAATCAATCATTGTACTACCCCTGCTACATATTTTCTGATAACAACCCCTAAATTCTTGGAAAGCACATGCTATCTATTTACACTTATTTACTTATTGGTATTACTGTGCTGACTGATTCCCAGTTCTCCTGTCTTTGGAATATAGGTTTTAAAAGAAGTGAGAAAAAAAATGATTTAAATCAATTTTTTTTAAAAAATCAACTGATTTAAATCAAGATTTAAATCATGCCAACCCTGATTGAGTGTGTACCAGATAATTTTCAGCTAAAGAACAAACCATTTCTTTACCTGCCTTATAAGGTACTTTACAATTCTAGAAAATTAAAAATTTTACTGATCCTGTCATATGACAGGCTATAGGCTAGTATTTGTATTTAACGATAAGTACATTTACAAGACAACCCCACGTCTTCCATAACCGACAGTTTCGTTTGTCTGCTTATACGCTCGCCAAAATTCTAAATATTCTAGAAGAGGGGTGTATACCCGCTCTGTTGCGACCCCCCTCAGAAATCCACAGTAAATAGACCTAATTATGACGTACAGAAATTGAAGCCAAACGATGTCCGAATGGGCCAGGTGCTGCAACCGGTACTGGAGTTCGTGGGTTCAAATCCCACTGCTGGTGAAGATGTACATAGCCTTTCAGAATCTGCTTTTAGCTCTCGCGTAGCAAAATAGACCGTAGTGCTCCAAACGTATCCAAAACCAAATCCTTTCATTTGAATGAAACTGCCCTTTTTGATAAATGCACCCTGTTTTAAAAGAAATGTGAACAATCACTACGAGAGGCCACGGTAAGATCGGAATCGTTGTACTTAGTTAAAAGAGTATGTTATTTGCCTTCTTATATTACCTTGCCTACAGGAGAATTGTTAAATAGTGCTAGTTTTAATTTCCTCTTAAAATATAAATAAATGATTCGGCCTTTCCTTTCAAAAGAAGCTTGTTTATATGAATAGATTACGCAATGCGTTTCTTTTAATCCAGATCACGAATTGGTAATTTCAATCTCAGTTAATGAGGCGTATGATTTAACAGAGGTAAGATTGTTGACATTGTCCTTTTACATTTATTGCTTGTCTTACGTGTAGGAGCTCATTAACTGGCATGGATTGTTACATTGCCTTTATAATTATGGATAATTTGCCCGTACATTTTTTATTACAAGAAAGTATACAAGCTTAACGTACATGCTTTTGCACAATTTAGAGTTTGGTTTGAATTTATTTCTTACCTGTTGACAGCTACAGGGAATTGTTATGTTTATTCCAAGCCAACTCATTCTAATCCTTGAACAATAATTTTGCATACATAATACCGTTTGTGATGATCTTGTTTAAATAAATGCTTATTTTAACATGGTGTTGGATGGTAGGCAGATAGGTAGAGCGTTGTCTTTCATCTTTGGAAATCGGTGGGTTCGAATGACACTGTTGGCATGTTTGTAACTGTTTAGAATCAACTTGATGCAGGAAAGTTCCCATCAAAGTAGCTCTCTTATAATAAAGAGTTATAGCAAAGTATTTTTAGTGAAATATTAAACATTAACTTTTCTATAATTGACAGTTGCGTACTATATATATATATATATATATATATATATATCTACAGGACCAGGGCAAGTAGCTGTGCAGTGTGTGCATACATGCACGCAGGGGGCTAAATTTCTAGGACTACCGATAGAATAAATAACATTAAAATATGTTAAAAGAAAGTTTTATCTTGGAAAAGATTTTATTGAAAATATTTATTGAATTTAGAAAATCTTTCTTTCTCTGCTTTTTTTGCATCATGGAATTGTCATAATTCTAAGTTAATTTTTAATAAGTAATTCTTCATATTTTGTTATTTACAACGGTATTGATTTGTAATATATTAAATCATTTTAAAAGATTTTCTTACTTAAAAATTTTTCGAAATATCAACTAAAAATCCAAACAGGTTTAAAATGCGAGATAAAATGTAAGATTTAATGTATGATTTTTATACAAAATTGTACATTAAATACTTGAGATATTATTACCAAGAGAAAAGAATTTATGTAAACATTTAAAATTATCAAATAGTATTGATGAACTGAAAAAAAACGCAGAAAGAATGCAGTTTATGGGTGCAATTTGATACTTTTTATTGATAGGATATCCATTTTAATAAATTTTTATGCACAAATGTTGTATAAACTTTTTTGATTCCTAGTTCGTTATATGGAACAGTCGTATAAATTATTAAACTTTTATACTTTGATAAAAATTGATATACTTTGATAACTTTGATTTTAATTACATTGATATAATTTAGGAATCTACTGGAAATTCGTATTGATAAGGGGCGGTCAAATGTTATCTTGCACGGCAAGCGGCTGATAGCTCAGAACCAGCCCTGTGTGTGTATATGTATTATAAAATCTCACTAGCATATACTAAATTTGCCGACAGCAGAAATGTAAAAAAGCTATGAATGTAAGCGGTTTTTAACTTGCACAGAAATGATGTAGAATGGAGAAAAATGATATGCAGTGAATAACATCTAAAAAATTCAGTATAAAATCTTAAACGAATTACACATATAAGGTTGAAAAACAAAGTCTTACCTGTATGTGTTTGTAACTTTCAAATATTTTCCCTTTTACTGTTATCTCCCAAAGGATCCAACGCAAGAATGAGCGCAAAAGTCAATGTACTACTTATTTCTGCTATACCGATATGTCGAAGTGAACAGTTTCCTTTACCAAAATTACGGTTTTTGATCAGCCCTTCAGTTTGCTTCCTGCGACACTGAATCTTGATGCCTCACCGCAGGATTCCGTTGGTGTGAATCTTCAAATTTAACCGCACTCTCGACCTAGAATAACGAAACCTGCTTCCATGCGTAACCTCTCTTGCGAAGTAGGGCACTTATGAGGCAATAATGCCCCGACCACGAAATCCGATTCGGCATTCCATCCAAGCGAACAGCAAACACACCGGTGTTGCCCTTTTGGACTTCGTTCACTGTGACGCGTAGGCAATTTTTATCGAGAAGTTGTTCTTCTATTGTAATTGAATGATAAACACCCCTTTCACTGTTGCACGTGTTGTGATAATTTCCCATAGTCACACGGAATAAACAGTGTGCGTTATATTCCAACAAAGTCGAGCGAAGTCATTAGGAGTAACAGGAAAAATAAAAGCTCGTTCAATTACGTCTCGTAATGCTTATTTTTCCTTCTTAACCGACTCCAGTCCAAGAATGCATTTTCGATTTGGCGCTTCCTACCAACGGTCAGAGCTAAACGCTGACAGAAGGAAGTGATTCTTTAAGAAGTGTATCAGTTGTCATCTAGTTATTTACTTCTCGTCAGCTATTGTCCAAAAGTGTAGCGACATGGGCTTGTGTGCTGACATTCAGTGCGAGAAAATTATCTCTTATGCTGCATATGGTTACGCTGTACTAAATGACCTTTTTGGTTTGGAGAAGCCAGCATGCCTGGCTCGTGGAGCCGTCTTCTTTGGACTTACAGCACTGCTTTGGTGCAAAATACAGATTCCATTTATATTTTCTGTAATCCTAGCGTACGTAGGCTTCTATCACGTCGGCGGAGACAAGCAGTCCAGGGTCATGTATCGGACGTTGCCCCGAGATCTGAGGTAAAGTACAAAATTTTAAGTTTCATAATTGAGTTTGTATACCCGTTGGATGATTTATTTCAACTAAATAACCAGCACTTAATTTTATTAGTGTATTTTTCTTCTTTCTGAAAGTTTTTTTCCATCTTTTATCTAACTTTGTTAGCTTAAGATTGCAATCGTTTCACTTATGAAGATTGTTTTAGAGCATTAATTAGAAAATGATAAAATACTGGAATGAATTTTCTCATTTCTCTAATAAAGTAAATCATCATATTTGAAAGGCCCGGACAAGTAATAGGATAATTTTCTTGAGAAAGAAATGCGAGAATATTTCATTTCAGTTTGCAGCGGATGAAAATTTTAGTTTTGTGTTTAATTTCCTGGTGTTATTTCAAAGCGACTATCGATTTCTTTACTACGTCAGATGTACGAACCAGAATTACCATTTGCTTTAATGACAGAGTACGGGAAGTAAGTCTCTGGCCAAGATGATTCGGGGAGTTAACTTTTGTATTTTGTTTGCTTTGGAAGCATGGAATGATCTTGTGTTTATTATTCAGTGAAATACGGTGTATCTTTGGGAAAATTAACCGATTTTGTTTATTTATAAATGTTATGAACTGGAGAATAAGTGATTTGAAGGTTCAAACTTAAGTTTCATTCCGGTGGACAAAATAATTGTTTTCTATTCAGATTTTACAAAATAAAACATTTTTAAGTTATATAGTAGCAGAATTCTGTTCATTTGGGGAAACCTAATGGAGTAATTTTATAGCGAACTATTATCGGATGCAATAAAAAGAGAAAAAAATATTGTGGTGTTAATAAAAAGGGAAATTACTTAAGAGAGTACGACTCCCCCCCCCCAAAAAAAAAAAAAAATGTAAGATGCTTAAGATAATTTTTACTATCGTTCTATATAATGATTAAAATTTGACATTTGTGAATAAGTTAAAAAATTAAAACTAAAGTATGTACACAAGAAGAAATAGATTTCTGCAAGGAAACTTTGAAATATTGACCGTTGCAGTCCGATCCAAATAATTTTTTTTAGCGGTATACCGGTAAATAAATATCAGACACTTTAACATGGTGTGCTTATTATGTTTGAAGGTTTTTAGTAAACAAATTGCAAATATCGAATCAATTTTTAAAAGGTATTAAAATTAAAAAAAAAGTTAATTTGATATAATTAACCCCTTAACGTGCACGCTCGAGTTAATTCGAGCGCGCTAAACTGGCCAAACTGTGCACACTCGAGAGGCGTTGTTTTATGTTGCTATAATTTTTCACACTCAAACGCAATCGAGAATTGAAAATAACAACGTGAAAGCCAAAAAAACAATCGCTTTATTGATATTTATCATTTACATGGGATTGTAAGGTATAACACTTATTCAAGTATAAAATGTATTTATATATAAATTTCGACTATTTTCTGCAGTGATATCAAAATGCAAAATTACAATAAAAATTTTGATTGTTTTTGTATTTTTCTTGGCAAGACAACATTCTAAATTATTTTTTTATATTAAAAAAAAATTTTTTTTGGCCGGCATTTATAAAAAAAACTGCATTAAGGGGTTAAACCATTAAATTTATGATGAATTGTAAAAGGTATTTAATAAGAAGCTGCCGGACAATTGCTGCATTGGTAGTACGCAACATTTCAGTATCCGAGTCCGTGGGTTTGAATCCTGCTGTGACATGTATGTTGATAGCCGTTCGGTTCAGCTTCAAGCTGTTGGTTCCGGTCTCACGTTCCTCCGTGGTACAATCTACTGAACGTATCGCACCAAACCAAACCTAATGATTTTAGTTTTATACGTACTGCAGTTGAACATAAATTTACTATATAATTAATCGTCATGGTATGGCGGTTGCATATTTATTTTTCGAGAAATTTACTTATATATATACACATATATGCAAGCCTTAGTATAGCAAAAGAGCAAACCGTAACAAACAACCCCCTCCTAAAAAGTTTTTTTTTCTTTGTAAGCCTAATGGACCGAAGTTCCTGAGTTCGAACCCCGTACTGATGGCATAGATGTTCGTAGCAGTTTAGAAACAGTTTTAAGTAGTAGATTTCGGTCGCTTTGCTTCTAGTGTAGCAAAACAGTAGATTGTAGCACTCCCAACCAAACACTAATTCATCATTAAAATTATATATTAGGCAGTATTTCCACAACTCATAAGACACATATGTTATCTACTGTATTTCTGTAACGGAAGCATATTTGGATAATTTCTCTTTCAGTTTCACCGCACCATCGCTTTCCTGTAGGCCCATCAATGTTAAAACTTACTTTCAGTTTCAAAAATAACCTTTTCGGAATTGGATGCTTTCAGTTTGATATTATTTAGCCAAATTTAGTCGCTGCTTCAGGCTACTCCCGGCTCAGTAGAATTATTCCGTGTAACACAACGAGAAGACGTGTTCTGATTGCACTTTGAGTTGTATTTGTTGTGACCAATTCGTTAATTCTTTGTTGAGGATATTAAACTTCTCAATTGCCACATTGCGACATCGGACGACTGCATCAGTTTTGTTTTCTGAAAGCTTTTAAACTATCTTTCCCAGAAATACAACTTTATAATACTGGATAAATCACGTCTGAGTTGCTGTGACCTTACAAGTTATTAACCCTCTTGTTAGTAACGAATTAATTCACAAGTTCACTTGGGGGATCTAAAAAATCCCCCCCTCCCAAATGAGCCCTCTTTTTGCCACCCACGCGACTTTCTGACAGTTGTAACAGTCTTACCAACACTAAAAATCTTAATTTTCCAGCTTTTCTAAATTCAGCAAAACCGATACTTCGTAAAGGGACCAAAATGTTTCGGCAATAGATGCCTGAAAATGAAGAATCTGTGAACCATGTATGCTGGAAAATTTACATTTGTTGAGGATAAATTCGGGATCATAATAAAATCGAAAGATCAGTGCGGGAACGATTGATTGAAGTTCTACTGTAATAAGATAAGGAAGATATTCGAATTGTAGGGTTCTGCTGTAGCATGGAGGTTCATAGCCGCTCAAAACCGACTTTAAATAGGAGGTACCGGTCTCATTAGTTGTCGTGTAGCAAAATAGTACACTGTAGACTCCAAAACAAACCAGACCACTATAGCTGGTCGATAACACGGTAGGTCCCGATCGTTACCACTAGTACAAATCATTGGTCGGGGCGAGCTCTAAATTAACTAATGGTACGTTTGTAATTAGTTCAGATACAAATCGAATCCATTTGTGATATTTATCCTATGAAACCTTTTTTTAGGTGTATGCAATAAGGAAGCGTTTAGTTATTGATTTCCACAAAAGAATTGTTCTCGAGTTTCCTGAAAAGTCAAAACTTTACGATTTAGAAGGAAATCGGGAGCGAAAACATGTACTGATTGGGGAAAGTCATAAGTTTATGCTATAAGAATAAGAAAAAAAGGCTAATGTACAAAGGAAATTTTGCAATGTTTTCTTTGTATTTGCTACCTTGAAAATTATATCAGTAAATTAGATCAGCCTCCGTACAATACTAGATTCTAAATTTCAATCTATTGTAGTAGAAATCTTTTCTAATAGTTTAATTTATAAAAATAATTTCGGGAAAAATATTCTCAGGTAAAAAATGTCATCTTTATTTTACTTACATAGGATTGATTGTGTTTGAAAATACATTAAATGGCATATAATACCACATAACTCTAGCTCTCATAAATTCTGCACAAAGTTTTACGTTTTTTTAAAATTAGTAAAATCTGCGCTTTGTTATATAGAAAATATGCTGACTTGTTATTAACCCCTTGACATACAACTAAAATGTGCATCGACGCATCCGAAGGAGACCATATAATTTGGCTTTCTTGGCGCACCAGTGATCACTCAAATATTCTATATTGTAAACACGTGACCATTTTCAGCTGCATTCTCATCACCAGAATAACCTAATGTACTTTCATCGTCACTGTCATGTAATGCATCCAACCCAGACATTTGGAAGGACTACTTTTGAATTTTACTTTACTCAAGGTGCAAAACCTCTGCTATACTGATTACTGGATTCATTGCGATACTGTTCGTTTATTTGCTTGTTGATGCGAATTTACTTATCGGCGCTGTTGTAGAGGAAGGGGTGGGGGATGCATCTGTGTAAGAATCTGAACAAAATACCATCGATGCACGACCGAAACACATAAAGAATCCAATAATATACCGCCCGGCGTTCGCCGAAGATAGTGCTGGACGAGCGAGAGTCGTCCAAGTTTACAACACACGAAAAGCGCGACGAGTTAGAGCCGTCATTGTATGTCAAGGGGGTAACTAAATAGTAAATTTTAAAATGCACTACGAATTCCTGCATTAAAGTAAGTTGTATAAAATAAAACCCTATATTTAGAGGAACTTTTATTTTTTTTTATTGTTACAAGTAAGGGAATTAAACTCGCGTATTCTGTGAGAGAATTCCCTCCGCATTCGTATGATGAGTTAAAGATGTTTGTAAAACATTTATATGTGGAAAATTTCTATATGTAAAACACAAATACCACTCACTTATCTGTAGAACGACGAAGCTTAAAAAACTGAAATTTCATATCAAGATTCGTCTTACACCTCAGGCTTGAAGAGAGTGTTTATGAAATTTCGAATTCTAAATGGATTTAACCGGAGTGGAAAAAAGAAACACTGCGCTTCTGCAAATCTTCGCCATTTTAACAAATAACGTCGTTAAACGGATTATTTAATTTCACCATCTTTTAAAACTGCTGATTAAAGTATCGAGATCGGAAATATTTATCTACCTGTTTACATAAAATTGAAATGCTCGTGATATCTCACATTAACTTGGGCGAAAGCGAAAATTCTTTAGTTCATTGTAAGATTATCAACATTGGCTAATGAAACTATTTTGAGAGTTCCAAGAGAAGGAGATGAATCAATGCTTTATCTCTAAACTTAATAAAGGGGGGAAAAACTGAAGAAACAAAGCTAGGGTAGAATTAAAGTCTAGGAAAAATTCAGTTGCTTTCCTAAAACTAAACTCTTCGGCGCAACAGCCCCTAGGGAACCAGGGCTAACGGTGGCAATCTCCGTTTACGTGACCAAGGGCCCTGGGGTGCGAAGCATATGTTCCGGTTAGGTGGTCAAACTTAGTCGGAACCCTTAGTGTTTAGTTCCCAAGTACGCTTGGTCCTCAGTTCATCTACCCACTGAAGGGATTAAAGGTCGAGTCAACCTTGCCCAGCCCGGGGATCGAACCTCGGACCTGTGTCAAAGCGATACCCCAACGCCACTGGGCTTCAGTTGCTTTCGTACTATTAAAAATAATAGTACGGCAGCTGCTGAAGTGAAAATCTGCAACTCGAACAGAAAAAAGGATGACTTTGACAATGAATTAATCAAAATATGTCTCACCGCCATGTTATAAGTTGTAGAGCCAGTGAGATGTTACATTGCAAATTAAGAGCCGAGCTCGGACGAGACATTTGACGATCGTTGACGAGACATTTTCATATCAGGATGCACTATATTTGTAAAACCATTATCCCACGGTTAGTTAAAAGCATTCTAGAATGCTCTTGCGTTATATTTATGCCTATAAATATCTGCATATCGAGAAAGAAAATGAGGTTACTGTTTGAATATTACCCATTGTGTGGAGTTTTGTGATAAATTTTTTTGCTACACGAGAACTTATCCGAAACGAAGCTGTTACTTAAAACTGATTTCAAACTTTGAATAACATCTATCCCAGCAGTAGGATTTGAAACGATGGGCACTTGTACAAACGCAGCGCCCTACCCATTCTGTCATTATCCTTTACATGTCCATAGCACGCCAAGTTCGCAGGTAATATCCCTCCCAAGATCTGACAGGCTGGATGCTGCTTGGCTTCAGTGATCGGACAAATAATCTATTTGTTCATATAATTAATGAAAAAGAATTTGTTTTATAAACATTTCTATACTACACGGGTGATGCTACAGAACGGCGGCATTTTAAATAACTTGATGGTATGCATACAAAATTTCATATCTATGTATAGATATCAAATTTCATTGATAGATATATGAAATTTTATATACAGATATAAAATTATGAAATAGCATTATACCCAGACAACACCAAGTAATAATGTGTTTATACTTCTTTGAAAAATTGTATAGCAGTTTTTTTGCGATTATAGGAGAGAATAATTCGTAATTTTTTACCCTATTCCCCCCCCCATTAAATCGATAATGCATTTGTCCTCAGTGAAGGAAGTAAAGTAGTCGGTATTGTAATTTACTCTCATTTCCCCCATTATGTTTTTTCGCCTTTCCTTATTATGTACAACTTATCAGTCTACTTTTAAATCGTTTAATGGCTTCTTCAACAATTACAATTGGCATCCTTTAACGGTATTATAATTTATAGTATAATTTGATGGTATTTCAAGATGATTACGAACCTGTTGAACACAAGACTTAATTGTAATTGGTAATTTCTTCCCAGAATCTCATTAAATTAGAGCTTTTCCTTGTTATTACAAAGTATATAGAACATTCTGATATTTCTTTGCAGTGCAAAACATCGCACATTTTCCCTTCCATTTATTTATAAAATATGTTTAATAATTTGTGAAAGTACAAGCGTTTTATTTTATTTTTTTAAGGTTTGCATTTCCATTTTTTTAAGGGTACTGCAAATAATTAAAAATGAACTGCTTCCTAAACATTAATGTTAATTCGTGAATCAGCAAATTATAGTTAGTTAAACGTAAAACCATCTAATGTGTTGTGCTTACATTTGCGATTTTTAAACGATGCTGCTTGTACTGCGATCAGCAAACAGTTTTTAAATTTTTTCTTTCCAGAAGATTAAACTCCAATACAGTCTGGGTAGTGATTATTTTACCCAGGAATGGCCAAATTTCTGCCCTGTCTAGTTTTTTTTTGCCCGCTTCTCATTTGTCGAAATTTGATACATATTTAGCAATTAGAAAATATATTATTAGTTTCATTTATTATAAGTATTAATATTTATAATTAATAAAAGGTTCCATTGTTAACATATGAATTTCAACTTTAATAATGTATTGTTTTTAAATCTCCCCTCTCTATATATGTAATAATATCAATATCTAAGCTCTAGAGCCTATTCAAAATTATCCATTTTCCCATTAATTATTCTAAATTTTAATTTCTCCTCTTTATATTAACCATATTTCCCAGCCATCTAATTTAAACGAGGATGTTTTCATTCCTTCAGCATAACCCCGAAATTCTTACTTTGAATTTCAAAGCAAAAATTGATATAGCTGGCATTTTTAATTAGGAAGCAATAACTCTCCCAGGAAAATCTGCAACGATCAGTAATAATACACATCTGAAACGCCATACTTTGGCAGATGTCTGTAATCAAAGGTTACTCTATCTAAGCAATTAACAGTTGCCTCAGCCTTTTTTCCTACGACACTAAACCACACACGGTATTTGGTCTTCTCTAGCAGAAGGTTGGCATTAGAGAGAGCGTTCTGACACCGTCCGGTTCAGATGTCTCTGGATTTTGTCCGAGTTTGAGAAGATGAAATAAAGATTATGATCGGCCACGACAACTGATGTGTTTCTTCCTCATAGAAGTGTAGCGGGACTCTTGGCAGCCCAGCATGCCCGGGCTGAATAAAATAATAGGGGCAGTTTTAGAATGGATTTCAAGTATTAGTAATCACATCTCTGCGTAAGATTCCAACAAACATGAAAAATAAATAATTGACTTAATAATTGTTTAGTGTTTATGGTAATCAAGATTAGAATTGCTTAATATATAGAAAATATACAAATTAGAATCGAGAAGCTTATAGATTTGAGTTACTCTGTTACGCGAACTTTCAGGAAAAAAAATGACGCGAAAATCCTGAAATCCTTATTTCTTAGCACCGATTCCTAATCCAGTAATGAGGAATTTTCACGTTTTCTAATTTTGATTTTAAACGATAGAAGACAAAAAAGTAAGCAGGACAGTAGCTATTTTTTTTTCATTTGGGGGCCTAATGAGTGATTTCTAATGGGTTTTATAGCGGACTCTTTAACGTCTCTCAAAAACGCTACTTTATCTCCGCCGAGTTTGTGACGTCATCGTTCATGTAAACACCGAGCTCCTATGCTGTTTACATGTTAAAAGGCGACTTTTAAATTTGTTTTTTGTGTAAAGTATCGCATATAATAGCATTTTTTTGTTATGTCTGGCATTAAAAAATCATACTCTAAATATTGTATTGTGCCACTCTGTAAAAAATACAACAACTAATTGCGATGAGAAGATATTTTTCAGCGTCCCGAAAAGACCCACATACACGTAAAATCTGGACAACTGAGATGAAAAGGGATGAGAAATTAAACCTCAAATTATCATATAAATCATCTCTATGGGTTTGTGAAGACCATTTTTCGGTAAATAAATGCTTGCATTTGTTTAAATATTACTATTTTAGAACAATTAAAGTATATAAAATACATCTATACCTTTAAAAGGATTGTTGATTAACCACTGCTATTTAACTTTTAAAACTGCTAATTTTCGAGTATTATCACAGAGTTCAAGTACAATAAATATTTTATAAAGCATATAAATATCGAAAAACATATAAATATCTAAAGCATATAATTATCTAATAAATAACTCGGGGGAGGGGAAAGTTATGTATTTTCAAGGTATTATAAATATTTTCTTCAGAGATGCATACTTTCTTATGTATCAAATGTAACAGTGATATTTTTCGATTAAATTGGTGACTAATTAGAAAAAAAAAGTATAATATTTTTAAAATACTTAATAATTATATTACTTTAAAAATTAAATTTAATTTGAGAAATTTTATACATTTTTTAATTTAACATTAATATTAAAGGCAATAAAATTGTATTGCTATTTAAAAATGTATAAATAATTAAGTAAAGCCATTTAAAGATTTTAAATTTCTTTTCATCATATTTAAAATATCTAAGAATTTATTTTCTTTTGGTTTGGTTTTGGAATGCTACGGTCTACTTTTTGCAACACGAAGGCTAATGAGACCGGTCTCACAAAAAATACCTCCTCTAATTTTTATTTTAATATTACATCCGTCTCTATTTATAAAAAACGATGCAACTACAAATGTGTATGTATATGATATATGTATATTTATTTGACTTGTTTGTGTTTACAAACAAAAGAGCTGTGTTTAGCATGAATAAAGTATTAATACATGTTAAGTAAAATTGGAAAAAAAATATAAATGATTTTACACACCTTTGGGTTGTAATTCCTCGTATTTCTGCTCCCATAAAATCCGGGTTTTTTGCCAAGAAAGAAAACATTGACATGCTGTCAATTTTCGGGAGGTTGTCTGATTGGTAAATCCAGGTAGAAGAGACATTTATGACAAATTGAGATAACTAAGCTATCTAGATCGATAAAATGAACCTTCAGGTTTAAATAAAAATAAATTTTGATAGCTAGAAAATTTCAAGAACTTGCAAAAACAAAATCGGAAAATAGTGCGCGCTTAAAAGCAATACAAAAATATTGGTCTGCATGAACGATGACATCACAACCAATCACGGAGCTTTTTGATGTCACGTGATTTTCGCTTAACTTTAAAATTAATTTTTTAAATGATGGACCCAGTTTTTTACATTTTTGAGAACATTTTTGGAATCTACGAGTCTGAAATTACCAGAAAAACACTAAGTTGTTCGAATCCCCCACATGTGCAAATTCCTCATTACTTCGTATTTCTTAAATTACTACAGAAAATCAGTAGTAGTTGGAGAGTTTCGTTATATCAAATAAAGAGAAAAGGTTTTCTTTCTCACCTGAGTGTTTCGAAATTGTATTTTAGTAGCTGTAGTAGATAACGACGCCATAAACTTTTGAAGGTGTAGAGCATGCCGCAGTAGATAAATATGGTGAAGGAAATGGTAAATGAAATAGTCATAAGGTTTACTGTTTATGAATGAGAACGTTATTTTACTAGGTGGACAGTTTTGAATTTTGAAATGATAGAAATGTTTAATGAAATTTAATAATGATGTGCGTTAATGTATCAGAACTTCTTTAGATATAATATTTAAGGAGACAGTAGCTTTCGTGCTGAAATTTTATCATTTTAATGAGTTTATTTTTGATAAAATGAAAAGTTATGTTTAGAATACATTTATCTTTCTAGATCATTAATAAGGTTTTTAATTTATAAAAATTTAGTTTTGTTATAGCAAGCATTCCATAAAAATTATAAAATATGTACATGAAAGGAAGAAGTATAAATTTATTTTTCATTAAAACAACTTTTGAAATTTTTGTAAGTTTATCTTGAATAGAAATTATTTTTTTTTTATTCCGTGAACGTCGATTATATTAATACGAGCAATATATTTTGTTTTACAGCATAATGGCCGACTTTATTAAAATTTAATTTCTTTAACGGGTTTTAGGTTTTTTTCAAAATTTTAAATTGTCAGATACCTTTAAAGCTTGCGGCTTATAAAACAATTATTTTACTTCAATTTCACATAAAAACTTATTTTCTAATATTCATATTTTAAGTTATTCTGTGTGAAAATGACTTTAATCTTTTTCTTCATTTGATGCGCATTTCTAATGTTTTTAAATACACAATCCTTGAAAGGACAAAGCTATTTTTTTTTAACTATGACATTAAAAACTAAGCAGCAAATATTTTTATAATGAATCGGAAAAACGGCTCTTTAATGAAGATTTTAAGTCTCGAAAGGTATGTTCCCTTAAATCAGTATTATTTATGCACTAGGTTAGATAATTTTTAATTTCCAGGTTATTTGCAATATGAGGTAATATGACAAAGTTTGGCATGTAATTCGTTATTTAATCTGTGAATTGCATTTTTACATATTATTAATGGAGAATTTTTTTTTACCATTTGCAATAAATTTACTCAATGATTTTTTTTGTTTTTACCGGTTGGAGAATTTTTATCTACAATCGAACCTCGCTGTAGTGAACTTTGGATATTTTGAATTCCTAGTTATAGTAAATTTTTTTAATGGTCCCAACTAACTCCTATTTTTTGAGAAAATAAAAGTCCGCTTATAGTGAACTGAAATTTCTCTCTCACAAATGTTCGTGTAGCAAAACAGTAGACTGTAGCTATTCCAACTAATCCAGAAGCTTCCTAAAATATTTTAAGTCAAAGGTAATTTTCCCCAAGTACACGTTAGGATCCCACAAATATTAAAACAAAACAACGATGCGATTGAGATATGATTCCTCAACCTCAGAGCTGAATGCATTGCGAGTTATTCTTCAATATCGGTGTTCGTGGGTTTTAATTGCACTACTTTCATGGATGTTCTTAGCTGTTCGGAATCGGCCTTAAGCAATAGGTATCGGTCTCATAATCCCCGTGTAGCAAAGCAGTAAGTCATAACGCTCCAAACCAACTAAACAACTTCGCCCTCAGAAGAAAATGAACTATCAGCACCTTCAATTTCTGAAGTGAAAGCGGCAACAGAATTCTGAATATAAGATTTTTTTTCTAAGGTAAATATGAACAGAAGACTATGGCATGATTCCCGTCCATAAGAAAACTTAAAAAAATATTATTAAAATTGAAATGTATTGAATCAGTTTTCTCCATAGGATGTCAAAAAACAAAAGTATAATACTTTTCACTTCCAATAACATGATAAATTGTCTATTCAAGTATAAATAATTCACTATTAAATTGTGTGGTATTCCAATTATTGTTTCGTACAAAGCCACCATCAAATTCCAAGAAATGTCATTGTTTTTTCAGATCAAATTGGACATAGTGTGAACCGTCTGTTAAAATTAGATATAGTGAACTTTTTTATTGGGTTCATGGACGGTTCATGAAATACAGTCGGGGTTCTGTTGCATTTCATTTATTTATAGCTTTTAGCGTTTATTTTTCTATTGAAAACTGAGACTCGACTATGTCGTTCAATGCCCGACATAACATCGACAATTTTTCTGAGACCTGCAACGTAGAAGTTGCAGTGTCTAGAACAGTTCTTGTAGAGTTCAAATTCGGAACCTTTTCCTTGTCGACAGATAAAAATTACCTTTTGAATAGAAAATATTCCTTGGGTTTTTTCTGTAACTTTTTTTCCCTTCAAGTTAAGAACCGTAAAATGTTTACTGTGGAAGAGGCATTGACAGAAATCTTTTATGTTACTTTTGTGATTAATGTTTTCCTTGTCTATTGAGAGTGGTGACTGACAGAAAAGGACATCACTAGAATAATATGCCCAAAATTTGAGAGAAAGAAATATTCATAGAAGGAATGACGTGAAGTTCAAGTTATCAAAATTCTAATCTGAGCTATCTCTGATATACGCTTTCTCTGGATCTTGTGATTACGCAACAGTACTGTCAAGTAGTGAAGGACTAAGTTGACTAGCATATATACATGACTGACATTGGCATATAATGAGGTTATAACTATTTGTTAGATGTCAAATCAGTGATTTGCATCACAAATATATAACTTTCAGCTGTCTAACTGGTCGAAAGGTCGATTAAGGTGCGAATTTGATTTTATGGTTTTACTGGATGATTTCTCTGAACAAGCACTATTTACATTGTTCTAACTATACGTAATATATCTATTATAATTTAATAACTTAGTTTTATTTCATATTTATTTGATTAAAATTCAATATTTTTGCTGTTTTCGTCAAATAAAAACTCATTAAGGCAGTATTAGAAAAAAATCCATATGGTAAATATGCACATAAAAAGACAAAATTAAGTTTCTTCATATTCACAAATAAGCTACTTCTTCAGTGCGAGAGAAGTCAGATTTAATACCAGAACTAAGATTGTTCATGAATAATTTCCTGCAAGGCATTTGATAACCTTTATTAATAATTTAGTGATCTGTTTAGTGAAAATACTGCAGTTCTTGTAAAGTTCAGTTTGCTAAATAAGCTTATTCGCTTATCTTAACAATGACTTTACCAAGTGGGAACTTTTACCGAATGGGTAGGGTGTTGCTCTTGTAAAAAAGTTAAAGAATTCGAATTCCTACCAGGAATCGGCTTTAAGCAGTTTGTTCCGGTAGCCCTCTTGTAGCGAAACATTAGATCATGCACTCCAAACCAAATAAAAACCTCATCTTCAGTGAAAGGATAAAATTGACGAGTTTTACACGTTTTAGTCGATGATTGCCCGTAATTTTATAAGTTTATTTTATTTGTATTTGTATTTTATTTTAAGCAGTAATATATATCTAAACCAAAACTCACAGAAAAAGTATAAAAACTGGAAATTGAGGGCTTATTCATGATGTACACCAATAAACGTAGTAAATCCGCAATACGCAATCAAATTCGGATAGTTGTGACCAAATAGTTTTTTAAATCTGAAAGTTAGCCATTTAAATCACCAACGTGCTAACCCGTCGGTCCCAAATCGCAACCATGCACAAGAAAAGAGAGAGAGAGAGAGGGTCTTATAGGCTTTCTATATTATCTGTTTATTAGGTCGTCACGGCCGTAATATAGATTTTGAAAAAGGGAAGTACTAGCTTCTACAGTTATGCAGTGCGTGAGCTAGAGGCGAAGTTTAAGTTTTTTCGCGTTATCTATTCGGGAATAAATTCTCCCTTATTAAGATGAAAAACGAACGTTAAATTTATAATAAATTGTTATCACTTGTATACCAGTCTTTGAATATTCAGAAATAAAAATGGAATGATGAAAAATATTAAGCAAATCGACCATGATGCCTTAGTAGAAAAGTATCATAATCAGGAACAATTTTTTCTTATAGCAATTTTTAAATTAATTTTTATAAAAATTACTAAAGGGCAATCCTTTGAAGGGTTTCTGGGGGTTTTAAACTGCTACGACAACAGTGTAAATATGTTTTTATTTCAACTACCAGTTACTTAATATTATTACAATTAAATTTTTTTTTACCAGATTTTGATAAAAATTTCAAATATATTTTTAATTAATATTGTTTATTTTAAAATAAAATATTTAAAAAACAAAAACAAAAAAAAAGACATTTGCTATGCGCAAAATATTTTAAGTTCTAATTAACTTATAAATTTTAATTTTGTATTAAATTTATTAGAAATGTATGTTCTATAGAATGAATTAAGTATATTATGAATTTATCATCAATAACTATTTTAAAAATAATTCAAAATTAAAGCAATAAATATACAATTTTTAATTTCATTTTAATAAAACAAATATTGAAAATATTAAAATTTCTACAAAATATTAATGCATTCTATAGATAATAAACATGTATTCAAATATAGAAAATTTCAAGCAGATAGATTGAATAATTTTTTTTAATATTACGTACTAGTAATGAAAAGTATACATTTGAGAAAAAAAAAAGACTGAAGTTAAAATAGTGAAAAAGTGACATATATAACAAACTTAATTTCCTTAAAATCATCCAGATATATAAAAAGTATCGTCAGCTAATTCCAGCTTTTCATTTATGCTTCTCTTTTCTTTTAGCCTGTCTTGTAAACGTTGAAGATCAACTCGTTTTTCATCAAACTTTACACGGTTTTCATCAGATTTCCTAGATGACAGAATATAAACACGCTCGGGATATGCCATATATCTAAACCTTGTTTTGTCTATAATGAGGTTAATATGATTTCTGTTCATATAAATCATGTTTTAAAACTCGGTTGGCCATGGACTTACAAAAGAAAACGAACTTATGATATATACCAGGGGTCAATAGATCGTAGCTCGCAAACCGCATGTGGTTTTTCAAACTTCTGTTTCTTTATATTAATAGTGTATATGTATATAAATGTCTCTTCGATTCTTTCGTTATTTTGTTTCATCGGTGAATTTGTCTTTTTTTTCTGTAAAGTCTACGGAGTCCTTGATGCTGACTTTTTATAGTTCTTGTCTTGTAAGTGAGCCACATTTATCAAATTAAATTAATTTTTAATTGTCTCTTTATGGTTTCTTAAACTTCCATCTAAAATATTAGTTTGTTCAATGTTATGTATTCTAAAAATATATATTCCACTTATGTAACTAAATATTACGTAAGTAGGGTTAAATATTTTAATTAACTATAGAATTTCGCACAAGAAACGTTTTCCGAACTTACAAACTTTGATATCTCTGTTTAGAGAACCTTTAAGACAGTCGACAAAAGTGTGAAACGATGTCAAAATTTTTTCTTTTGCTCACATATTTTTTAACCCACAGTGGCGTCATTATTGACCTTAATAAAATAAAAAAATCAATGTTTTCTTTATGATTGAGCAAGTCAACTTTAAAGATCGGGGTTGCATAAACCCTTTGTTCTCATGGACTGTGGACTTGAACTCGCGCAGCATGGGAAAAGTTAAAGACGTGAAAAGCAGGTAAATATACTTTCCCGAAGGATATAGAAAGTTTATTGTGAGGATGCAGGAAGTTGTTCCACAGTTTTTATTTAAAAAAAAAAAAGAAATTCTAATTTCTAAGATTTTTTATAACCGTAATTTCAGGTAGATCAGTCGTGACATGTTTGAAATCTGAAATTCAACATCTGCAGTGTATCTGCCGGGACGGTGAATCTGAAGAAATTTTATTATTCTGTCCAAAATTATTTTAACTAAACGTTTTCCATGTGCCTGCACTAGAAAAGGTGTAAGAGCAAATAAAGAGATTACAGTGTCATCAGTTAGAATTCGCCTTCAAGTAGAAGTAATTGCTAAATAAATAATAAATGAAAATTAATCGGCTTTTGTTAAAAAGCCGATAATTTAATAATTTCTATCAAAGTATATCTAAGTAAATAACACCAATTTATGATTTTTATAATGCTTCTTCCTTCTCGTGACACTTAAACGGGACTTTATTTTCACTCTTACAATGCTTATTTCTGATTAATGAAAACTTTCTACCATATTTTTCTAAAGAGGACGAAGCTTTATGAAACTTAAAAAATCCTTTCTATACGGGCACAGGGACTGTGATAGTTTGTTTGGAAAGGTAGAGGCTATATAATACTCATTTGATGCATTCGTTACAAATAATGTACAAAATATTTTTAAAGTTTTAAATACCATTCTAAATATGTTATATTTTATGAAATGTTAAATACTTCTCTAACAACCACCCCAATCCGGGGGTCACATATGTAAACGCACCCACATTCTTGGGCGCTATGTCAGCGTGGGACCTGCTCGCCTACTTTACTGGGGCAGGTACGTTCGTAGACCGTCGCTGGGATGCATTAAATTACCTCCAAAACTCCGACAACAAAAATTTTATTTACAAGATTTATGAAACAGTGGAACAAAACAAAATGTCGGAGCCTGTCTTAATCAAAGGATTAACCGAACGTTTCATATCCAAATTAACGTTCTCTTGCTGCCTAACAGAAATGTCCCCAAGTTGCAGGCCCGAATCCAACTGCCCTCTCTTGCAGATCTTCTCTTCCTTCTTCGGGGGGTCAGCTTTCTCGGAAACTTGAGCCCTTCCGAAAAGAGCACATCCTCCTTTTCAGATGCCCTGCAAAAACAAACAAGCGACACATCCGAAAAACCTTATCAGCCCTCCTTAGCCGGCCGGCTCCTAATTCCCCAAGGAACATCGGGTGGATCTTGCAGATGTCAAGAGACACACAAATACGAAACACTAGTCGTAGGATCCCAACTAGTGATGTAAATAATTTATTCATAGTTTTACACATTTTATCGAACTTCTACATCAATTTCCCGCATTTCTCTTTATCTATTTCCGTCTCCTAGAAAAACGATGAATCGAGGTTCCTCTGTATGGTTTATTTTATCGACGTTTGAATTCTATTTAGTCATGTCATTAAACTAGCAGCCGAAAAGATTGTGAGCTACTTTTCGGTACTATAGCTTAATTTCAATCCCAGTATTGGTGTGGGTGTTTAAGCTGTTCAAGAATCGGCTGGAAACAGTTGATCCTGGTGTAATAATTAACCCTCGTGTTCCAAAAAAGGAACCATTGCAATCTAAACCAAACTAGTCAAACCGAGAGTAACAAGCGAAACTGGCATTCATTTACATAACGTATAAACCGGTTACTTCTTAGTTACCACTAAGTTTAATATCATGACCTGTGACATTGAATTGAAAATGTAAATAAATTAGGAACATTATGTAATAACTGTCGGCGCACCTGTAAAGAATTCAAGGCTTCCAACCGCGATGAGTTCAGAGTTACACTGGTTTAAATGATCTCTGAGGTAAAAGGAGAAACGTGCTGTTAAACATCGTATCAATGTGAGTTTATTTTTTTTTTCTTTTCTCAGTCTAAAAGAAAATATATAAACCTTTTCGGCGTAACTGAGTGTAAATGGATGCAATAGTATCATAAGGGCAAAATGCTTTCATGCTTATTTTGTAATCTGTTTTTGCAATATCGTTGTGAATGGATCATTAATTTATTTAATGATATTTATTGAAAAGGCAGGTGGGGAACTAAAATATTATTAGAAACTAGCATATCGCTCGTCACATGACGGGATAAGTAAAATTAACATTCCAGGATTGTAAAATACTATGAGGCAGGTAAAAAAATGGTTTGTTTTTTGGCTGAGACTTATCTTGCAACAATAAATAATCGATAACTAAACTTAAAATTATCACATATGTACCTAATCTATTATTTAAGCCAAATATAAAAGAAAATTATTCACGTAATATCTAAGTTTAGTGATAAAATGTATGAAAATAATGCAGATGATATTTAAATAATTTAAAATAAGAAATGATTAAATGAGATGGTTAAAGGAATGACGTCATACTGCTAGAAAAAATGTTATTTTTACCTTTTTGTTATGTAACAAATTGATAAATTTAATCGCCTGCTCTTAACATGGGAAAATAGGTCTTGAAATAATAACATTAAACGCTAGAAAAGGGGTGGATTTCGAACGTTGCTAACCCTAACTCATTAAGAATCCAATATGGATACCTCTATCCATTACAGGTCCAACCGCTTTGTAAATTCGATGACAGACGGACAGATAACTTAGGCTATTATTATATAGGGGATGAATAAGGCATTGCAAATGTAGCGCAGATCTGCTTCAATAGTTGAATTTTGAAAAATCCTTATCGGAATCAAAACATCAGCACTTCAAGAAAGTTATTCTAATTTCTTCGACTAAATGTTCTCATATATATAAATTCTGTGCGGTAAGCAGATATCTTATAATAAAAAGTAAATTTGATTACGTAGTCAATTTTATATTAATATAGTTATATTCGTAGGAGCTTAGTGTAAAATGTAACAAACATTTGATATTAAAAGACGAGTAATAGAATCTTGAAATCCAATTATATCAGAATGAATTTTTCCAAAATTTGTCAAGTTCAAATTGATGTATCTTAAATTCTATTTTAACTGCATGGTCGAATTGGTTGTGTCTACGTGGTTTTGTACAGATATTATTTAATATTTTCCTTTGATTTGTGTTTGTGATTTTTAATTAAAAGAATAATTTTTGAAATATTGGCAAAAAGAAAAATCACTCTAAAAATCCAAATTTTTTATTTTATGATTTATTAAAAATTTCTCAATATTTTTGAAAATTCTGAAAACAAATTTATATTTTTATTATAGGAAAATAAAAAAAAATCATTCATTAGTTATATCATTTAAATTTTAAAGTTTTTAATTTTTTAAATTCTAGATTAAATTTTTAATAATTTAAAGAATTTTTTATATTCACAATAATACCTCTATAAACATATTTTTGGAAGAAAAAAATTCATTACAAAACAATTATCGTTTTAAAAAATTGTCCCCGATTTCGTGAAGAAGATATTTCTCATTACTTCTGAAAACGTGACAGATTTTTCTCCTATTTTTAAAAATTCTTAATATTGATAGGGTTTGCGAAGTATTGTTTATGTTAATGAACTTTGTCGATTTTAAAAGGAGTCCAAGGTTAATTTCATTGATCTGTTTGTCTTGTTTTTCGTCATTTTTTATTCTTCAGTCTTGTTTGGTCTGCTTAATTAGAAATCTTTTAATTCACCCTTGACAAGTTTATGATGTTTCTTCGATTAAATAATGTTGCGCAGCTGATAAAATGTCTTGTTTGTTAGAGAATTAAGTTTCAGATTCTTAAATAAATGAAAATTATTTTTCGTTGCTTTAGCTTACGGGTGGTTGATCTGTAACGTTTGGAAATGAGTTCACTGTTCTCTCATCACTTGCTAGATTGCTAGACGATAAAATCCTGTCGTCGTGTTTAAGTATCGGACTTTAGAATTTGCGTATTTGTGAAGCAATAAAATAGACAGTGTGTAGAGATATTTTGATGAATCAAAACTGCATAGGATTGTTGTTTTGTCTGAATCTTTTTATGACCATTTTGAGAATGGCTTTCCAGTACTTGTAATATATATAATAATTTATTTTTTATTAAAGTTTAATGATAGCTAGAATGAGGTTGAAAAAGTTAATCGTTTAAACAATATTTAGATATCTCAATTTTTGAAACTTTTAAAGTCATTTATAATCAGGTTTGAGAGATTTAACCCCTTCCAGGTTCATTTTATTTCGGGATTATGGGTCAAAAAATGTCAATTTTTTATGCTTATTTTTATACATACATAGCTTTTTAAACATAATAGCATCATTCGGATACAAACTTTCCTAAAAATTAATGTAAAAAAATCAATTTAAATAAATGAGTAATTTACATGCATAGTTGTCTTTCTGTACGGCAGAAATCATTAGACTTTGGAGTCAATTCACACTAACTATAAATATTAAGCTTAGAATACCTAGCTTTTATCTTGAATTAAATTTTATTTATATCCTTTGCATTTACATAAATGAATAAATAATTATTAATCAAAATTTGGTCGTGTATGATACAATCGAAAACACGGTATTGCACAAAGAGTCCAACATCGCAATCTGGACAGTAGAACCTTGTTTCTCTCCTTACATTCTTCCCTCTATTGTCTCTCTTTGAACAGCAAATATTCTAGTACCCAGTAAAGTAAACAAAAGCATTCGAAACCATAAAAAGCACATGTGAGATAATTCGGGAAAGACTGATTGCACAGTGTAAAATTTCACAGTGCCCGAGCTACACTCGGGATGTTCCAGGAAGGTACATTTTGCCTGCCCGAGTTCAGTTCTGAAAAAACCGGGAAGAGGTTAAATCAGTTGATTTTTTTTTAAATCGTTGATTTAAATCAATTTTTAAAGATTGAATTTTTAAAAGAAAGCTGTTAGTAATAAGCACAATACGAAAACATTGACAACCCAGAGTTGCTCCCAGATGATTTCAGGAGGCTGCTGCACCCTGTCTGTTCTTGTATTATTAAAATAGCACCCTATCTCCTATTCATTTCTTCTTCCCTATCTCCTTATCTCTCAGTCAAATGTTGTTTTCGTCTTTAATATTAAAAAATTACTGGCACAGTAAAAATTTCATTATCATACCTTGAAAAGAATGCCCTGACTTTTTAAATATTAACTGCCTCTAAAAAATAAAAACAAATGCACCCAAAAATATAAGTATTATCCCCCTTGCTTTTATTTATTTATTTTTATGAGTCTGGGAATAATTCTAGAATTCTGTAACGACAAAGCAGCTAAACTTGTTTTTATTTATAAATCATTTAACATTTAACCACTGTCACAAAATAAGAAGTTGGTTGTAAAATTTTCATAAAAAATAAAAATTGTGATTATTTAGCCCTTCGTCTACCCTCATCTTTCTAATAATTCTATGGTTGTAGGAGTAAAATGTATAAATTAACATGAAGCATCCTTTATTTAAATTATAATATAGATAATTAAAAGAAGCAAAAAACCCTATATTGCAAATAATTATTTTCTACTGATTTATGAATTATTCTTATATATTATATATATATATATATATATATATATATATATATATATATATATATATATATATATTAGTTAGATGTATTTTTTTATTATATATAAAAAAAGAATTAGTTGATTTAGACATCTAACTTGAACAATTTAATTTGCTTGTATCAAATATTATACTTAAATATATTTTTAAATTTCAAAAATCCTATTAAAAAAATCTGATTTTTAAAAAAAAAAATCTGAATTTTTATCACCCTGTTTATAGTTCTATAGAAGGAATGTATACTGAGATGGACTTTTGAGTCTTGTTAAACAAAAGGGTTTGTTGGGCGCATTTCCAGTCGGTAATAAGCATTTTCTTTTAGTACTGAAAATTAATAAGTTTATCTTAATTCGAAAATGCATAATGTTTGTCAGTAATCAACGTTTTGTTTGCCTTACTGGTGGTAAAATACAGAATTTCCTCTCACAAATGTCCAGTTTTCCCTTCAACATATTCAAGTTTTAAATTTAAAAAATATTCTCTGTACAATATTTACCAAATATGTTGTATTGGGGTATTTTATATAGATATCCTCATAAAAAGTTAAATAAAAAAAATTTTAATTTTTTGTCATTTTACCATGAAAACAGATTTACAACGCATCTAGGCCGTTAAAGTGTAAAGATAACATTGGTGGAACTAATTCAAATTATTTTATTTTCAACTGTGTTAAAAGCATAATTGTTTATGAATATAAAATATTCCTCGAATATTTATTTTTGTGTGAGTTCTCACAAATTTCCTACCCCGTCTAAAAATATTCCGCAACATGGCATAGTCCTAAGTCCAACCTAACACTGCTTACAGGGGTGGCCAACATACGGCTCGCAAGCCACATGCTGCTCTTTGAAGGATTATTTGTGGCTCTCGATAAATGTTTCTATTTCATTTTTGTGTTATATTTAAGAAAAAAATATTACAACTGATGGAGCTCCGGCACTTCTAGGTGTTAAAAAAAAAAAATCTTATTGGGCTCTTAAGAGATGATTATCAAATTCCACCATTCATACCGATTCACTATATAATTCAATGAGAACATCTCGTTACAAAATATTTAAAATATCTCGGTATTATGAAAACAGTGTAACACATTGTAAATTACATTCGCACCAGTGCAAAAAAATTATCGACAATTTAAAAATTTTCTTGGAAAATTAAAGGAAGAACTTCCGAATTACATTCAATAAATATAATTTCTCTAAAAAGAAATTCTTTAATAAAAATTTTTTTCATACCTTTTAAATAGTATTTAATTGCGGCTCGCGAAAAATTTCAAATTTTGAAAAATGGCTCGGACTATCCAGGAGCTTAGCCAACCCTGGTATAGTATATCTTTTCTCATCATTAAATAGTTAAACTTAAGTAATACAACAGAACGTGTAAATAGCTACGGATTCACTTCCAACGATGTAGTTTTCTCTCCGTTTGACATGCGATTCCGACTGTGTATATGTTCTTTAAACAATGTACACTTTATAATATATATTGACTGTTACATATTATATATTTATTACAAAAGTCGAATTGTGATCTTTGAAATTGTAATTTACCGTAATCACAACTGTTTTATTGTAAGTTCTAAAATATATCTTATGTTTATAAAAGGCTCCATAATGTTAAAAAGTGATTCGCAAAGGAGTGTTTTCAGTGAAGTTATTTTTCAATCAGAGACTAGGTGTTAAAGTAATTAAAATTTCGTCTTGAAATTTTAGCTACTTTTACATAAATATATAAATGAATTAAATTTTCAAGCATATTTATTTAACCCTATATCGCTATCCGGTCCTCTTCCAACGTTGTTATTGTTGCTATGCCTGACAGAAAGCTTTTTTAGAATTTTAAAGTTAGGAAAAGCAAATAATGAATCTGTATTCATTTATTGAGCATTGTTATTTTTGGATTTTAAGTTTATTTTAAAGGGACTTTTAACTTATTTTTTTATTGTTACACATTTAAAATTTCTGGACATTTCTAAATCGTTTATAATAAACCCCATTGAAATTTTCGAATTAAAACCTGTAAAACTATACGGTCTTTGCATTTTATATATATATATATATATATATATATATATATATATATATGTCAGGTCTAAAAAAGGGGTAGTTAGAAATTACGTGAGTTATAAACGATTTTAAAAAGGGAACTCTTTTATAATAATAAAGTAAATGAAAAAGACCCAAACTCGCGTAAGAATTTAGGATAATCCGGTCAGGAAGTATTTTTGAACTATTTGATGAGCTTGCAAACAAATAAATTTCAGCGAGCGCGTGGACATAGAGCTGTCAACACCTATTCCACGCTTAGCTCCACCACAAAAAATGAAAATGGCGCAAATTGCTTTCAAATAGAGCTACGATTTAATAAACTTATTATTATCAAGAAAGACTTTTCCATTCGCCTTAACACTTGATCACGACATTACATATATATATATATATATATATATTAGTCTTTGCATTATACGTATATATTATGTATTTAAGGAAACTATAAAAACTTTTAATACGTGATTAGACTGCAAATGGAGTTCTGATTTCGCTAAATTATCCGTAAAACATTCGCTAAAATGAATAAATGTCCTTACCTGTCAGACGGGGTTAATAAAAGGCGACAGTGTCTTTTTCCATTTTATTTTCCACAAAACATATAGGATACAAACAAAACAAAGCTACGTTATCCTGACCGTCTGCTAGCGGCGAAAAAACGCAAGAGAACAAATAAATGCATTTCACTAAAAACGGTGTTTTCCCACTTGCGCGCACTGTAAATAAACTGTTGCACGCATTGATTTCAAATTTTCACGGTAAATGCATTATAAACCTACGATGAAACTCTTACTTTTCGTTGTTATTTACTTCATTTAGTATTTATAGTATTTGAAATAAAGTTTTTAAACATTATTTTAACTTTATTGAAAATTCAATTCTATGATGTAATATTTCTAATATTTTTTTAAAACTATAAGTAAGTGGGGAATTATGCCTAATAATTATTGTTTATAAAAATCAAAAATTATTAATGAAACCCACTGTGTGTTGTAAGTCTGCCTACAGTGTACCAGAAAAATTGTATAATTTTGGAAACAAGCTCTTAATTTTCACTTCATATAAAAAGTATCTTTCAGAAGCACAATAAATTCAGCAAAACTAAATAGAGAACAAGTGCTGAAAATCCCATGTATTTATGATAATTTTAAAAAGATACTATTAATCGAAAAATAAGAAAAATCACCCATTTAAAGTTGCTTAAAGGTAATTTGTGCTCTTAATTTGTAATTAAGAGCACAAGTCTGTTTAGTTGGATTTGGGGCGGTTAATGGACCTTTTATCAAATATTTTGATTTTTAAATGGACCCTTAACAAAATTCGTCCTGTGAAAAACGGTTTTTTTCCCCAAATCCGTATAATGCTAAAAATTAACCTTATCTTCGTAAAAGAGAATAAATAACTGAATCCTTGAATAAATGTAATGTTTATTTACAAATCTGTAGATGTTTTTATATACTTGAGTATAGTCTGTTTTGTAATATTTTTAAAAATGAAACATTTATTAATTTCAGATTTGTAATTTCGCTTATTTTCACAAAATAGGGATAATATTTTTACAAATTTACTAAACAGGACTGAGAGTACTGGGTTTTTCGGTAATCAATCCAACGAAATATGAGTAAGTTGCTCACAATTTCTCAAAAACAGGACAGTGTCTGAAAAGTGGACAGATTCTGGAAAACATCTCCGAGACGGAAGTATAGAATTCTAGGTTTAAAGCAGAATGAATTTAAGTCTACTATCTCCTTAATGTTAAAAAGGTTTCTTATCCTGTTATAGTTCTTAATGGCAGTATTAAAAAGAAATACGACTGTCCAGACACTTGGAAGATATAAACAATAACCTGTTCTATTCTCTTTCTCTCTCTCTCTCTCTCTTTTTTATTATTTTTTTTTATCTGTTTGTATTAAAATTGACATTTCTTCTCGTTATATACTCATCATTTTTTATTAACATTGGCATGAATTCTTTTTATGAAGGCTTATTAATTTATCTGTCTTCTTCAAGGAAAATGCTTCGATGTGTTAACTAATTATGGCTGTTTCATTCATCGAAAATATGGCGGAAACAAAAGGCTGTTTGTCTTAATCTTGTGATCTTTGAAAAGTATATTAGTTTTGTTTTTTTTCAATGGGGAAATGATTCATCAATTTTCTTCTCAATTATATTAGTTTTCCTCCATCCTTATTGCATTTCTCACCAAGGAAATTTGAGTATGCATTTCTCAATATTTTTGAAAAGCTATGCTGCTGCAAGGATGTTCTATTAAATCGAAATTAAGGGAAGAATAGAGTGTAACACATGGTTATTCAAAGTGAATTATAAGATTTCAAAATTCCATATTTTCGAAATAAACGACACAGAATGATAAGTAATACATGAATACAAAGGTAAAATATGGAAGTTTTATATTAGAAACAATAGATGGCGATGATGTGTTTGTTCTTTGTGAAGCTTTTGCACGGAAGTTTACTTTTTAGCGACAAAAGTGATGAGTCTCCACGGAGCAGAAGGCTTCTCGTGTGCTGTCGTATGCGTGGTGTGAATCTATAACCATTGTTCAGCTTGAATTTTGTAAACAGTACTTGGTCTGAAAATCCTGTAATTGAAAAAACTAATCTTTAAATGTCTTAAAATATGGTTATTTGTTTTTAAATCATTGATGGCTGAAATATATTAGTTTCGCCGATCGCAGAAGATTCTTCATGTTTTATTTTTACAGCATGTTCCTTAAAGAGTAGCTGCTACTATTCAAGAAAGTAAAGCCGCAGTATTAAAGCAATAACAATTTTATTTGTCCTTGAGCCATTTTAACTGCCGAATGATAATCAAATGGTAGGGCGCTGCTCTTCAGTACCGAGGTCTGCGGATTCGAATCCTGCTGCTGTCATGGATGTTCCCAGCCGTTCGGAATCTCTCTTAAGCAGTAGCCTTCGTATAGTAAAACAGACCGTAGCCCTCCAAACAAATCTCTCATTTTTATTTTTTCACGTGAGATGTTTACAAGTTTAATAAATTAATTGTAATATGCGAAAGATACATGGAGTATTATAAAAAAAAAAATGAATCTATCAGTGAGTAATTATGTTTTCAGTTTTTTAAACTATACTATTGCTTGTTATTTTTTGTGAATTTATTCTCTAATTACTGATAATCATTTCTGTTTAGTATTTTTGCCATTTTTCTATTAAAAAAGACTGAATTTATTCATTTCAAAATTGCCTTTTACATTTTATTTTTAATTAACTGAAATTTTAGTTTACCTCAACCAATATTGAATGCAAATATGGTTGTGTTAAATTGTGATAGAGGTAATGTACGTTAATATTACATTCATGTACGTTAAGAGGTAATGTTAGAATTATAACCTAAAATTTCTCAAGATGTGTCTTGAAATTTGATTTGTAGCTATAACTATCCCTTAGTACCGAATCAATGCACCATCTTTCAACTTCGTTTTGCAAGACTGATATCGAGGTTTCGTAGTTGGATCAAACGCAGTTTACCTAGATAACTAATTATTGCACATCTGGCCACTTAGATCACTTGCTATGTCCCATGTGATTTCTTTTTTTTAAGGTTTTGTGAAAAATATAGTGTACGTGTCACCTCCTAAATTAAACTGAACTAAAACAGTGGATTACTGTTGCTATACAGTCAGTTGCCGGTGACACTTTGACGCGTTTGGCAGGAATTTACATGCTGTTTTGACATCAAAAGTTTATACGTGTAACTAAAGGGAGTTATCGATCACTTGTGTAAAAAGAAAGTGTTCCATATATTTCTTTGTAAACATTTATATTTATCATTCTGTGGCGTTTGTTTATACACTCATGTCCATAAATTAAGGATAATGAAGTTCAGGCAATGAAAGAGACAAAAGCAAAACAAATTTGACTTATTTGTAAAGTCTATTTATTAAACAAAAGGTAAAGAGCAAAAAAGATGCTATATGTTTGACATAATTAATAAAAATTGCGATTTTTACTCCCTGGAGCAAATTTCAAAAAAGAACCTATTTACAGAAAACAGTATAACATGGTTAGTATGATGGTTAATACGGAGTATGTTTCCCGGACGATGCAATGCAAGCGTTACAACGCCTACCCATACTGAGTATCAGATTATTAATCTGATCTTGGGGAAAATTACACCACTCATCAAGCAATGCCCTCCGAAGTTCCGATAGACAGTTGGGAGGGGGTTGACGGGCTGGAATTCGTCGGCCAAGCATGTCCCACACATGCTGTATTGGATTCAAGTCCGGTGAGTATGTGGCCAATCCATACGGGTGATATCCTCCGATTGAAGGCATTCGTCTACAATGTTTGACACGGTGAGGTCGGGCGTTGTCATCTATATACAGAAATTCAGGACCCATGGCGCCCCGAAACAAACGTACATGTTGTTCCAGAATGACATCCCGATAGATGTGGCCTGTCATCGTTACACTCTGAACATGCAGGTCAGTTCTGGAACCAAGAATAATTTCTCCCCAAACGAGCCATCCTGCACCACCGTAACGGTGTCGTTCACTGGTGTTCTCTTGGTGGTAACGGGTACCTGGCGCTCTCCATATGAAAATACGGCGAGAATCAGAATGTAAACTGAACCTGGACTCGTCGGAAAACATCATACAAGACCACTGTTGCGGTGTCCACAATGCATGCTCTCTAGCCCAGCATAATCGCAGGCGACAGTGAGTTGCGGTAGAACACATCTGACAGGCCTACGAGCATATAGAACAATGTTCCCTAAGCGTCTGTACACGGTCTGCCTTGAAACTGTCGTACCGGTAGCTGAAGAGAGCTGACGAAACAGGTCTGATGCTGTGCTCCGTCTGTTTCTTTTGGCAGTAACTGCCAAATGCCGGTCATCATTCGGCGTAGTAACTCGGGGGCGACCTGTGCTGTAACATCTACTCGCATTACCATCATGTTTGAATCGTTGCCAAAGCCTGGAGATGACACTCTGGGCGATTCCAAGTTCCTCAGATACTTCCAGCTGGGTACGTCCACATTCCAGTCGTCCGATAATTCTACCACGTAAAAAATCATCCAAATGCTTCCTTTGTGCCATAACTATGCGGTTATTGCACTGAAAGGCTTTTAAAGCGCTTGTGAACAATTTTACTTCTTTGCTACCATTCCTTATATACCCCTTTCATACACTCTCGTCATTGTGACGTACTATCCGCTCCATCTGGTGGTTTCCTGCAATTTGCATATTCTTCTTCAAGATGTGTGTGATAATTCTACAGGTGAAATTTTTATTTTAGAGCTCAATTTCTGTGTGATTCTGAATTATCCTTAATTTATGGACATGAGTGTAGAAATATAGCATTTTGAAATCGAATAATTCATATTTTAATTCCTGTGTATTGATTGCTATAATGACGAACATGAGAATCTACACTCCTCGAATCCTAAATATGCATTGCGGCCAATCACACTTTAACTGCTACGTTTTTTGTAGTCATTCAGCAACTACAAAGTAATGACGTATCAGTGCTAAAAATATGTGATGGATGTTTGTAGCAATTTGAAAGCGTCCCAATTGATTTGAAGCAGTCCCAATGCAGCAAACCATTAACTTTAGTGTAGCAAAAATAGACTGTAGCGCACTGTTGTTGTTGTTTCTGATTCTACTTGGACAAACTAAGCACGATTGAGACATACTCTACCAACACCTTCTAGAGACAGGAAACGTTGACTCTATTCGTATTAAGGCAAAGGTGTGTGCGTCCCGTTTATAATGAGCACCGCTAGAGTGAAAATACGACTTTTTGCTGAAGTGGGTCCTTGTAATTTTGAAGCAGGGACTAAGCAAAAGGCCCATATTCTTGGCCTGCCACCCTCACAGGTATTGATGAGAACTTGGAGAACATTGTGATCACGAACATATTTTACGTGTGTCGGTCACCTTTAACAAACACGGCAGACCTTATGCCGGCTAAAGCTCCGAACCCACAACCTCTGTTACGAGATCATTGCCTTCTGCGACTGAGTTACCGCGGCTCCTGTAGCGCACTAAACCATACTAAATCAAACCCTTTATGTTCACGTATACATCGAAATAAATGAAAATCTAAAGGACAGCATTTTTGACGATTGTAATAATGTTTAGCGTTCATACTTTGCACTAAAAGTTAAATTCTTCACAAAATTCATTTCTTTAGAAAGATTATCCGATTTTTGCGTTAAACTTTAACTTTATTTAGTTGTAGTGTGTGCACAAAGCTTTTATTAAATTAATTTAGAAAACGTTTAATAACTTCCGCCATTCCTCTAAGCATCAACGTTGACAACAATCTGTTTTAATGGTGCTTTTCGTTAAAAACTAAGAGTTCTGGATAAGAGGATTTATTTTTTTTATTTTTTTCTCTCCTACTTCTCGGATTTCCATTCTTTCTTTCCTTATTAGCATTTCGATACACGTCGAAATACTGTTCTACATTTTTTAAGGTATCAAACGTCAAAGAATTTTTCCAGACTTCCGTTTTAGTTTATCCAGTCATGCAGTTAATTATATTCGAAGTAACAGATTCCACTGATATTATTTTCTCATAGTTAAAATAAATGATTCATGTTTTTAATTCCAAGTGAACTTGCTTAACTCTCTTGAAAACCACATCCATTAGTCAATCTAAGAAAGTGTATGAGAGAGAGATTGAGGAGTATATGCTTCCTGTTGAGTATAACAAAATTGATGCAAAATACGCTATTTTAGAACTGTTTTTCTTTTATTCTTTTAATTTAAAAGAAAGAAGTACTTATACGGAAGGAACATTTTCATAAGATTTATTAAAATACAGTTGAAACCAGAATATCGGAGATAACTGGTACCTCTAGTATCTCGGATATCGAAAATCTCTGCTAATAGAAATTATAATTTAAAAAAAAAGTGAAATTTTTTTTATAGAAATTGTATTTCAAAATTTAGTAAACCCTTTTTTAACTATACCTATAAAATTAAATAATGAAAAATGTATTTTCTAAAATAACACATTTCAAAATATTGTTATTTAAATTTAATGCACGCAAACTTGTTAAATTTATATTATTCTTTAAATTTGTAACAATTAAGTCTAGACTGTGACGTAGTTTACAGCGCCCCCTATGGGGTATATACCAAGAAAGAACTGAGTTCGAGGCTTGCTGTCGACCGGTATGGTCGTGTACTGTAGAATTTCCGTCCCATTATGTTTATATTTCTGTTTTGTGTGCAAATATTGATGTTTCGTGGAAGTAAATTTTTATTAAATTAACCCTGGGTATCTTTGTTAATTACATTCTATTACTTCACTTTTTAAAAGTTAAGTGCTTTTGGGGTTTGAAACAACACTTGCTAGAACATAGATGAGCCTCTAGCCCATACAATGAATTAAAAAGTGTGGTCTTTTACAAGGCTCAATCAGGGGGAGGGGGAAACCTTAATCCTAAAGTTAAAATATACACGTAACTAGCACATTAGCGTAAATTAGTTTGTAACGCTAATACTTTTTATAAGAAATGGAATCATTTTAATTTACCTTTACATTTCCATTACTTTGTTATTAGAACTATATTTTAATATACATAACTATATTGTAATATACATACTATACTACATAATATACATACTTTATACATACTATATTTTAATATACATTTTCAAGACTACTGATCTCCATATTTAGTAACACTATGTATATTATAACTACTATATATATTAGGTATTCAGAAAAAAAAAATCTACTCGGGTAGCAACGGTTAATCAAAGCTCGGATAATCGAGGTTCTACTGTAATTTAAAATCTATTAAACCTATTTTAGAAAACTTTTTTGGGTAATCATAAGGGCTTACTCTGGACGTTGCAAGTCTGTTTGTACGTTCGTTGTGACGTCACTTTGACGTCAGGTTGATCGTTTGCTCGTATATTAGCAAGATGACGTCAAAGTGACGTCACAACGAATGTTCGAACCAACTCGCAACATCCAGAGTAAGCCCTGTATAAAAAAAATATTATTTTATTAGCTATTTGTACTCATCCTTTCCTTGTTATTCTTGTAATTTATTTTTACATTTTATGTGTGAAAACTACTAATCAACTCCAAAAGTTTCTTTAAAAAGAATGGCATCGTCTATTTATATGTTAAAGAAGCACTTAAAAGAAAAAGATAATTTGGATTTTTTGTAATGTCTTTATATTAAAAAATAGTGTTTAAGATTCCTGGTATAGTGATTAATAGTGGTTAAGATGTAGTTCATTACATGATCACAATTACACGTAAAACTATGAATACTTTAAGCCCTTGCGATTAAATTTTTTTCTTATTGCGTAGTCTGGTTCAAATTAGGCCAAACGGTGGCCGAATGCGTAGGACGATTCCCTTCGGTATCAGTGTTCGTCGGTTCAAATACCATTGCTGTTATATGCGTAGCCGTTAGAAAATTAGCTTTAAATAGTAGGTCCTGGTCTCATTATTCGCCGTGTAGTAAAACCGTTGACATTAGCGCTCCAAACCAACCATCCTGCCCAAATTTATGTTAAGTTATTTTATTGCCGACATAGCAATTTTAATTGAATCAAACAAATGTGACTAGTAATTTTTAAATTTATAAACAGTATCGAGCTACAGTGGACGTTGTACTGGCTGCAAAAGGAAGATGATGTTGAGTCTGACTTGGCATTGTAGCGCAAAGTGTTAACGCGCAGATCGTAGACTATCTACCTGCAGTTGCTAGTGGCTCGCGGGGAGATTTTTGATAGATCGCAGTGTTATGCTCAGGTTAACTAATATTCTGTTCGACGTATGTATGAGATTCCTTCTTCCAGTATGAAATTTATAAAGAACTGTTTTCATACTTAGAGTACAGAAACAGATTGACCGATAAACATTTAGAGTACTGTATTCGAATGACAGCCACTATTTACTCACCCAACATTAAGAAACTTATTGGTGACTCAAAAAAGTACCTAAAAGATTTACTAATATTAATAAGCTTGATGAAAAATTTATTGCTACATTCTTAAATTATCAAAGACTGCAGTTTTTCTTAAGTGCAATTCAATTTTTTATGTACACTTATTAAATTTCTTGTGTACTAGAAATGTGTACTTAACTTTAGATCTTAAAGTTTCTTATTTTTTCTTTTTTTTTTTTTATTTTGTTGTTAAGTTTTTTTTTTTTTTTCTTTTTAGAATTCATTGTTAAAAATTTATTTTTTCGTAAATAAGTTATTTTTTTTTTTTATTGAAACAGTAGAATTTTTTTTTCTATGTATTTTTTTTAATTTTTTTATATTAAAAAAATTTTTTTTAGATAAATTTATATTTTTTTTTTTTTATAACTTTTAAGGTGTGTTTTTTTTGTTTTTATTTTTTTTTTTTGTATTTTCTATTTTCTTAGATTTAGTATATAAAGATAGTAAGAATAGTAAAGGTATTGAAGACGTTGAAATTTTTGAAGTTAAAGATTATACTTTTGCTCAAAAAATGGTTTTAAAAGTAGTCTCTATTCATAATTGACCACTGCTTTAACACATTGAATGTTTCTTTAGAATTATTAACTTTGAATTCATTGTGATATGTCAGTGACGAAAATAACTTTATTCCATTTTTACATAAGCTTTGTTGTGTGTAAAACACCAGACAAGAAAGAATTATCTGTGAAATTCTTTAATGGAATTTATTCGGATACGTAAGTTACAACTCTTTTAACGGACAGTGGTTTGGAGCGAAACCACTTTTTAAATTCTTTCTCTGCTTTTGAAAGACATATGATGGATTTTTTAAGTTTTCTATGTTTGACATTTCCTACTCACAGAGAGTGTACAAAAGCTCAATTTATATGAAATATACGTGGTTAAACTAACTTTACCTGGAAAATTCAGTAATGGAATTTTCACTTATAAACCCAAATAAATGTCTATCCAAACAACAGTTATAAATTGTTTGTTTGGTTTATACAGTCTACTGTCTTTCAACACGAGGCGAATAAGACCTAGATTTACAGCTTAAGGCCGAATCGAATTGCTACTAACATCCATGCCTGTAATATTTGAACCCATGAATTCTGGTACCTAAAAGCAGCGCTGTACCATATGGCCATCTTTCGGCTGTAAATTGGTTAGTTTTTCTTTATCATACGCTTTTAGATAATAATCAATGTTTCCTCAGCATAGTTAAACCTTTAAAAAAGCATTTTCACTGTACAAAGGGTTGGATTTTTATACTTTAACCACTCAAAAAATGTAAAAAAAATATGCACTTACATTTATAAAGTTCATAGATACCACTTATGAACTAATTTCATTAAATCCTAAAGAATTTATAATAGTACCTTTAAAGGGTTAAGAAAGAAAAATTTGCTTTGGTTTGACGAGACCTCTGTACACATATTGTTAGATTCAATGCAGCGTGACGACTTCCAGTTATAAATTTTGCTGTTTTGTTTATTGATGTTTTGCAGTTTCTCTCCAGTTTTGTTCCGTTTCACGCAGATTATCCATCTGCCTATAAATCAAACGAAAAGATGATTGGAATGCGGTCTGAAAGTATGCATTCAATTTTTTATTTCATGTCAGAAATGAGGCAAGTAAACTCTGTTCCCTTTTTTATGACCTCAGATGGTATATTCTGTATAATATAATGTACTCGTATTGAGATTTTGTTTAGATGGAATGGAAATAAATGATAATTTTTTGTTTTCACTTTAAATTAGCTTATTTACACTTTATTTTGTATTACTGAATTGGTTCAGCTAACTGTCGGTTTCTGGAGTCTGGTTCAGATTCCGCTGCTGCCATAGATGTTCATAACTGCTCTGAATTTGTATTAGGTTACCGCAAGGCCTTAACTAGTCCTTTAGTGCCCGCAAAAAAGTCTGCGTCCACCTTTCATAGTGAGAAAATATGTAAACATTTTTTTTTCTATCATATATTCAGAATAAACTCGCAAAATATTTTGTTAATTCTTAAAATGTTCCTAATACATTAATTTTTCTTCTATTTTTACCTTATTAATACTTAGAAATATTTTTAAACTCTTTGTAGGCATTATTTTCCTAATAAACTGAATAGTTTTTATTTGAACGTTGAATTTTCATAGAAAATTGGTGCATTTCTAAATTTAAATTTAGTTTTAATAACTTTAAAATTCAAACCAAATACCCGAATTTGTATTTATGCCTTAATACAAATAAGGCATATTATACAAATTAAGGCATATTAAGAGTGTTTGGTAAACATTTTGCAAGGATATGTAACAAGTTTAGTCTCTAGAAGCACTTTAAAAAATATATGAAAATTCATTAAAAGAATCATTTATAAACACATTGGGTTTCATAATAAAAAAACTATTTTTCAAATTTTCTTTATTTCAACTCGGGGCGAATCGTTTTCTTTCGGACCCCATTTTCTTCATGGTGCTTCACCCCTAATTCTCTGCTTTTGAAAGACGTAGGATGGATTTTTTTAGGTTTTCTATGTTTATGACATTTTTTACTCACAACAGAGTATACAAAAGCTCTATACTTCATTTGAAATATACGTGGTTAAACTTACTTTACCTGGAAAAGTCAGTAATGATTTTTCACTTATAAACCCAAATAAATGTATCCAAACAACAGTTATAAATTGTTTGTTTCGTTTAGAGTGGTACGGTCTACTGTCTTTCAACAAGAGGGCGAATAAGACCTAGACCTACAGATTAAGACAGAATCCAATTGCTACTAACTTCCATGCTTGCAATGGGATTTGAACCCATGAATTCTGGTACCTGAAAGCATCGCTGTACCATATGGTCATCATTCGGCTGTAAATTGGTTAGTGTTTCTTTATCATACCCTTATAGATAATAATCATTGTTCCCTCAGCATAATTAAACCTATAAAAACGCATTTTCACTCGGTACAAAGGGCTGAATTTTGCCCTTTAACCAACCCTCTAATTCCACCCCCCTCAAAAAATGTAAAAAAATCCTGCATTTACATTTATAAAGTTCATAGATACCATTTATTATCTAATTTCATTAAATCCTAAAGAATTTATAATAGTAACCTCTAAAGGGTTAAGAAAGAAAAATTTGCTTTGGTTTGACGAGACCTCTGTACACATATTGTTAGATTCAATGCAGCGTGACGACTTCCAGTTATAAATTTTGCTGTTTTGTTTATTGATGTTTTGCAGTTTCTCTCCAGTTTTGTTCCGTTTCACGCAGATTATCCATCTGCCTATAAATGAAACGAAAAGATGATTGGAATGCGGTCTGAAAGTATGCATTCAATTTTTTATTTCATGTCAGAAATGAGGCAAGTAAACTCTGTTCCCTTTTTTATGACCTCAAATGGTATATTCTGTATAATATAATGTACTTGTATTGAGATTTTCTTAGATGGAATGGAAATAAGGAGTGAGATTTTTTATTTTCACTTTAAATTAGCTTGTTTACATTTAATTTTGCATTACTGAATTGGTAGGCACCTAACTTTCGGTACTGGAGTCCGCGGGTTCAGATTCCGTTGCTGGCATAGATGTCCATAACTGCTCTGAAATTGCATTAGGTTCCCGCAGGCCGTAAGTAGGTCCTTTAGCGCCCGTGGCAAAAAACTGGTTTGCGCCCCTCCCACCTTTTATAGTGAGAAAATATGTAAACATTTTTTTTCTATCATATATTCAGAATAAACTCGCAAAATATTTTGTTAATTCTTAAAATGTTCCTAATACATTAATTTTTCTTCTATTTTTACCTTATTAATACTTAGAAATATTTTTAAACTCTTTGTAGGCATTATTTTCCTAATAAACTGAATAGTTTTTATTTGAACGTTGAATTTTCATAGAAAATTGGTGCATTTCTAAATTTAAATTTAGTTTTAATAACTTTAAAATTCAAACCAAATACCCGAATTTGTATTATGCCTTAATACAAATAAGGCATATTATACAAATTAAGGCATATTAGGAGTGTTTGGTAAATATTTTGTAAGAATATGTAACAAGTTTAGTCTCTAGAAGCACTTTAAAAAATATGAAAATTCATTAAAAAAAATCATTTATGTACACATTGGATTTTATAATAGAAAAAACTATTTTTCAACTTTTCCTTATTTCTACTCGAGGCGAATCGGTCTCTTTCGGACCCCATTTTCTTCATGGTGCAGCGCCCCTCAGAGTGATGCGCCCGTGGCAGATGCCACCTTTGCCATGCCTTAGTTACGGCCCTGGGTCCCCGTCTAATTAGCTCCTGTGTTTCGAAATAGTTTGTCCAAATCACCTGACTTTACTTGAAAAATAATAGTTCAATTTAATATGTAAATATTATCTTTTTATTAATCCATAAACAAATGTTTATGCTACAGTTCTAGTGTTAAGTCTTTTTTTCCCTATGAATTAAAATTGATACAATTGAATTTTTTTTATTTGTGCACTTCGTCCTGTTATCTTTATTAAAAACTAACCCAATTTTATGCAGTTTGGGTTAGAAATAGTCTTACTTTTTTGGTACTATTTAGACTTATTATTGTACCTTTTTTTTATTTGTGATTCTGGAAGAGGACATAAGTAGTTACCTTTTGGTCCGTGAGTTCGAATCTCGCTGCTCGCTTGGATGATCTGTTCTTGTGTCCTGTAACGAATAAAATTACCAAATTCCAAAATATTTTCCAAAAAATCAAACCTTTTTTGTAGTTTATGCATACTTTTAATGAAATAAAAAAATACCTAATTATTTTCTGACTGTGAAAATTTCAGATTAAGTTTTTTTAACACTTAAATTATATGATGTCCAGAAAAAATTCTATTTCCCATGTCCAATGTCAATGAAATTGACTATTCGTTCTGAATTTAACATCAGAATTTTCTCTGCATACACAAGATTTTGATAGAGAAGAAAAAAAGGTTTGTCCATTTTTTAACACACTGCTATCATTTTTATAAAACATTTGTTTTTAAATGCACAACCATTACGAATGGTTTTGTCAGAAATAACACCATAGTTACGTCGAAAGTTCTTTGTACGGTAACTACAGATATGAAAATAACACATTGAGCATTTGTTATGAAATTTCAAATTTCGCGAGTCATTTATATATTCCAATAACTTATAAAACATTAAATGATATAACTAAAACTTTTTACTAACTAAAAATCGACTAAATTTGCCTATCTTTATTAGTTGAAATAGTGTCAATTTTTGAAAAAACTTTATAAACTTATTTTTAAACTTTTTTTATTTAGAACTAACTTCTGCTGAATACCTAATTATCCTTTCCCTGAGAAAATTTCAGATTAAGTATTTAATAACATAAATTAAAATTAATGTATGTCCAAAAAATAAATTAAAATTTAATATATGTCCAAATGCAAAAATCTTCAATTCTGAATTTAAAAGAACTTTTATAGAAATTTTGTAGAAAAAATAGATATTTTTGCTATTGTTTTCTTTTAATATTTACCACAGATGCTTTCGATTACAACTAAGTTTTATAGGGAAGTCTAAGGTGTACCATAAGTATTATGTAGGAAAGGGATGCACATGGATCATTTTTATTAAAGCTGTATTTTAAACAATAATTAATTTAAAAATAATTAACATTTTGTCTTGAAATTTAAACCACATTTACATGCTTATGTTACTAATAATATACTAAATTTTCAATCAGGTTCATTTGAAACAAAGTAAATTAGTTTTGAAAGTCAACTTTTACCTAAACTTAAAGTTTATAAATAATTATCGGAATACCCATATTCCAATAACTTTATAAATACTTCCAAACATTCTTATTAAACTTATAACAGCTATTAATTTGCCTATTTTATTTTTCTTTTGATTGGCACGAAGTGTCAATTTGACATCATAAATTAGTCTTAGGTTCGCTTCTCGAACGATTAAATCTCTTTCCTGTCTTTTAAGTAATAGCTTTAATTGAGGTTTTGTCGCGTGAGTTCTGCGAATTGCAGTTATTAGTATTCGTCTGTAGTAAAACAACAACAGTAACAGAGTAATTAAACTTAACCTTTTGGGACATTTAAACTGAAATAGGTTTAAAAAAAAAAGACAGTTTTTAGCGATTGAAATACGTACAAGCTGGAATGACAATAAGTTTGTGACAAATGGGCCATTTTATTATAGATGAGTCATTTATCAACACCCTTTTCACATTAATAACTCTTTTGCTCCATCAATCATAAGGGTGTTGTTTTTTTTTTCTCACTTTTGACATGTGTTTTACCTCTCGGCGGGGGCACTTTAATTTGTGAGATTGTAATTCTACAAAAATTCTTTCTTTATTGCTCCAGTTACAAATATTATTCATAAAAAAATTGAATTTTAATTATGTTGCAAATAGTTAAAGTTAGTAAATTCGTTAACCCAGCTTCGACAAATCGGTACTATCCTTTAATTTAAATTCTATTATAAATTCTTGTTTAATGAAATTGTTCCATAAAAGGTATCTATTAACTTTATAAATGTAAATGCATATAATATATTTTTTTTTTTTTACATTTTTGATTTGATGCTGTAAAGTGCAAAATCCAGCCCTTTGTACTGAGTGAAAATGCTTTTTTAAAGGTTTAATTATGCTGAGGGAACATTGATTATTATCTAAAAGCGTATCATAAAGAAAAACTAACCAATTTACAGCCGAACGATGGCCATATGGTACAGCGCTGCTTTTAGGTACCAGAATTCATGGGTTCAAATCCCATTGCAGGCATGGATGTTAGTAGCAATTCGATTCGGCCTTAAGCTGCAAGTCTCGGTCTTATTCGCCCTCGTGTTGAAAGACAGTAGACCGTACCACTCCAAACCTAACAAACAATTTATAACTGTTTGGATAGACATTTATTGGGTTTATAAGTGAAAAAATCATTACTGACTTTTCCAGGTAAAGTAAGTTCAACCACGTATATTTCATATGAAGTATAGAGCTCTTGTATACTCTCTGTTGTGAGTACAAAATGTTATAAGCATAGAAAACCTAAAAAAATCCATCCTATGCCTTTCAAAAGCAGAGAAAGAATTTAAAAGGCGGTTTCGCTCCGAAACTACTGTCCTTTAAAGGGTTAAGCGTAAAACTGTAAGGGCAGGGTTGTATCGGTTTTAACCATGAGGGCTTTTAACCAGTGGTTTTAACCGTCCTAGTCAATATCAGTTTTGACCTCTGTAATTCACTTTTCAATATATTTAATACTAATCGAACATAGTTTCCTAGCATATGATAAAGGCAAGTTACATTTGTTAAAAATGTCATATTATAAATAACACCAGCAAAATACAAATATAACATAACACCAAGATACAAAAAAATGTTTTACTTATTTTTTTTATACAAGCAGTTTTGTATGCAATTTATGTTGAATTCAGAAAAAGGTTACAAGTAACAAGTTTTGTAGTTGTCTTTAAATTTAAACAATTTCGTAATTTATTTTGGATTACTCCAAACTTTGAAAATAATCTTGCTATAGATGAAGAGCTGGCACAACAGTTCATTAGGTGTATTGTAAAATCAACAAATTTTATGTTAATGCCTTTAACCTAATTTTGTTTAACTGCACTACTATTTTTATTGCTTATTAAAAGTCACTTCTAATTACAAAATATATTATGTATTAAAATCAAGACAATTTAAAACTATTTTTAACAATTCTGACCATTTTTGGACGGTTAAAACCACTTTTATCCAGTGTCCTAGTCAAAATCAGTTTATCTTGCCTTCGGAACCGGAGTTCGTAGGTTCGATTCCCACTATGGCATGGATGTTCGTAGCCGTTCGGAATCGGCTTTAAGCAGTAGGTCCCGGTCTCATTAGCCATCGTGTTGCAAAAAGTAGACTGTAGCATTCCAAAACCAATCCAAATCAGACGCGTAACCAGAGTCAAAGGGTATGCGATGCGGTAATTTTCGGATAACAGGTTAAAGGTCGAACGTCCCATAAACTTTATCTGAAATGAACTATGATCGTACCTCTGAATACAATAGTTACAACATACTGTCTAATAAATGAATTTATTATCGAGTTCTAGTTTCGGTTAATCATTTTAATTTAAAGCTTGAACTATTAATGAGCTAAAAATATCATTTTATAAGACAAGGTTCAATATAGCTCTTTGCCGTAGTTCTACTGTTGAAAGGAAGTAATAATTATTAAAAAGGAACAATACCATACTTTTGTTTAAAAAAAATCTTGGTCCGAAGATTGGAAAACAAAAGACTTCTTTGTTGTTTCAGTTCTAATACCTGTCATCAGTGTTCTAACATTTAAGTGTACTACTTACAGGTATAGATGCCGCACCTATGGCATCTCTGAATGCTGTTGATTGTTTCGTGTGTTTCACTCAACTTTCCAATTTCGACATTGTTGTTCTCTCTTTTCTTCAAGAACCATAGATGAGACCTAGGCGATCTCTTAAGCTGCAATTGCAAATAATATAGTTAAAATGTTTTAATTATTTAAAATAATTAGGGATGCTAAATATTTTCTGTGAGCATATTGCATTTGGCCTATCCAGTCAATATACCGGATAATTGACAGTAGCCGAACATTTACAATTATTTGGTAGTACATCCAGCCTGATATTATGTATGTACAAATAGTAAATGTAACAAAAGAGTGCATTATTAAACCATGTGTAAAAAATTAATCAAAAGACGAATTTTTAAAAATATTTTCAGAAGATATCTTTTTTATGTAAAGAAAATTTAATGACATACTAAACACTTCTATTTTTTTCAAAGATTGGTAAATTATGGTGCTAGAGCAGTCATTGTTTTAGCATTCATTGACAGAATTCGGTTATATATCTTTTCAGAAATTAACCCTGCCTCTGAGAATAGTATCACGCTGTATATATTGCTAGCACTTATTACTATTACGCTAACTGAAATGCTAATTGCTAATATGACATCACTTGTGTAAAAAAAAGGATACAATTACCAAACAAAAATATTGAGTACTGAAATTAAAAAAATGAAGAAAAACTAATGTTAATGGAAAAATAAATAATACAATAGTAAATCTGATTAATCTTGGAAATGAAGGAAAGGACAAACTGCATCCGGTCGTGGAGTCTACAGTAAATTCTAAACTGATATTATTCGGCCAGACGTTTATGCAAATGTTTTAAACGGGTATTTTTACGGCAGGACTATTAACTGTTAAGTGAGGTAAAAATAGTAAATATCTTAAGGTGCCAGAGCGGGATGATTGTTAACCTCCCAACTGAATTAGCAAGTGTAAAGGATAATCTACACTATAGCTTACTGCAAGCCATGACCACCGTCTGAAGGGGGTTTGGCTTATAGTGGTCGGATGGCGGCAGACGATAAAATAGCCTTGGCGAACGATGGCTCCCGAGGCAGTTTTTCTCCAAAGATCAAAGTCCGCCAGATGCGCTACTAAAGTGCGCAGTAGAACCTATGGACGAATCCACGAGCTCGGTTCATTTAGTGGCCCAGCGTGTGGATGCAACACGTGAACCATCGTACAAGATCACCATCAGGAAGTGGTGAACAATTGGTCATAGTGTGGAGGCTACATAAGAGTTACTTAGCTTTGGCTGTTAGGGGACATGCGCATTGGTATTTACAAACACGCACACACTTTAACATTTATCTTTTGTGTATCGCCTTTTGTAATTTTATAAGCCTACAGACATTCGGAAAAAGGCATTCATCTCCACTCAGCTACTACAAAAGTTTTCAACCGATACACGAACGAGTACACATTCTATTCCCAAGACCTTGACTATAAATTCAATGCTGGTATCTTTGATGGAAAAAATCCCAATGGATATCAGATGTTCAGTGGTTTTACTTCTTGTGGAAATAAACAATCGAAAATTGCCTTATAGAAGAATGTAATTTAGTTTTCTAAAGGGAATTCCTCGATTCCACTCTAATTCAATCGTTCCATTGATTAGTCGCTGTCATCAATTTATTTGTGGTGATTAAAATCAATAAATCTTTAAATTCTTTCTTGTTTAAATGTTTTATGCCTTAGCGACAGTCACGACATATTGATTCTCTTTGCATTGCATAGTTTTACTCGAAATTAAGGTTTTCCAAAGGTTATGTAACGTACTTTGAGGTTTAGAACTTTTTTCTCCCAACCCAAAATGGAAACCATAAACTGGTTGCTATGTACGGGCAAAATCTTTTTCTACATTTTTTCCCATTCTTTTTTTATTATATATCCCTGCAGTTAAGATGTTATATATATATATATATATATATATATATATATATATATATATATCAAGAATATTAAAGAATTTTAGAAGCATTAAATTCAAGCTTTCATTAGTAAACAATCTTCTGAAAGATTGAAATGAAAATACGGTAATTCATACCTATAGCACTAAAAATCTACAAATATATATATATATATATATATATATATATATGTGTGTGTGTGTGTGTGTGTGTGTGTGTGTGTGTGTGTATATATTTGTATTATTATATATATATATATATATATATATATATATATATAGTATGATATATATATATATATATATATTTGTAGATTTATAGATTTTTAGTGCTATAGGTACGAATTACCGTATTTTCATTTCAATCTTTCAGAAAATTGTTTACCAATGAAAGCTTGAATTTAATGCTTCTAAAATTCCTTAATATTCTTGATCAAACATTTCTGTTTGATCATGAACATCGTTTCATGATGAAGGTCAGATGGACATCAGTCGAGGAAGTTATACAAGAAAAGACTACATAAAATGCTTCTCCATTTGCATATGCAGTACTTTACGGGGAAAATTTGTATGGGAAAATGTTTTTTATATCTGGTATGTTCAGTTTCTGAAAAGTGTTGCTGTTTTTCAATTTTCTGTACTTTAAACTAGTTTTTAAAAAAAAAGATTTTTTTTACTGAATGTTATAATTCTACTATAAAACTAGAAAAAATTGATTTTTACAGAATATTATCTTTAAAATTCTGGGTCGTAAAATAATTAATTTTAGAAGCATTTTGGAGAACTTTTCTTATAAAACTTCTCCGATTGAAAACTATCAAAGGGGCTTTGGGCGAAAACTTAATTTTTTGATTTGTAAGTAAATCAAAAATATTAAGATGTAAACTAACAGGGAATAATAAGAAATTTTAGGAAAATCAGTTTTAAATTGTAAACTTTTTGTATCATAAATGTTCGTTTAGAATTGCAAATAAAATTATAAAATTTTGTATTCCGGTACTCAAGCTTGCAAAATGGATGTTTTAAAAATTAAAGTTTTTAAACATTTATTCAGCTTTATACATGTCATTTTATATAATACTTCATTCTTGCTATACCTGTAGTTTGAGGTGTAATTTCTGTTTTAAAGTGATCCTTTGTTCGTCGATATACCTTAGCTTGATTTGCTTTTAGTGCTAACATATGAAATCTGTCTCCAAAAATCTGCTGTAGTGCTCGTGATGGAAATCTCTTGTCTCCCTTTAATGAAAATTCCTAAACCAGTTTCTGCCCCTCTTTTAGTCCCTTTACTGTCCCTCCGTCCTTGAATGAAGTTCCTGCATGAAGTGCTGTCAAGATCGTGCTGTAGATGTTCCCAGTATGATTCAATTCTTAGAAAATACCATCTCTGATTTGATTTCGCTACTTATGTCGCCCCCTTACGCGGTGCTCCTAGATTCGTCTGGCTCTTTGCATCGTTGCTAGGCACGACCATGTGAAATATTTCACGGAGGAATTACGAAACAAAAATATTGAGTTTTGAAATAAAAAAATGGAAGAAATGCTAATGTTAATGGAAAAATTAAATAATAAAATAGTAAAGCTGATTAATCTAGAAAATGAAGAAAATGACACACTGCATTTGGTTCTGGAGTCTACAGTAAATTCTAAAGTGGTATTATCCGGCCGGACGTTTACGCAAATGTTTTAAACGGGTATTTTTACGGCAGGACGATTAACTGTTAAGTGAGGTAAATATCTTAAGGTGCCAGAGCAGGATGATTGTCGATCTCCCAACTGAATCAGCAAGTCTAAGAGTTGCTTGCCGAACGATGGCCGATTGGTTAAGGTGCTGGCCTTCGGAACCGGAGTTCGTGGATTCGAATCCCACTATGGCATGGATGTTCGTAGCCGTTCGGAATCGGATTTAAGCAGTAGATCCCGGTCTCATTAGCCCTTGTTTTGCAAAAAGTAGACCGTAGTGCTCCAAAACTAAGAGTTGCTTTGTAGCTTTGGTTGTTAGAGGACATGGGCATTAGTATTTACAAACACGCACACACTTTAACATTTCCCTTTTCTGTATCGCCCTTTGTAATTTTATAGGCCTGTAGACATTCGGAATCGAGGCATTCATCTCAACACTGCTACTACAAAAGTTTTCAACCGATACATAAACGAGTATACATTCTATTCCCAAAACCTAGACTATAAATTCAATGCTGGTATCTTTGATGGGAAAAGTGAAAATAATTGAAAAATAATTTTGAGACACGAATTATTTGCATACACTCGTGTGTATGTGCATGCTTTTTATCTGAACATATGTGCACTTGTGTTCATATGTGAGAAAATAATATAAAAGGCGTTGTCTATAGGCAACCGTAATTTTTTAAGATGTATTTAAGGCTTTAAAGGAAGTCCCTCTAGGACAGCGTTTTTCAGACTGCGAGTCACGACAAGACGTTGAACTCCCTCCAGTTTCCTAAAAAATATTACTTTTAAAATAAATATGTGCAATGGCCGCCTGCTGTGTCTTGCCACATGGTAAGTAAACCGTTAAAATGAAATTTTATAAAAGGCGTTATTATTGATGTTCTTTTCTTATGTTTCTTTGCTTTTGTATGAAAAGGAAATGGGTTACTAAAGATTCATGACATTGATTGCAGTACTTAAAAGTTTGGGAACCCCTATTGTAGGGTTATTTTTAGAAATTATCTTCGAAATCTCTCTTTTACCTATTAAATTACAACTATGATTTTTACTGTCGCTCCTATTTTTGTCAGCGTTAATTTTGAAAGTTAGACATAACTGCATTTCATAACGAGTGTATATGAAACTACAATATTGAAAGAATACAAAAAGTACTAAATATGATTATTTCGATAGTGTATAGAAATAATACTTATATTTTCATCAACCTTTTATAATCACTTCGTGATATAGATGCTATTAACACATTGTGTGCGGGTACATTTTGTAGCGGAATTGTACCAGGAGCGGTCGTTTTGCGCGTAAGTTTAGTTATTCAGTTAAATCTCAATAGATCAAAAATTAATTTTTTAACCAACTTTTCGTATTTTATATTGAAATATATAAATAGACAAATAAACAAATATATATAATATATAAATGTACATATATCATTTTCTTCAAGGATAAATAAAAAGTTAATTTTAAATCTAAATTGATTTTTTTAATCAACCTTCCTGTTCTGTGGTTCCGCATCGACTGATGTAAAAACTAGTTTTTATTGTCTAAATTTTTCCAGAATCTATGTAGTAGACAAGAACATTCGGCTTCGTTTTCCTGTATATACCGTTATTTTTGTACCCACAAACAAACCATGTTGTTACACTAATCCGTACTAGTACGTGATCCACGCTCAAGTATCAATCGTCAAAAAATATACTAGTACTTGTCCCGCGCTCAAGTATCAATCGTCAGAAAACGTATTAGTACGTGTCCCGCAAACAATGTTAAGTGGCCGAATAATATAAAATGCGGCAGAATGCTCTTTACATTGTAATTTGTAAGGTATCTGGCAGCGCTGTGCAGTTTAGTAACGGAATTAAATAGTATGTTATAAAAGGGAAATCCTAATTAAGTTTGGTGTGTTATGAATTTCGCGGATTCTATTTTTCTGAAAATAAAAGTTATAAATTTGTAAGGAGCAATACAGATTGTAAAGTAATATGTGAAATTCTCGAAATGTTTTATTAAGAATTTAATTTTGGGAATCTAAAAGAATCCCAAAGAAATGTTTCATTATCGTGTGTCAAAGATATACAAAAATTATATTAATGAAACGATAGGTTAAAGATGTTTATTCTAAGCAGTTTATCTGTTTAATTTATGTGGTTAAATTATCTATGTATTTTAACAAAAAAAATCAAGTCATTGATGGGGATTTACGTTTAATTATAAGTTTAAATTTGATTATTCGTTAAAATTGGTCTGGCAGGCAATCTAAATTTTTTTTACTCATATTATAAAAATGGTTAAATGGCTAGACAAAAAAGTTTAAATAATAATTTTTTTAAAGCATTTCTTCTAATACAGAGTATTAGATATTCATATTGCCAATGAACTAAAACTTTGCTTTAATATAAAAGTGAAATAGACATCAAAATTATATTACTTGTACATTCATTCTATTGAATTAGAGTGTATTCTAAAAAGCTTTACGCATTTCTCTATAAAGTCATATTTCTCAACAAAATCAGTAACTTCTTCTATTAACACATTGTGTGCGGGTACATTTCGCAGCGGAATTGTACCGGGAGCGGGCGTCTTGTGAGTAAATTTAGTTATTCAGTTAAATCTCAATAGATCGTAAATTATTTAATTTTTTAACCAACTTTTCGTATTTTATATTGAAATATATAAACAAATATATAAATAGACAAATAAACACACACACACACACACACACACACACACACACACACACACACACATATATATATATATATATATATATATATATATATTTATATTTCGACTAATTTTTTCGAATTATGTTATATATAAACATTTTTACATTATAAAAAATGAAAAGAGCAATCATAAAACTAATGTAAAAACTAGTTTTTATTTGTCTAAATTTTTCCAGAATCTATGTATTAGACAAGAACATTCGGCTTCGTTTTCCTGTATATACAGTTATTTTTGTACCCACAAACAAACCATGTTGTAACACTAACTCGTACTAGTACGTGACTCGCGCTCAAGTATCAATCGTCAGAAAACGTACTAGTTCGTGTCCCGCATACAGTGTGTTAATTATAATTAACCAGAGGTCTGTTTATGCGATATTTAGATACGTTGATGGACCTTTCATAATATATTTTATCGTAAAAACGGATCTTTCACGTTGTGCTCTCCCTATTAATTAAACATAATAAAATTTTTATTATAATTTTTTTACCGATTACATTTTTTATTTAATGGGTAACAGTTAGGATTGTTATTACAATATTTGTTGGCCTTTAATATACTTCTTGCTAATTGTGCACCGTGAATCTACTAAAATATTAAAATGATGAATATTATGCTAAACAATTTTTTTGAAAACCTTAAGGAAACATTTTCAAATAACACGTGAATTGTATGTAAATACTGGGCGTTTATTAACAAGCTAGGGAATTTGTTAGGATGTCAGGTGAGAGATGTTAATTTTCTCGAAATTCACCCTAATATTTTTTAAATCGCCCTATCTCTAACTGTCTTTTTACGTAAGTTATTGTGATTTTTATGGAATGAATCTTTAGGCGTGCGTGTTTCAACGTAATTCACTTTGAAAGCGTGTTTCTTGATTTATTTTCCTGTAATTTATTTTTTTACCTTCGTCCTTTGAGTAACGGTGTTGATAGAGAAATCTCATCACGATCTGATATCGCGAAGAGAAATCAGTCTGAAAGGGTTCGTTAATTTCTCCGTTTCTTGCGCTGCAGTGGTTCTGAGACCTTACAAAACAGCTAGATTAATGTAACGTCGGTTGATCGGCCTGTAATGAGGAAGCCGGGAAAATAAGGTTAAGCGCACGCCAGTCCTGCTCACTGCTCAACAGGCTGCACTCGCAAAAAATTTCTGCGTCCGGTCACAGTTGCCGAAACTCGTTTTTCTCCCAGTGAAAACGACACTGGGATCGATACAAGATATTCCTCTCACTTCTGTTCCGTACTGCCAGTAGTTTGTCGTAACAGTCTGTGCGCGTAAGTTGTTGGGCTCATCATCAGCCGCGAGTTCCAGTTGGAGATTTTAATGCATTGGTGAAGAAACTTTTCTTGGTGCGTGAGACAGTCACGGTTTCTCTCAGCCATGGGAGTAAGGAAGAGAATTCATATGCTGCGGGTGTACAAGCGTACAATAAGGAGAGACTTGACGTAAGTATCGTGATTAATTCATGGACGAGCGTGCGTTTGTTTATTATGTTGGCGAATTCTGTATTAATGATAATTGGTTTTAAAGTGGAAAAATTGCTATTTTTATAGAAGTAATTGGCGAAGATCTTCGAAGCACCCTTTGTGTAATTTCATTATTCTTTCTTACATGCACGCTTACGATTCTGTTTAAATTTATTGCTTGAATTCATGATTTGTATATTTTTGAAAAAGTGTGCTGTGAGTTCTTTAGCAATTGGGATTTTACATCCCGAAATATTTAAATTTAATGTACTCTTTTTTCAGTTTTTTTCCTAAATATTTAAAAAATCAATAGTACTTAAAACAACCAAAAACTGTTCTCTGAGGTTCATTCTTAAGGTTATATTTATCAGTTTATTTCGACGAAGGACTCCCTAGGTTTAGAGAAATACTTTATATTAATCTAATACTCTTGCAATGAGTATTTATTTCCTTTTAGTTGTTTGATATAAAAATATTTTTAGCAAATTTAAATATTTCTTGTTATATTACCTGTTTTACTTTAAAAAAGGCTTTTTTTTTGTTTGTTTGTATATATTACAATTCTTACCGCCATTTGCTCATTTTTACTGAAAAATTTTCTTTGCTGTCCATTTACTCTTTTCATAAAAATTAAACCATTTTTAGTAAAGTAACGTATTTATGATCGTTAAAAACTTCTGCTTGTGATGCTGTGGAAATGTGAACTTCTTTTGTGGAGATTAAAAAATATCAACAAGTACAACTTAGTTATCTTACCTTCTTTATTATATGATAAGACTTCATGTTAGAGAGATAGAGTTAATGGAGTGAATATAAACAGTGATGTATCTTAATATTTCATTCATCGAGGAGATAGTGATGCTGAAGAAGAAAGGAAAAACGCACTACTTTATTTTTAACCAGCAATTTCTTAGATTACCAGAGTTTTATTTCATTGAGCGGTTTCATCTCAGTTATATTCTTAATGTATTTTTAAGCTTAATTTTCTACTAAATTTTCGTGTGGATGGTAATTGCTTTTCTGATGTACCTTTTTCATCCTTTGCATTTTTGTTTGTTAATAATTTTCTCATATTTTCGGCCTTTGGGAAAACGTTTCTTTAATATGTAAGAAAGTTCAATCTAACTGTAGATTTCCTTTGATTACGTTAGGTAGGTTAGGGTCGTTACGCTGAGTGTTTTGAAATGTGTGTGAATTAGACTGGGATCTCTGATTTAAAGCGATTTCGAGTGACTTCAAACCAATGCCACCTTAACCATAGTATTAAGTGGGTTGTATATAACGCTTGGAGACCAGAGTTTTTGGAGCGATAATTTTGCTTGCACTCCAATTAGTTTGAAGTAAAAATGATGTATACAGAAGTTTTTGTTGTAACGGATTACTAAATTAAAACCTCCGACAAGCTTCGTCCTACTGTAGGAGGTGTGGCATAATGTTTCCTTATGAAGAAGGGAAGCATTGTCAGTATTCCACTGGTGCCAAATATCTTAGGACGGCATAGTTAAAAGCATTCCTACCTGCGAGATTCGATCTCACATATTCCGTGTAATGAACAATTCCTAAACGACTCCCACGACGTACGCTTTCTGTTTTGTGTTAGAGCAATGGTTCTTAAACCTTTTTCGTCGCGGCACTCCAGGATGGCACGACACCGAGTTTGAGAACCGCGGGAGCAAATGATTGGTGGCATATACTTTGCCGAGCAATGTCAAGGCACCCCTGGCATATGCCCAGAGAACCTTAGGATGCCCCGTTTGAGAAATATAGTGTTGGAGAGACTGAACGCAAAGCAAGAGGGACATGCGTCGGAATTAGACATCTGACGCTTTTAAGATTCTTTAGCTGTACTTACTGTTCAGAATAGCTTGTTTATTCTTATATGCTACTTTATTTGTGTGTGTTTTAGTAAAATAAACGCATGTGCATGTTAAAAGCGCGAGAAGCATTTTTAATTCTGCATGCACAATAAAACCCAAGAACTTCACCAACTAGATGATACTTCGGTACAGGAAGGCAGTGCCGTCCATATTCGTCCATCGTCTAACAGTTTTCCTTTGGAAAGGTTAAATTAAAATCTTTATCAGACAGTAGTAAAATTCGGAGAGTAGCACATTGGCTGATGTCGATAATGTATCTTGATAAATTGACCAATAATTCCATTTATGATTACCTATTTATGTGTTTTAAAATTTGGGTCTTTCTTTTACGCGAAATCTTTTCAAAAACTTTCTAATTTAGCTTTAAATATCTTGGATATATTAAGAAAATATACATTCGGCTATTGTTGTGCATTATTAGAATATATTATCTAAAACAATTTAAAATTTCTGATTCATACACCTAAAGTTATGATCGCTAAACAAAAATGGTAAATTTAAGGTAAAGCAAGTACCTTTATCTCCTTTTCAGTGATTTTTCCCCTCTGTGGTACTGTTTGATCTTAATCAGATTTAGATCTTTCAAACAAGTTCTTGTTTTAATAATCTGTTCAAGTATTTAATCAATTAAACGTTTCTTCATTATAGAATGTATTTTGCCGTGTTTGCGTTTGTTTCAAGAGACACTTACCAGAATACTTGATACACCTTCATACATGAATTAGAATAATATAAACAGAGTGTAAACTGAGTAGAACCGGTCTTGAATTATATACTACGGCAAAAGAAAACGAAAAAAAAAAAATCTCTTTTTGAGATGCATGCAAATGAAACTAAGCCGAGTACTTAGGAGGAAATTTTCCGACTTACTTAGAGAGATCTGAAGGTCGTTCGAGGTATTTTTATGATACTACGGATTGCATTGAACGCTATTTTTGCGATATATTGCAGTTTTTTTTTCATTTAACTATAATTATTGTTCTTGCCGTATTCAGTCAGGTGACCAGACATCATGGCCACAAATCTGCCTACAGCAATTAGTCCTAATGGCCTTATGGCTTTGTCAGGTATTCTTTGGTACACTTAAAACTCTTTGTAGCATTTGATCGGATTATGCAAACTTAATGCGTCAAATCTCATAAACTTTGCAATTCATTGTGTTTTGAAGTTATCTTATTTTTTATTCTTAAACGAAAGGAAAAAAAAAATGAATTTTTACTAGAAACTTAATATTCCTAAATTACTCTCATGAGATATACTAGATCAGTTTTACAGCAAAGAAAGATAAAAAAAAAAAAAAAACCTTGTACAACTGTCTAGCCTTTGACCAAATTGATTATATACTTAATGCTTTATTTCTTATACTAAAACTACGCATTGCATATTTTCATATTTGCTCTTATATTCTGACATTCTTTTAGCCCTACTGTTTTAACTTGTTTATAGTAATCGTTTAAATCTTAACTATTTGTGTGGCACAATATGTCCCAAGAGGATTCAGTGCCAATAAACTCTATAAAACCAACCAACCAACCTATACTAAAACTACGATAGCTCAGTCGGAGGGTTGCGAGATCGAGGCTCGATCCGGCCAAAGATCCGCCGTATTCATTAATGGCGACTGGGGCCCTTAAAATAGATTCGTGGAACGCAATGTAATCAAAGCTCCTAAACGATATATCTGGAGGTAGCAGGCAGAGCTTGGCGGTCTGCTTTAAAATTACGAGGACTCGAGCACAGTCGTTTTTTCTCCCAAGCGGTGTTCTTCAGACGAAAGGTTCCTTAATTCGAGTAGCCTCTGATTCACGTGGTTCGTCCATCCAATTGGCATTAACGACGACAACATGTCTCATAATTTTTATATTTTAGTGTTTAAATCTTTGATGGTTTTAGTGCTTTGTCGGGTATTCTCCGATACTGGCCTTTTGAGATAAATCGTTTTCTTATTTTTCGTTCTTTAACAGGAAAAAAAAATTATACCGCAAATGTTAATTCCTCCATTATTGCCATTAAATAGATACTAATCACTTATAAACAAAAATGTCATAGAAGGAAAAACTTTTGTTTTTCCCTACTCTGGTATACTTAACTTTTGTTTAGCACTTGATCAGATGAATTAAACCAACGTAATACGTTATATCTCATCACTTTGGTGATTCAGTGTATTTTAAAATCGTTTTATTGTTTTCAGTTCTTTAACAGTAGAAGAAATCATATTTTGTATGGTAAATATTGGACCTGTATTATTGTCAGTAGTTACTTTCATATGTGAGCGAAGGAAATAATTATTGATACCTTCACAATCATTGCTTTCTTGATCAATTGTTTGGGAAAATAAGTTATAAAAGGAAGAACCTTGAAAAATATTCCTCTGTTTATAAATAGACACGTATTTTCTCCTAATGGATCACTGAGCAGAAATTGTGATGTGAATATCAAGTAATTTAGCGATGTTTCATGTTTAAGCTGTTTTTAGTTTTTAATGTTTTAGTAATAATCTTACGTCATTAAAACTGGTTTAAGTTTCCCATGATTAGGTACAATGTATAGATATTAGATATAATATATTGAATTATTAATGAGGTTTAATATTTGAATTCAAAACCTTATTAAAGTTTTTAGTTTCTTTTACAGTTTTCTTGGGAAAAGCTGAAATTTAAAATATGAAATTTTTAAATTAAGCAAGACTCATACTATCTTATTAAATCCTCAGTTTTGATATTTATTATAGTTTAAATTTCGTAGTTCTCTTATTTTAGTATGAGATAAAATATTTTATGGATTTATTGAGCTTTAAAATAAATTTTGAGGATTCAATTTCGCATTTTTTTTACGTATTTATTCGACTTGATTATTTTGTTTTAATATTTACAGCCATGAATTTTATTTACGTTAATAATATTGCTCAGTTTGTAAAACTGTGCTCTGTGATATGATTATTGAATTCTTCTTACATGCAAGTATAAGAAAAATCTATTTTCGAAAAAAAAAAAAAAAGTTTTTGGTATGATGTAAAGTACATTTTCTGTAAACCATTACATATATTACCTTCAATCTAGTCATCCACATACAAAATTTTATTATCTTGGCCCAGTAAAATTTCCTTTCTTCTGAAATCATTGTGGTAGATGTCCTTGAAGAGCGCCGAAGCGAGGATAAAGACTTCTTTGTGAAATCTTTTGTTTCTTTAACTAATTTCCAAATAGTAATAGAAGATTTTGATTTCTGTTGCCGTGTTTACTTTGCTAGGTTTATGGTCCCATATCCTTTTTATTATCCTGCGCAAACACGTTACTACGGGTTGTTTACCGAACTTTGCCCCATTCTTCCTTTTTGGTATAAAGGAAGGTAGTATTTGGGTATCGGACCTTCGCAACTTTGCTTTCGAAATACCGCAAGAGAACTTTCACTTGACATCCGAATAAACCTGCTCTCTCTAACCTTTCTGACCGAAATCTGGTAAATTAGTTGGTTGGAGGTAGGTTAACCGATGGCCTGCGGTATTTTGGAGCATGAGGCCAGCCGTGAGCAAAAGAAATAAGTATGTCGTAGGTAAATAGATCTGGGTAATGTCGTAAGGTAGCTCACGTGTAGAAAAGTCGCTTGTTTAATTTCTTAGAGGACTGATTGTTTACATTCATTGCGGAGAACTGCCGTAGAGAGCGCAATGACTTCCGCTGTGGGATTCTTCTTTTGAGGAGAACGGCAAACATTGTGGCAAGTGCGGACTGTTGTTTCACGACAAATATTCTAACTTGATGGAGATTGTTTTATCCCCTTGAACTTAAGTTTGTTTTTAGGCAGCACTTCCATAAGCAGGCATTTTCATTTTCTTAGTTTTAAATACGAAGGATTGATATAATAGAACTGTTTTTTTTTTATTATTATTCAACTCTTCTGGTAATGTTTCTGCAAAAGATGGAGGTTTGTTATGATTTATGTTGCTGCTTAGCAGTCTCACATATTTTCGAATAGATATAGCAACATCTCTGTCAGTACTGTTATAGCTATCATCTTTCTTTATCAGCTTTATATGAATATAAAGTAAAACTATCAAATCGTTCGTCTGATTGTTGGTATTCACTCAGGTAACAGCACTGTTTAATAAAATTAGCTCTCCTCTAGGATGAAAAAAAAAAGGGGGGGGGAACTAAACCATAGTGATCCAAACCATATGTACTAAGTTCAACTCTACATCATTATCACTTTCGCGTAAAAATTCTTCCATTTTTCTAGACATATAAATTATATAAAATATACTAATATTACACTGGATTTACTTTCTGCTTTACGCAATATTTGCTGCACAGATTTATATAAATTACATTTAAGCGGTTCCTAACACATTGTATGCGGGACATGTACTAGTACGTTTTCTGACGATTGATACTTGAGCGCGGGTCACATACTAGTACGGGTTAGTGTAACATGGTTTGTTTGTGGGTACATAAATAACGGTATGTACAGGAAAACGAAACCTAATGTTTTTGTCCACTACATAGATTCTGGAAAAATTTAGACAAAAACTAGTTTTTACATCAGTCGATGCGGAACCACAGAACGGGAAAAAATTAAAACTATATACTACTATTTCTATTTGATTTTTCATATTTACGATACTATTATAAATTTATCCACTAAAAAATATATTTTTTGTTTACGAAAATCTTATGGTTGTTATTTATATATTTCTACTTATATATTTGTTTATATATTTCAATATAAAATACGAAAAGTTGGTTAAAAATTAAATAATTTTCGATCTATTGAGATTTAACTGAATAACTAAATTTACGCGCAAAACGCCCGCTCCCGGTACAATCAGTTGCGAAATGTACCCGCACACAGTGTGCTAGAAGCGTTTTAAAAAATCTACCAGAGCAATAAACTTGTTATGTCTATACATACTTCTCTCAGAAGTTTCAACTCTCTATAATTTCTTGTGAGTGCAACTCGCCACTGTCAGTTTGCTCCTGAAAGTTCGTGATGAGCTAGGCACTTTCAGTTCAGGGGTTAAGAGAAACCTGCGCTTGTCTTAGTGCATTTTCTGTTTTCGATCATTTTTTTCCTTTATATAAAGCTCCTGTGTTTTAAAGGAAAAAATAAATAAAAACAGAGAGGTGAGTTTTCCAAAATCGTAAATACCTTTTGTGTGGCTTCGGTTATTTTGAACTGTTTTCGTTCTGAAGTTTATAATAGAAGCTACTCGAACATTTGATTTTTTCAGTTTGCAATATAAAATTGAAGTCGCACAAACATGCACTTTTCCTGCTTGATATCATATTGATATTTCTAATTAATTTAATAGTACCGTTTTATGAGATGCGTAATCTAATGTGTAAATCGTGTAAATACACAGGATAAGTAAGGGACTGACTATAAATGCGAAAGAATGAAATACGTTATCAATGGAGATCATACTTTTTATACCTAAATGTTACGTATGAGGATTTCTCCCGCTTCCATAATTTATTCTTACCGTATCTTATTTTCTGCAGCTTAACATTTTTCGAAGTAATTTTAGATTTTATTCATATCTGCATTCTGTACTACTCCTTTTAGTTAAAGTTTAATATTTAACGAAAGGTATTAATTTTAAACAGTCCGTGTATTTTATACACACACGAGTCTCTGCATAACGAACTTTCAATTAGCAAAATTTCCCGAATAATATTTTTATGGAACGTTTATTATAGAGAGTGTTTTAGAGGGGTGACGGAAAGGTAGGTATAGATGAATGACGGAAATTACGCCCCACTAGATAATAATCCATTGAATATTCTTTTCGAATAGATTCAGAAAATTGTGGTCACGTTCTTAATTCCACTGAACTTTTCAATATTTTCTCCATTAAATGTCGTCATACAATAGACATACTACGCTTGTTGCTGTTTGCTTATGTTTCTGAAAACTCCAGAAACTTTTGATTAGTTCAGACATGAGATGTAGCCGCTAGAAAGGAGGTATTTTTGATGGATTCTGTATAATACTTAGTTGCTGCAGTCATGCAATGTAACATTATGTCTGATGTAACATTATGTCATTATGTCTGATATGACCCATGTTCACGTGGCAAAATGGAAAAGAAAATCAAATTCTTTTGTAGTCAATTACACCGAATTGGTTTTGAGACGTTAGTGTCCTATGTGTTTATGAAATACTTTTAAATAACCATTAAATATAGATATGTATTATTAAAAGTTCAAAAAACTCGCTGTTAAATTCTATTTTCCCATTTTAATAAGAGAATATTTTTGGCCACCTGTACGATGGTCTCGTTGTAAAAAAGAAAAGAAAATGTAGAAGGTCAGTATCCCTCTGGCAAATGCCAAAAGTGAAAGCTTAAAAAAAAATTTTTTTTTAATCCATATTATCTTCTAATCCGTCGCGCTTACACGTGTCCTGAAACACCCACGGGATATAAAAAACAAAAGTTTATTGCACTTTACTCATACAGCGTAATAATGACATTTCTTATGTATTTTTTATTATTATTGTATTCTGTATAAGAGAACCGCCCACTTTTTTCTAGGACGGAAATTAATCCGTGGAAAATATTACTATACCGAGATGTCACTTGTTAGAGGTGAAGTACTGCGTGTTATCTAAAACTAGTTAAACAAGTGGGTGTTCAGTTTCTTAAATCATAGAAAGCTGGTAATTATTTCTTAAAATTCCGTCGACGATAGGTTATTTTTGTCCCCCTTTATTGGTCAAAGCACGTTTTTTCTGTGAATCCCAAGAATTCGAGCAAGTGGAGAAGCAATCTTTTAACTTCTGACAGGCGCTTTTTTTTTCTTTTCTTTCCCTCCTACATTAAATATAATGGCAGTCACTGCACGCACTGAAATTCATCCTTTTTAATTATTTCGTTGGTAAAAAGGGTAGGATTAATTTTTGAGACTTGATTATCATGTTTTATACCGTAGAACATTACCCGTTCGTTGATATTTCCATTAAAGGAAGATATTTTCAATCTAAATAGTTTAATGATGTTCTGATAATTTTCTTTAAAATCGCCCTCATTTAATTATTTTAGGTTTGCGATGAAAATATGGCTCTTAAAAGCATTAATCCAAATTCTTGACTTAGTTACTGAAATGGATTAGTAAGTTTTTGTGATATGCACGCCAAGTTCACTACATGCTACTTTTTGAAGTAATTTTATAGTTCAAAAGAAAAATGTTTAAATCCAGGTTTAAGAAGTTACAAATTAATAGATTACTGGCTCTGCTGTCTTCGAAGATGAACGGTCCAGACAAGATGACCTAGATCCCATACAACACAAAAAAGACAAAATTTCATTAAGTTAGCGAGATTCAATTTGACCATTCCTTGTAGAAATATCATTCACATAATATTTTAGATAGTTTGTATTTCTGATATGTCAATACTTTTTCTTTAAAAGAGGACATACTTTTCGGTCCTTAAAAATCTTCATTATAACAGCTTTTTTTCAGGTTATAAAGTAAAAAGTTCTCATAAAAATTTTTCACAAGTTATTTTAAAATACTTCTACTTTTAAATAAGCCTTATGATTTCATGTTGTATATTTATTAAAGTAACATAAACAAAAGGAAAGTAATGAATTTAACCACAGGATTGCTTTTGGAACATATATATTAAAAACAAACTTTTTATATCAAATGGAAACGAATTATTCTTAATTTTATTAACCTAGACATTTAAAAGTTTCTGACATTTTAATATTAAATTTAAAAAAAATGAAAATTGCTTAGAAATTAAAAATTTAAGATTGAAAAAATTAACATTTATCGTGCTATAGAATAAAATACATAACTTGTATTAATATAATTAAGGTTCAGAAAATAAAAATTGTAAATAGCTTCTACTTAATTCTTGGAAACTATTTTCAAATTTACATATTTCAAAAGTTACTTTGTGGGCAAGTGAATTTCTATTCTTTTCACTTGGTATATATAATTTATTTTCTTATAAACGTATTTCTTTATATGACAATACAAAATAAATTTTTAAAAAGTTATTATCCTAATGATCTAGAAAAATGTTATTCTAAATGTACCAGGGCTTTTAATTTTATATTAAATAAAAAATAGATTGTTGTAATAAAGAAATTTCAGCTTAAGGTTCTTTGTGCCATTACCTATCTGCGAATCTCATATAACGTGATTATTTGCTTATGAAAAAGAATTTCATACAAATTTTCACCACATAATTTAAAGATTTGCTTTTTCTTTAAAAAATAGACCGTTATGGATGCAGTGAATGTTTCAATTAATACTGATGTCAAGTTATCTTGAAATGACTTTCAAACACATGCTAGCAATCGTACATAAAAAAAAAATAAGAATCTTAGTTAACATGGAATTTAGTTCTTTGACTGCTGCCTAATCACTATAACTGTGATTTCTGTCAGATAAACCGCTTTGTACGAGTATTTAAAAGCCGTTTTAACATAGGTAGCCAGTTTCTTTTATTATGACTCTGTTAATGATTTATTCGAGATGTTTTTAATTTGTGCCATGCAATATGAATCAATGTGCTATTCCTACATGAAAAGTGTTATTACTGTGGTCAAAGCCCTGACTTAAGCATGGTGGGTAGTGTCCGGAGATTAATTTTTTTCTGGCAAAATACAATAAAGTTGACACGTTATTCATCTGGGATTGTCTGAAGTAAAGTTTGTTTGGTTTGAAAGCACAACAGACATATTTTTGCAATACGAAAGCTAATAAGACTAAAACCCTACTGCTATGTTTGAAAAATTTTCATTTTTCGATCAATTGGAGTACAATTTTAGTCGAAATTTTTTTTAGAATTTTATTAAAAGACGTTTTTTTGGCTTAATATACATTTATTAAGTATTAATAGAATAATATAGTATTAATACAAATGTATTAACTAGTTGCTGTAAAATGTTTTAATAAAACTGACATTCTCACGTATAATATTTGAGAAAGTGCAGAAAAGATCATGTAACGAATTGTTTGAAATGTATGAAAATTTCATAGCTTTTCACTAATCCGTGAAATTTTTCGAAATTTCTTTTTCAAAGGGCGAGTTTACATCATAAACAGCAATATTACGAAGGGTCCACAATTATTTCTTTACTAGTTTGAGTACAATTTTAACGGAAAATAAATTTCCTAGAATTTTGTCGAAAGACTTTCTCTTGGTTAGTTTTTCTTCGATAAAGCCGATGGTTCGTAGTTTTTACGCCAAAGCAACTTATCCGGTAAACTTTTTTTTTTCTTTTAAGTAAATTATCAGGTATGCGTTGTGTACCCCAGAGCAGCATATCTACTCGACATTACGGTAAATTGTTGTCATAGCCCGCATACTATTTTTAAATTAATATTTTTTTTATCGAGATGGTTTTTGTCCACTTGGCAGTTTTTATAATTCGTTTTACCTTCTATGGTTGGTAGGTTCTAAATGCTACTGCCATCAACCTTTTCCAGCACGACGTATAATAAGACAAAATCTATGGCTCAGGATGGCCTTCAGTCAGCGTGAGGGGTTTAAATCCAAGGGTACCGGGTTCGAGTCGAGTTTGGAAAGTACATTAAACATCTACCTACACAGAGATTGTGCTAGATAAATTTGTAAATTGGATACTCTCTCGTTGGGAGGTTGTGACAGGTGGAAGAGAGGTACGAAATTAAGAGCGGAAATTATGTATCTTGAGGATTATCTCAACTTAAAGGGGTTCTAATACGTAACACCACTAACGCCTTCACCTGTTTGAGTCGGCAGCCCGTAGTATCAAGACAGGGATCTCATTTTTCAAGTCTGTTTCAAGCGGTCTGTTTCAGTCTTTCCAAATATTCATGCCAGCAAGGCAGACTGAATCCGTGGTTTCCGTCGCAAGAAAAAAAAAGCACTATCTCTTTGGCACGAAAGTTTCTATGAGTTCTCTACAGTTTTTGATCAATAGATTCTTTTCTCGCAATTAATTTTAGTGTGATATTAAATAGAACAATTGATTTCAATACTTGTGTTTTGTTGAATCTTACAGAAAATCATTTAAGTGTTTCATAAAGAAAGTTATTATAATTTTATTACTTTAACCAAAACAAACTTGCCAGTGGTACTTCAGTTGAATTACTATTTTAGCTTTAAGCTTTCAGTTATGTGAGTTCAAATAATTCATATTTAAATAAGATATTTTACTCGCATTCAACTCATTTAACTTAATTCATTTCGCTATAATTCCTTTAAAGAAATTTCGAAAGGAACCTCAAAATGTTTTGGTTGAATCCTAGTGGAAATCTCGCGGAATCCGAAAGTCGAACTGCTGGTCAGGAATTGGGTTCTCGCATAAAAGCTCCGTGTTTTGTTCTACGTATAATAAGACAATCTATGGCTCAAGATGGCCTTCAGTCAGCGTGAGGGGTTTAAATCCAAGGGTACCGGGTTCGAGTTTGGAAAGTACATTAAACATCTACCTACACAGAGATTGTGCTAGATAAATTTGTAAATTGGATACTCTCTCGTTGGGAGGTTGACAGGTGGAAGAGAAATACGGAAATAAGAGCGGAAATTATGTCTCTTGAGGATTATCTCAACTTAAAGGCAGCCCGTAGTATCAAGACAGGAATCTCATTTTTCAAGTCTGTTTCAAGCGGTCTGTTTCAGTCTTTCCAAATATTCATGCCAGCAAGGCAGACTGAATCCGTGGTTTCCGTCACAAGAAAAAAAAAGCACTATCTCTTTGGCACGAAAGTTTCTATGAGTTCTCTACAGTTTTTGATCAATAGATTCTTTTCTCGCAATTAATTTTAGTGTGATATTAAATAGAACAATTGATTTCAATACTTGTGTTTTGTTGAATCTTACAGAAAATCATTTAAGTGTTTCATAAAGAAAGTTATTATAATTTTATTACTTTAACCAAAACAAACTTGCCAGTGGTACTTCAGTTGAATTACTATTTTAGCTTTAAGCTTTCAGTTATGTGAGTCAAATAATTCATATTTAAATAAGATATTTTACTCGCATTCAACTCATTTAACTTAATTCATTTCGCTATAATTCCTTTAAACGAATTTCGAAAGGAACCTCAAATTGAATTTTGGTTGAATCCTAGTGGAAATCTCGCGGAATCTGCGAACTGCAGGTCAGGAATTGGGTTCTCGCATAAAAGCTCCGTGTTCGTCCTAATTTAATAACATTTTATGAATTTACGAATTGTTTAAGATTTTACTTTGAACTTCTTAGCATGATCTGTTAGAATTTATATTTTTATTATTGCTTAACATTACTTGGGAAAACACGTTCATTTCCAGATTTTAGTTTCGAATGAATGAATAGCATTATTAAGACTTTCAAAATACCGGTTTATTCTCGCGTCAGTTTTAATTTGGCCGTTATTTTAAAGTTTTTTTTTTTTTTTTGCCTTATGTACAGTCGAAGACTTTTCGTTTGCTACAGTGTTACGTTATTTCTTAGCTAACCTCATATTTGATATTAATAGAATATTTTATCCGCAGCTGTTAATAGGGCGAGACTACGCTGTGGGAGAGAGAATTTCCGCAGTACGTTTTAATGGAACATGAAGTGGGATAAGTAACCCCAAGCAGAGCAGAAAGGCAGAGTTGGGTTTTGCCTTAATACGTTTTGTTCTATTTTAGGTGCGGTTTATGCGTTTAACGTTTTTGTGATTGTAATAAACAGTTTTTGTTTCGTAGGTTTTTTTTTTTAAATCTACATAGCGTGATTTTGTTATCGCTTGTCTTACACTATCTTTTCCACTGCCGACACCTAATATCTGAAGAAGCAAAAATCAATGCGCAACCCATAAAAAGTTTCAGCCTTTAGTTGTCAAAGAGGTTAGCTTGAAAAAAATTCTTTTCCTCCTTTCTTTTTTCTCATCTCTTTTACGAAGTATGACGTTGTTGGCTAATAATTATGAAAGATGTAAAACAAGTTTTCTTTTTTAATCCTCTTGCGTCAGTAGATGATTTTTTGGTTCTACGAGTTTTTGTATGTGCTCTCATGTCGCAATTGCCTCTGATATGAGGTAAACAGCCTTAAGTCGAAAGCATCTATTTGAATTGTCAATCAAGTACCCGTAGTTTTGACGAACTGGAAAATGGTAATTGCGCAAAATATGTTGGTTCAAATTTCGATGTCTGTAAACCCGTCGGAATAGGTTTAAATTATGAAATCCCGAAATGGTTGGTTTTCATCTAACAAAGATAATATAAATCAAAAGTGATCATACTATGGCTCTTGCAGAAAATGGCGTGGCTGTTAGGCATATTAAATATGTATAAATTTACAAAATTATTTAGAATTAGATGTATACTGTGTGGAACGTGCTTGTAGTAAAGACTGGCTTATGGTTGATTTGAATAGATAATTTTTATGCATTAAATATTTAATAATACCAATTATTTAGTATAATAGAAAAAAAATGGGGAATATTTAGATGTTATACATTAAGTGATGGAATTTTTGGAGGAAAAAAAATGGTTTAACATCCTCTTATTGTTTACTAAAGGAGTAGGTCATATTAAGTGTAAAACTATTTCCTTGATTTGCAAGGAATGACGTTCTTTCGTGATCGCGTTGTTATGATTACTGCGATTCGTAAGTTAACTGAATGAGTTTTTCACTAATGGTTTTAGAAAAATTTTGCCATTTGTTGAAAAGAACAATGAAATGAGGAAAACGGTTTTACAATGACGGTGGTTTATTGTAAATTCGCTGAAAGGGATAAAATAGGACAAGGGTGTCTCTAATGTCTCTTCAAAACTACCTGTTCGGTAACTCAACTTTCCCCCCTTCTTTTTTTACCCATATTTGAGAGAAAAAGGAAATATTATTCTGTGATTATAATATTTATATGTTAACCATGTACATAACATTCTATAAAAGTGAATATACGAAAAAAAATTATTAAACGTTTTTCCATCGCAGAATGAATTAGTGTATTGCATGCATATGTGTGTGAAAAGAAAGCATATGCAATGGAATCTCGATCTATCATTCCCACCTTGGTCTGGTTTTTATATATCAATGTTATTTTTTCCTCGTTTCTTCGTTTTTCCGTATCTATCATCCAAAACATTGAGTCTTTTTCTAGAAAGAAAAATTTTTTTTTGGAGGGGGTGGGGGGGTGAGTGAGAGAAATTTTAGGTGACACAGATACAGTGTACTTGGAGAGACGATAGAACGCTTATTCTTTGCAATCAGGCGATCCACTTTTAGCCAAAATTAGCGTTAACGTTTTTTTTATATTAAAATATCCATAATTATGACACAGTAATCAAACTAAAATTAAGTTTGTGGATCACAATATAAATAGCCATGCAAATTTCATTAGGATTAAATATTATCAAATATTACCAGAAAAAGAAAAAATGTCACCAGAAATTCACAATTTATTCTTTTACTTAACTTTTAATTTTCGTAATCATTTTATAGAAATTATAAAATTATAACCTTTCAGGTTCATTAACATTTATTTTTTTAAGTTACAATAACTCTCTACGCAACACATATTTTCGCCAAAATAGACAATGGTTTATTGTTTTGAAAATGAACACTGTATAAGGAAATGCCCATTAAAAGTTTGAATATGAACCAAAATACGTTTTAAGCCATGAATCCTTAAATAATAGACATTTTTGAATAACGGTTTGATTTAAAATGCACAAAAAGCATTTTGCATTATCCCTATTTCTTTTTTTTTCCCCCCGAAGTATTGAAATTCAGGAGTTT
>CM063510.1:13244545-13574545 GCA_032207245.1 Pardosa pseudoannulata
ATAGCGGCTAGAGGAAGCTTTTTCTGGTCTTAGATTATGATCGTTCTATTTCAGATGTACCCAACTTTTTGACTCACCTCCGGCTTTTTCAGAAAAAAGAATTGCCCACTACCCACTCTATGCCATCTTTTTTGAAATCAGTCGATGTAGTAAACCATAATTTTCCAATTTTCATGTATTTTCATGCTGTTATTTCATGTTTTCCGACGGTGATTGGGCGAAGCCCTTCTGTCAATATAAATAATACATGTCTACATTTTTGTCGAAGTAGGTTGAATTGCTGGAGCCAACCCTGTTTCAGTTTTTGAAATCAGTCCGTCACCCATAATTTTCCAATTTTTAGGGTCATGTCCAATTTTCGAAAGACGTGTTAGAGTATGTTCCTCTGGTAAGGCCGCTTATACTATATTATACATTGGAGAGCGAAGAATTTTTTAAATAAATTTATTGAAAATTATAAATAATATAGGTACATTGCATTGTTTGTTAATGATATATATTGTTTAAAGAAAGCATGGATGGATGAATGGATGGATGGATGACATGGATGTTTCGTATCCGTTTGGAATCGAATTTAAGCACTTTCAGCATAATTAGTCTGTTTTGCCAAAAAAATTGACCTGCTAGACCAAAACATTACTTCCTAAAGTATCCACTTTCAGTGTAAAGTAAATAGATCAGAATATTTCCCCTAATTCGGAACAAAGGTTGCCAAACGATAGCCGACTGGTGAGCTGCTCTTCGGCATAGGTGTTCGTGGGTTCTAATCCCGCTGCTGGCATGGATGTTCGTAACTGTTCGGAATCGACTTTAAGCAGTAGGCCTCGGTCTCATTAGCGTGAGAAAAATAATAGACCGTGGTACTCCAAACCAAACCAAAATTGGAACAAATGTTAGCAGCATGTTGTAGAATATGCCAATGTATTTTCTAAATTCCAAAAATTGAATATGGTTCAAATTTTAAATGGTTATTTGCATTCTTACGCAACGAGGTATTGGAAGTCCATTTTCAAATAGTGTTTTTCAACATTTTTTTTTTTTTTTTGCTATTTTAATAACTTTAAATATCCATTATTTACACATGTATTTAGTTTCCAGGTTGTGGTTCTTCGATTACTTAAGTTATTAGTTTGACACGCCGTTATACATGTAAAGAATTCAAGATTGCCGTATAACACTCCCATTGTTTTAATGTTCCTACAAAGGAAATTGCGTGCAAATATGGTTACGCATGGCATACCAATAATTGGGAGGAAAAGAAAAACAGCGCGTGTGGGTGTGACATGCAGCGATGGCTTAAGGAGAATGTTGTATTATGTAAGGTGGCTGCCAATAACAAGTCTTCAATCTTCAAAAACATTCATTTTCCTTATTGTGCCACTTTTTTTTTAAATAGCTAGTTACGTTTTTTTGGTGTTTGCATAGGTGAAGCGACTAGACTTTTTTTTAATTCATACTTTGTCGAAATGTTGGTATACCGTTGCATAGATAAGTAGACAAGGTATAAAAAGAGGAATACAATACTGAAAGGATTGGTTTGTTGGAAACGCTTTGGTCTGCTTATTATTATTAGTTACACGAGGGCTAATGATGCTGGGACCTACTGTTCAAATCCGAATATAAACTGCTACGAACATCCATGCCAGCAGTGGTATTTGAATCAATGAACTCCGGTACCCATTCGGCCCACGTTCGAATACTGAAAGGGATCATTCATGCAAAGACTATCAATCCAGTTTTCGAGAAATTTTTCATTTTCAGACTTTCACCGCTGTATAACCAATAAGTATAATATAAAACGAGATAATTATTGGGGGGATCCTCCCCTAATTACATCCAATGCTGCCATTTACCGTCGCTGTATAATTGTTCCTTTCAAGTGTACTTACTTACTATAGTATATGACGCCATTTACTATGTTACTGTGTTTATATTTGACGCGCTTCGCGCTTAGCTTTCAGTCTTGGCAATAATGTTTCGAAATTAGGTATATTTATTTCAATATTTTAATTAGTATCTAGAACAGGGATGGACAAACTTTTTCGGCCGAGGGCCAAAAATCGAAAGAAAATAAGTTTGGCGGGCCCCAAGATAAATTTTTCTAAAATTTAAAAACAATATAGAAGTACCTAATGGTTTAAATCCGTTCTGAGAGGAATGAAATTTCGATTTCATTTTTAAAAGTTCCTTATACTGAGGTTCGAAGTGAGATGTACTGATTTTAAGGAACGATGCTAAATGCTCATCTGTCAGTCTACTTCTGAAATTATTCTATCTAAGGCTCAAAGTTGAAAACACTTGTTCAGATATAAGTAGCAAATATACCGCTGATCTTCTGGGAATGAGATAATAAATTTGGGTTATAATATTTAAGCAAAGTAGAAAAAGAGATGAATATATAATGTATAAATAAATAAATATTTCTTTTAATTTGCGTCGGACCGGCAACTTAAAATTCTATCCGTGGGCCGTAGCTTGCCCATTCCTGATCTAGAACCTATTATATACCAGCTATATAAACATGTTGGAAAACAAAGCATATCATTTTCTTAAGATCAACAACACGAACTTTTTTCATTAACTAAAGAACTTTAAAATGACGAATTAAGATTTATATTTGGTGATTTATTCATGCACTCACTCGGCCAGCGGAAAAACGCCTAAGTTTTTTTGGCGAGATTTATTAAGACATTTTTATAAACTAAAAATATTAAGTGCGTGACATGAATAAATGTTTAAATAATATTAATTTTGCAAAAAAATCACGTCATTTACATTTTAAAAGTAGAAATTCTTTAAAAAAAAAATCACATTATTATTTTTTTTTTTCCTTGTCTTTCTTTTCAATGAAGGAACATACTTCAAGGTCAGTAATCCCGTGTATTAATTTTTGAAATGAAATTTTATTTGTCGGTTCAATAAAATAACTTTTAGAAACTTTAAAAAAAAATCGGATATGTTTTACAAATTTTCAAAAGTGCTTCTCTGGGCTTTGAGATAATGCATAGGTGGGATCGCATGTTACCCGTTCGATAGCTACCTAGGAAAAACCCGTGAAAAATTGTCTAAACGTAAAACAAAGAAATAAGAGACTAATTTGAATTTAGAAAAAAAAAGTTCTTCGACAAATTTCGTCCAATGTCACGAAGAATCTCTGCACCTAAATTTCATATAAATGGCTCTCACCGTTTCCGTACAATCATGTTTATACACACGCAAACACTCCCCATTATTTTATGTAGAAAAATTGTATTGGTGTCTTTATCGTTATTTCTGCCAGTAAGATAAATAGCAGCATAGACAAACAGTTTCCCTGACAACTGATGGGCCCTAACAATGCGAAAAGTTTTATAAACTGTTAAAATCCGCTAAAAATTTATTTTTTCGTTATTTCTAAAATATGGTTAATCAAAAAACATAAAATTTTGCAATATTTGGATGGTTGTAATGAAGTAGGTGACCTTCAGTATGTAACAATAATAAAAATTTTTTTTATAAGGTTATGAACAGCTTGTGTTGTAGTGAATGTAGGTATCAATTCCGAAACAGCTGCATAAAACATCAAAATTTACTAACAAACGATTATGAAATAGTATAAAAGGGGTGGTTGAAATCGCATTTTCTGTATGCGTGTGATAGTTAGTTCCTTTTGTTTTTGAAATATCTTAATGGACGGAGTTCGACAGTGATATCTCAAAAAAGACGCATTTTCTTTTATCCGCACATAGCTAAAGGTATTGCAAGTCCTCGTAACAGCTTTTAACGATTGGAAAGATGTACCATGTTGATCACAAAATATTACGAAGTCCTTCGCCTATATTTTTTTAGACATCATTAAGAGTAGTAAATGAACAAAATGATGATCGCAAAATTTAAATCTAGGTCCTCTTAGCAACATTTAGAATAAAAATCTGCCACGTTGATCATAAAAATATTACTAAAACAGTCCTACACATGTATTGAGTTAGTTCAGTGGTCGGCAAACTTATTAGCCAAAGAGCCAAATATGAATATTTTAACCCCTTCCGGTAAAATGACGAGTCTAGCTCGTCATTGGTTTTTCATTCCATACCGCACAATGACGAGCTACACTCGTCATGCGACTAAAGTTAATGTTAAATATGATAATTAATTTAGTTTATAATTTCTAGTATACTGAATTTAGCAAGACTTTTGTTACTTATGGAAATACCAGGTCACTATTGCATATTGTTTACTTAGAATTTCTTGGTACAAGTCATTGCCAAATTAATGAGTCAGAATAAAAGAAAACCTACTAAGAAATGCCGTGTGTGTTGCAAGTATCAAATTAAAAGTGAGACTCCCTAGCGGTGTAAACAATTCAGTATTCCTTTGCACTTTGTTTTGAAAAGTACCACTATCTTGAAGACTATTATCTGTATGCCTTATTAATGTTTTGCTTTGATATTTTCTTAATTATACCTTTCCTGATATTTAACACTATGTAAAAAGTGGATTTTAATTAGGAATATGTAAGAATTGTAAAATGAAACAAGTTTTTTAAATAAAAAATAAATGGTTACTTCACGCACAGTTTTTCATTATTAAATCGTACCGGAAGGAGTTAATAATTTTTAAAAAAAATGGGAGCCAAATCTGCTTGTTTAGTAAACTTTTATTACACTAAATTAGTAGTACACTAAATAAAACTAAATTTCATACTTAATAAATATTTATTAATGCGAACAATGTGCCATATAGTTTTTTCTAAATCCACCAGTACAGAATTATAATCATTATTAAATTGATGAAAATAAAAATTTAAAAATATCTTTTTTAAAAATACAATTTTATTAATATATGTAACAGCACTAAAAAGAAAAAAATAATTTTTTCCATCATCAGAATAGCAAAATTTTAATATGACCAAAAATGGAAGAAAACTTCCAACATTTGGACAAATAGAAGTTATCGAAAAATTGATTACGAATTTTTCTACCGGAACCACAAACATATATATAGCAGGTGTAATAAAATCGTATAAAAATACCTGTAAGATGTGCAGCTAGATTGAAAAATACAACAACTTTTTAATAAGACAGGACAAAGGCAGACACGGTAGATAAGACAAAACTGTTCGCACTGAAACTGCTGGTCTGTGATGCCAATTTGTAACACCCAATACTTTAGAAAAAGTATGAGTACGCATGCTTGTGGAACCTTTGCCGACCTTTGTATCACATCGGAGCAATTTCAGCCAGTATCTTGTACAGGGTTTGTGTTTACGTTTACGAAAACTAATAAAATTAAACTATGTTCGTTACGTGTTTTTGCAACAATATAAAATTTTAATTACCTATATATCTCTTAACTTAAACAAAAAATTATACATGTTCTCGAATTATAGAAGAATTTTAATTTATCAAAATAAGATGTAATTTCTTTCTTACCAAGTTTTTTTTAAAATGAAAATATTATTACGCCTTCCATGGATATTTGTGCCCGAGCCGCACTTAAGGAGTCAAAAAGCCACATGCGGTTCTGAAGCCGCACTTTGCCGACCACTGAGTTAGTTGATTGAGAGTAATGAGTGCACAAAATGATTTACGCATGATTTTAATGTTCGTTAATGATCAGATTTGTAAAATTTCCTGAAACGAATTAATTGCACCCCCCCCCTCCGTCCAAAGCAGTCATTTTTCAAAAGCAAACTAGGAAACTTGAGAAATGGTGAGATTTATAAGAATGACCAAAACTCTCAACTGAAGTTTTAAACAGTGCGTGACTGAATTCGTTTGTTTTAAGGCTTGAGCACCTGCTGCAACCTGATTTTTTATTTTCTGTTTTATTGTAAACGTGGTTAATCAGGTCTTATTTCAATGAATGTAAGGCAAAATGTTTCAGTGTCTGCTTACCCATCTTCGAGACAGTTATCAAAAATTGTTCTCTGTGATACTTTCTCAGAAAATTGACTAGTAAATTAGCTAGAAATACAGTGGACACCGCTTAATGTGATCAGTTTGGGACACCGTGATTTTGATAACAATAACCGATTGATAACAATAAACGATATGCAAAATTAGATAAATTTACTCCCTTTAATTCACACGTACTAAATTTCAAAACAAAATGAAAACACACCTTATATTATCCTGCATTTATGTATATTATCCTTTAAAACATAAGAATTGTATGCATAATTAAAAAAATTGATCAATTGTTGACTGTCTACAATTTTTTCTAAGAACTAATTGATAAATTGTTCGTAATCATAATCAACCTGTGTTAACGATTTAAAATTTCGATCTTTTGTTTTAATGTTAAATCATTTCGCTTTCTGGCTTCCATATCGAAAAACTGCATGTAAGAGAGCAAGGCATAAGATGTAAATACGCTCCTTCTCAGTTCCGATAAGAATGTGTTGCCTTCTGCTTATCTGACAACCACTGACCATCAGCAGGGTGTGCACTGAAAAGAAGGTGAAGTGTTTTTAGAGCTAAATATCCTTAAAACGTAAAATCGTAATTCTTCTAAAGTTGTGGATTTGTATAAAGAACAAAGAAAAATAATTTTCATTTATCTGAAAGCTCTAAATCAGCCCTCCCCTCTCTTTTCTCTTTCATTCACTCGCTCAATTTTATCTTTGATATTATTCGTCACATCTTTGAAATCGATTTGATACAATTACTTTTTTTAATAAATCAAAAAGGCTAGTTAACCACATTTAATTAGTTAACTTTACAAGGATTTATCGCGACATCTGTGCAATGTCATCTCACATATCCTTATTAAATGGTACGAGACGAAAAACAATAGAAAGACTAGACAATAAGTGACAGGTTCAAATGAATTCATATTAACTGTCACTTATCACCTTCCTCAATGAATGACAGGAGATAATTTGAAAACATTTTTCATTATTCAATTGATGTACTTTATTTGTTTCGACTTATTTTGCTTTGCTAACACGTTTGTAGATAAGATTTATTGGTGCGGCTTTAATTTTGATTCTCATATTCTTTCTCTAGAAAGTTGTTACTCGAAAGATAAGTTCCAGGTGTATATCTTAGTTAGGAAATAGAACAAAAGGGTGATTTAATTTACTTTTAGAGGTGTAGGATTTTAACTGACGTGCAGACGATTAAAATCATGCTGTGTAGCTAAGATTATTGATCTATGTAAATATATATTCTATTTTAAGATAAAAAAAAATTGTGTGTCATATTTCTAATAGGCCTACAACAGGAATTTTTTCTTTCAATTTCATGATTAAGATGATTCATAATTTTGATTTTACTTTAATTGGTTGTCTGTACACTGTTTTCTATTACTTCCTTTTGTAATCTTTCCTGTGTTATAGTTTTCTGTGTGCGTATTCTTTTATCTTAATAAGCTGATTTCCCACCTGATTTATTTGTTTCTAACCTAGAGATGCTTCATTGATCAAGTGTATAACATATTAACGTGAAAGAAATATTCCAGAGCCTACATCTTGTTTTTTTTATCGTCGAGATAGTGATTAAAATATTGTGTGCATAGAAACGTTAAATTTTTTTTTACTGTCAATCAATGAAGCAAACACAAATACGGGCCCATATAACCGTGAGGCCCTCCATGCTTGTCCCGACGGTGGAAAAAGCACTGGGCCTCCCTACTCACTACACCAACCCCAAGCAGTGTGCGGCAAACGCAGTTTGGAAACTACTCATGCAAGAGGCGTTACGAAATTAGTGATGACTGACTAATAAATATAGGCGTTGTACCGAATTAGGAACCAATGATGGCCAAAACTCTTGTAACCTGATGAATTTTGCTCGTTGCACTTCGGGACCCAGGAATAATAAGAGGTTTTTAAATTTGACATTCGCAATTCGTCAACAATATAATTTGAAAACAAACAAAGGTGATAAATAAAATAAAAGTTAAACGCGATACCACACGTGGATCTAATAAAGATAAACATGTTAACTTTAGGAAAATGGAACTTGAAACAATGTTCAGCTGTCTGTCAAAAATAGCATTACATTTATTACAGTGGTCTACATTTCTTGTCCCGACGGTAGTGGACAGATCGGAAGTACTGGGCCTCCCCACTCAGCCAACCCCTTTCAAAGTCACTGGCGAGCAAACGCAGCAGAGTAGTAGTCGGTAGAGGAATTTGGAAAACTACTAGATGCACAAGCAGGCGTCTTACGATGCCGGAATTAGTGAGAGTGTCCCGAACCTCGCTAGCCAAAAGGGGGCCTACTCTTGTAACCTGATGAATTTTGCTCGTTGCACTTCGGGACGGAACCCGAATGATGTAAGGGAGCAGCAAGAAATTTTAAGAGGTGACATTCGCAGTCCTGAGCCTCGGAACCATCGCTCATTTGAAAAAATTTTCGACCACCTTTTATTCAGGTCGTCAAACTTAATTTTGTCAACATCGATCTCCTTTCCATATATGTATATAAATTGTTTTAAGACAACATCTTCACGCCTTCCCCCTAGCTCTATCTAATAAAGATAAACATGTTAACTCTTTCGGGACGGGCGGTTGATATTTCCACCAGAACGTGGAATCTTGAAAAAGACAACTGTGGTTGGAATATCAACCAGGCACTTCCTGCCTTTCATTCAGCTGTCATCAGAAGCATCGTTATCACTTACAGATTTTATGTTCCGGTGGTCTACATTTCTTTTGCTCAAAAGAGGGAAAGAACTAAAGCTAACTCTCTCGTCTTTATCTACATAAATGGGGATAAAATTATCGCCCCGAAAAGCTTAAAGATCGAAAAGAGGTGTTGCATAAAAATTATCCGGTTAGTCTCACAAAAAACAAATTTTTGATTTTAGATTTATCGAATAATTAAATAATAGCACAATTTTTAAATATCTAAAATGTAACTATTATAACTGATTTATAATATTATAATTTAAATACTGTAATTACTTTAGTTTTTTTATGCTTTGGTTTTAGAATGGTGATTTAGTGTTCTAGTATAATACTTATGTTAGTATTTGTTCTATTCTTGTTGTTTCTCATATTTTAACTCCATGGTTTTATTGTTCCAATCCACTAATAGTACTAGCAGTTAACCACACTGTTTTCTTCTTTACTGCATCTTAGCGTAGTAACGTAAGATCTTGCTTTATTTCTCACATAAAGATTATGCAATACCAAGATGTGTTTACTGTTAAGATCGCATCTTTCAGAAACAATCTTTTGTTTGATGTCTGTGGATCCTGCTAATGAGGCACATCATTATTAAACCTTTGTTTTTTTAATTCTATGCTTTGTTTTCATTTCTCATTATTAACTTCTTCTCTCTCTCTGTATATATGTATGTAATATATATATATATATATATATATATATATATATATATATATATATATATATATTTATATATATATATATATATATATTTATATATATATATATATATATATATATATTTATATATATATATATATATATAATATATATATATATATATATATATATATATATATATATATATATATATATATATATATATATATTATAAGGTATTACATGTCAATTGAAAGTAGAAAGATAACGCTGAGAGATCGCTTCAAAAGGTTGGGAAGGGTTGCATCCTTTCGTCTCCGATTTAACATGTTTCAATGTCCAGGTAAATCCTCTTGGTAGCCAGGACATTGTACAACCATTTCAGAAGTAGTAATTGAAATAAAAATTGAAATTAACTTTAAAAAAAAATTTAAAATGTTAAATCAGGCCACAACTAAGTTATCAGTCACCCCATAAAGTAGATAAACCAAATTTCAACTATTCACTTCAGACCTCTTGATATGTGTATACGATTTTGGAGTTAGATATATTCGATGGATGTTAAGTCACAATAATCGAGGGTAATACTCCTTACAAAATTCATGGGGAATCGATAATATTTGGTATGGTGTATAAACTTAGATACCTGGTTTACTAAGGCTTTCCTATCACTATGCAAATAAGCAGGCCTATTATACTAGCCAACTATTATATTACGGTATATAGATGTATCCAGATGATCTGAGGAGTTCGTGGGTTCGAATCCCACTGTAGCATGGATGTTCGTAGCCGTTCGGAATCGGCTTTAAGCTGTAGTTCCCGGTCTCATTAGCCCTCGTGTTGCGAAAAGTAGACCGTAGCACTCCAAACCAAACCAAACCAAACCAAACCAGATGATCTGAGGAGTAGATGATATAGATATTCTGAGGAAGGCAAGGCCTATCCTGAGCTGTCTGGCCATTGAAGAAGATATAGATATGTTACCATGAATTCCAATTAATAAGTGGAATTTAAAAATCCGTCTCGCTTTTCTAGTAAGTTTTAGACAATATGCTACCAATACCTATATTTATATTTAATTACCATTAACTATATATTGATTCCATCTACGGTTTTTTTCTTAATTTTATTTTATAAGTGATAGACTTCCATGATACAAGTTAAAATTATTTGGTTACTCGGTGGCATCAAGATTCAGTCATACACACGACAACCAAATCATGGTGCCTTTCTAACTTCCCCATGGTGGAGGTATAAGTATGATAATATAGATGAGTACGATGCAAAGACCGTAGAATTCCACAGTGACGTATCTTCAAACTTTTAAAGACTCACGGCACCCTGGGAACTACATGCTCTTCTGCTTGAACCTTATACCTTTCTCCAAAAATATATATGCCAGTTAAATGCTAGTTACATTATGTAAGTACTGGTAGTAGTAACGAAAATAAAATAATGCAGTATAATATAAAGTCATCGTTTTATTTATATAAATAATAGCATTACTTATGTCAGCGACTCTTACATCATATGTAGTGACTGCGATGCCTTTGACTGTAGTTTGTTTACAAAAACTATAGAAATCTAGCTATAGAGGTATTATATTTCGTATTCTGTCTGACATTATTTGGATACTTCGCCTTTATTGCCACATGTCTTGAAAACTAATTTTCACATTAATGTGCTGTTCTGAATGACATCAAAATACTAATAGTCGGGCTGGCAACTGCTATTCTCAGCGCAGCTATTGATGAGAATATTAGAGCATAGACACCAGCACAGATTGTTTAGCCATCGAAATAAATTTTTGTTTCATGGAGGTAAATATAATTACATGTAACTACTGGATTTAATATATAACTACAGTCTTTGTTGTGTTTCTTCACATATTTTTTAAACCACTTGTGGCATGTTTAGAGCAGCGGTTCTTAAACTTTTTTTGTTGCGCTACTCCTGGATCAAAAGTACCCAGTTTGAGAACCACGGAGGTAGAGAATATATCACACCTCGAGATAAATACAATAACAGTTCTTAGCACGTATCCACAGTGAGACTATGGCGAGGAAAAAAAAACTTAAATTTTAAGTGTCTTCATGCCTTCTTTAATAATTTCCCACTTTTTAGCCATTTTCCTTGGTTATTGCCTCGACTCCTGTGTTGTACGGTCATAGCACCCAGTTTGAGAACCGCAGCTCTCGAGAAAAGGTTTTTCTCCCAGTTCCATATCCCTTATCCAATCCATCCACGAGATAAGATTAAGGAAGTTGCAGATTTTCTCATCACGAATTCCGCCCACGTTAGAAATCAGAATATATCTTTCAGGGATCGGTCTCAACTCGGCACGCCTGGATGCTACGTTGGATGTTTGTTTATTCCTCGATTTTTTAATGATCGAGAAGAGCTACTACTAAGCCCATTCATACTGTATACACAAATAATAAATAAGTTACGGATTGTTTTATTCTTTTTGTATTACAGAAAACGAGATGGGAAGTTTAGTTTATGTTGAGCAGTCAATATTTTATTTGCTAGTTCTCGCTTTACTTATGTTAGAAAACTCTTTACATGAAACCTCATTCCTTCAAATTGTACAGCCTTCAAACGGCGATAAAGATCTGTGTACCATTCATGTTCATAAATGTAATTTCATTCGGACTATTCATAAAATCAGTGACGCATATCATGAGTTGTTTAACGGCATTGAGCCGGTGAAGCTTTACTGCTGACAGACAATTCGAAATACCTTTTTATTATTTTTATGGGTTTAATACTGCAACGGTGTTGTAGATAATCGTGTAATCGGTGTAATTTCCTAGTTACGTAACTTGAGTCTTCATGTTACTTCAGCTGCAGATCTCTTTAAGAATAACTGGATTTGTGAAACACATTTGATCTCTTTTGAACGGTTTCCAAGAGCAATCGTTGCAAGTGGTTTTTGCTTTCTCATCACTATCATTATTAAATGATTGAGAAATGCTTAAATTATATGTTAAAAGTATTCTCAAGGTCAAAATATATGAGGATATTAAAATCAATTTAATTTTCAATGCCCTTGTAAAGTCACTTCTGATTTCGGCTTTAAAGAAGAAAAAATTGCCTTTGATGACCGAGTAAAGTGTTTCTTTCATTTAAAAAAATCATCAAAAGTTTCAACCACGTTAAATATCTGCAGCGCGGAAATTTCATATTGTAGCATGAAATGCAAAAGAATTATGTAATATGTGCTTCAAAACGTTTTTTTACGCAAGGCTTTCCGATGGAACTGTTTTTAAGTGATAATGAGAACCGCTGATCCACAAACATTCTTTTTCGGTCAACTCCTATGCCACTAGAGCATAATTGACCAATTTCGTTCGAACGTTGTTCGAATTTTAATAATGCGTATCGCATCAACCATTTTTTTTTTTAAGTGGGACAGGCTGTGCTTATCTATTCGTTTCGGCATCCCGACCAGGAAATGACTGTCGGCCTGTTAGGAGGAAAGGCGTAAATGTTTTAACAAGGAAAAACCGTCATACGAGCTGCGTTTCAGTATCTAAGCATTCATTGTCAAGTTTGTCCATCCTGGGCGATTTTAAGGATAAATATTCCGGTACTGAATGGCTGTTTGATTGGTTTGAAATTTCTCTTCAAATTGAAAGCCTGTGTACAGGTGTGCCTTTTGGTTTTACGACTGAACAAAGAGAAGTGTGTAAAAGCATACTGACGTTAGTTTACATGGGAAATAACGTGTTGTTGCTAAAGGAAAAATTACTGGCGATAGTTTTAAAATTATTTTCTAATTATCTTTAGGTTTTATTGGATTCGTTACAATCAATTTTTTAATATTTTTTCGGTCTAATTAGAACGGTGCCTATAATCTTCCCGATACACGGCTTCTTACATATGTAATAGGCTCAGTAGCATCCCACACGGCTTACAGTGTATCATATACACTACAAATACGTATTACTGTATATGATACGTGTTTACAGCATATACGGAATGTATATCATATATTGTTACATAGTTTGACTTATAACATATGTTGTTACTGGTATAGCTCAAGAGGTGCTTAAGGCAAGAGGGTGTCTTGAGCGGCACTTTCCTAGGGGCTGCTATTAAAATGTTTATTTTGAAAATTATGCTAAAAATGAGTTTGTCTCTGAAAAAAAAAATGTTTATCGGATTGTACTAGTTTTTTGAATATAATTTTCTACTGGCAAAATATTGTTATAATTATAGTTTTAGGTAATTTATTAATATTAGATTTCGAAACATGTATTCGAAATTAAATTTTTTTGTAGTTTGTAAAAATTTTTGGAGCTTAACACATTGTATGCGGGTCACGTACTAGTACGTTTTCTGACGATTGATACTTGAGCGCGGGACACGTACTAGTACGGGTTAGTGTAACAACATGGTTCGTTTGTGGGTACAAAAATAACGGTATATACAGGAAAACGAAGCCGAATGTTCTTGTCTACTACATAGATTCTGGAAAAATGTAGACAAATAAAACCTAGTTTTTACATCAGTCGATGCGGAACCACAGAACGGGAAAAAATTAAAACTATATACTACTATTTCTATTTGATTTTTCCTATTTACGATACTATTATAAATTTATCAACTAAAAAAATATATTTTTTGTTTACAAAAATCTTATGGTTATTTATATATTTGTTTATATATTTCAATATAAAATACGAAAAGTTAAAAAATTAAATAATTTTCGATCTATTGAGATTTAACTGAATAACTAAATTTATGCACAAAACACCCACTCCCGGTACAATTCCGCTGCGAAATGTACCCGCACGCAACGTGTTAATATTTTTCTTGCTCTAAAAAACTTTACCTGAATATATTATTTTCCCCCTTCCTCTTCTGTTTTACTTTTACTTTTTATTTTCATAAAAATTGTGAAATTAAGCAGTCAAATATTAATATATTAATTTCAAGGTAATTTTAACTTAATTTTCGAAAACTGTTATTATTAAAAGGGTTTGGTTTTGGGCGCTACGGTCTACTGTTTGAATGCATGAGGGCTAATGAGAATGGGACCTACTGCTTAAAGCCAATTTCGAATAACTACGAACATCTGGTACAGCGGTATTCAAACCCGCGAACTCTGGTACCGACGAGCAGCTCTCTACCATTCGGCCATCGATCTGTATATTGTTAAAAGGGTGACCAAAAGATTGAGCTAAGAACGGTATATAAATGGTGTAATTTTATAAATTATAAATACATAATTATTATATCATGATGTCCTTTTTATGCTCAGTTCATGTGCTGTGATTGGAGATACGTTAGTATGCACAGTTTCAAAATTTTAGCTTGTCGGAAAGTGTGTGGGAAAATTAGTGAAAAGATTTGGCAAACTGTTACACTGTACAAGGTTATATAGAAATGTAGTAGTAAAAAGAAATCTGGTTTGAACATTACATGACTTCTTTGTATGCCTATTATATCGCGCGCATGTGTGTTTGCATAGTATCATGCGGCATCAGAATCACCAAGTGCAAATTCTATTCTACATTCAAAGTAGGAGTCGTTTTCGGATGTAACTGTGCAGTCTAGTTGGAGGTGCACAAAGAGATGTTAATATTTCTAAACACAAAATTTCATCCCTTTCGGCTAATCATTTTTTAGTTATGTCCCACAGCGTTACTATACGCTATATTGAAATTTAACAGCTAATCGTTTTTGAGGTGTGTGAGATACGCACGTACAAACGTCAAGAAAAAATTAGGTAAGAAAAGATCAAAATGGCCAGTTGAACGTTTCAATACTAAAGTTCCCTAATGTACAATATACAGTGGACTCCGCTTAATGTGATCAGTTTAGGACACAGTGATTTTGATAACAATAACCGATTGATAACAATAAACGATATGCAAAATTAGATAAATTCCCTCCCTCCCCCCTTTAATTCCCACGTACTAAATTTCAAAACAAAATGAAAAACACACCTTATATTTATGTACTGTATATTATCCTTTAAAACATAAGAATTGTATACATAATTTTAAAAAATTGATCAGTTGTTGACTGTCTACAATTTTTTCTAAGAAGCTCATTGATAAATTGTTCGTAATCATAATCAACCTGTCATAACGATTTAAAATTTCGATCTTTTGTTTTAATGTTAAATCATTTCGCTTTCTAGCTTCCATATCGACAAGCTGCATGTAAGCGAGCAAGACATAAATTGTGAATACGCTCTTTCTCACTTCCGATATGTGTTTTTCTTCTGATTATCTGACAACCATTGACTACCAGCAGGGTGTGTGTATTTCTGAAAAATTCCAGGAACGTGTAATATCCCACTCCTTTGTTCATTCCCCTAGTTTGAAGAGGAGAATTCTCGGAAATTCAAACAGCGAAGGGAAAGAAAAGAATGGGTTCCTTCTGAATATATTGTGAATATTCCTTTGCCAGTTAAAATGAGGTTCGAAAACTGATCCCATTAACCGATGTAACGATCACATAAAGCGATAATTTTAATTACAATATTTCGATAACAATAAGCGATTGATAACATTGACTGCGATCACATTAAGTGGAGTCCACTAAATATACATAGACCTAACACTAAAACTTTTCAAAATTCATTCAGGCATGGTAAGAATGACTGTCTATCGAAATTAAGATACTGAAATTTTTCCCGATTGTAACTCTTCCAAGAAGTTAACAGAGCTTTCAGTGGCCCAAGCATAGTTTGTCAGCTTAAATTGAAAAACTTTTAGGATGTGTCTTGCGTAATTTTTTTTTTTTCTGTTTGGAGAGTAAATAACATATTCGGGTTTTATTTATTTTTGTCGTGGTGTAAATCATCCAGCTTCTCATTTTGTTAAAAGATCTATCCGTCAGAGCTAGTGTATTTTAATATTTTCTTAGAAACATGTTTACCATTATCTGCCGTCTGAGGGTTTTTTCCCCTTTAAAGTAAAAAGAGGTAGCTTTCGCAATCTGATGCTTTGAAATGCATTTTTCCGATCGCGTTATGGAGTAAACTAGAAATCCAATCCTAATTTAACTCGCTGCTGCATGTTGAAATATTTGTAAGAATAATATGAGGCTTTCGCAATATATTTCTGTGTGTATCAAATTTCCTTTTGAAAATAAAGGAAAACACATTTTTTATAGAAATATAGAGATGTATTAAATTTTCAGATTTTTAACCTTCGGCGGAGGGGAGTTAACATGTAAATAGAAAAAGGTATTTGCTATCGTAATCGCTAATGAGGAAAAATGTCTACCTGGAAGATTGGGGGAAATTATAATTAACCCCTTGACATACAAATAAAATGTGCATCCATTTAATTTGGCTTTCCTGGCGCACCAGTGATTACTCAAATATTCCATATTGTAAACACTTTGGTGACCATTTTCAGCTGCATTCCCATCACCAGAATAGTCTAATGTACTTTCATTGTTATTGTCATATAATGTATCCAACCCAGACATTGGAAGGACTACTTCTGAATTTTACTCTACTCAAATGTGTACTGTGACGTTCGAGGTGCAAGACCTCTGCTATACTGATTACTCAGTCAGCAAAGGCGTTGATCTCATAACCGAATTATTGGGAATTTGAGGCTCGAGCTAACTAAATATCTGCCGTGTTCATTAATGGCAGCTGAGGAACGTAAAATTGGTTCATAGTGGCTATGGCTCCTCCGATATAAACGGGCCGAACGATGGCCGATTGGTTAGGGTGCTGGTCTTCGGTACCGGAGTTCGTGGGTTCGATTCCCACAGTGGCATGGATGTTCGTAGCCGTTCGGAATCGGCTTTAAGCTGTAGGTCCCGGTCTCATTAGCCCTCGTGTTGCAAAAGTAGACAGTAGCACTCCAAGCCAAACCGATATGAAAGGACATTTATGCAGCTCCTTGGCCAGATGGGCCGAACGATGGCCGATTGGTTAGGGTGCTGGCCTTCGGTACTGGAGTTCGTGGGTTCGAATCCCACAGTGGCATGGATGTTCGTAGCCGTTCGGAATCGGCTTTAAGCTGTAGGTCCCGGTCTCATTAGCCCTCGTGTTGCAAAAAGTAGACCGTAGCACTCCAAACCAAACCAAACCAAACCTTGGCCAGACGGCCTTATCCCCGATCCTAAAGGTAAAGAATAGGCTAGGTAAAATATGTTAATACTATTAAGTTGAATATAGAGGAGGAGTAATTTAGAGATGCCGGTCATTAGAAGGTAGGTAAGGGGAAAAACGCGAGAGCTGGTGTAGTTTGTGTCCCATACCTGTAACGGTACTAGAAGAAAATTAGTACCCTGGAAAGGAAAGTGATATTAGTAGACACGGTGCGAAACACTAGATGGAGTCTTACGAGGAAAAACATCAATACACGGTGAGAAACACTCTCTGCTCCTTAGTAATAAAAATAGTAAATACACATAATTTTTAATAGCACAATACTCACATTACAATACAACATATAACAATGGGACAAGGGATGAAATAATAAGAGCTATTGAGGTAATTAAGGTGAGAAAACTATTGTCAGCAAAGCATGGCGGCATGTGGCCGCCTAGAGTTACATGAGCTATTATAATCAGAATCTGCATAGTTGCTATGTCCCCCAAGTTCGAACGATAGTAGTTCGAACGTAGGTAGCAGGTCAAACATTGGGGGAGTCTACTTTGTCCCTGCTTTAAAATTGTCAGGACCCATCGAGGGCAATTTCACTCGTGTCCGTAGCAAAGCTACACGTTCTTCTCGGGTAGTGTTAAATGAGTAACTGCTTTGCAGACGTGTTTAGCATAAATTTATCGGTATGCATTATCAGCTGCACTGGGAAAAACTATTTCATTGCTGATTATGTGACATTTTGATTAATGCCCTCCTTCTCCCATCCCACCTTCCAAGAAAAAAAAAAGTTTAAAAATTTATGAAAGGTATGAGATTTTATTTTAGTTATTTCTATCTGTATGTTCAGAATAGTTTTTTGCGGCAAATTTGTAAACCATTTTATTTCCTCTGTGTATTTTGCATGTCTGCTTTATGCTTCTATCGTCGAAGCTTCACTTTCCGGAACAGGAATCAATCGCGATTTCCGGATTCATAGTTCCGGAAATGTGTATCCGTATTTTCTTCGTGAATCTCATCGTAGCGACTTTGGTCACATTGCGCAATGGTTTTGAAGGAGAATCTTTCTACTTCATTTCATCTTCTTTCCACTGTGCTTTATTCTCAATTAGAAAATTACCCCTTTTATTTAGGCATGCAAATTAAAGCGCTTAATTGGAAAGTGAGTGTGGAAATTCCTTTGTTAACGCCTCAGATTATAATTGCGGATGACAGCACCATTTTTGTCATGGATGGCAAAATGAACGTATCTCCTTGTTCCGCTTGTCTTTGTAGCAGCAGAACAAAATTATTTACTTTGACTTCGCCGCTTGTATTTATCTGCGACCATGGTGCATTAAATGTTAAGCCAGAGATCGGAGAGGAGAGCAAGGGAGTGAAAAAGCACTAATGAACGCAACTGGATTTTATTTTAAATACTTTTGTGGAATTTAATACTTTACTAGCTGCTTCGCAACCAACCTTCGGTCTGGGTAGAAAAAAATTTCTTAATTACGGTTTAAATTAACTACTATAGATAAAAAAAAATTGATAAATATATTAAACTCGTATGCGTCAGATTTTTGACAAATATGATAGATTAAAAACAGAGAATCCGAATTATAAATATGTACGTGCATAGTATTGCCGAGACACCACAGCGTAATGAAGCTAAATTCCACAACTTTTTATACGATTTTTTTATTACATACCCAATTTTAAGCTTCATTTCTTTGGTACATAGAATACAGAGCCATTTTACGATGTAATAAAACACTAAGAAATTGTCAAAATGTTATTTGTATTTTCTTAAGTCATTATAAAGACTTTATGATCTCTATCACATAGACTTAAACAACATAAGACATACGATAATTTTATATTAGTTATTTTATGTTATAGAGCCATTCAATTTCTTATATTGGGATGCTATTAAACGTTCAAGTCCTATTTTGATAATTGTTTGAAAAATCGTAAGAAAAATGTTGTTACATTCAAATTGTACTTGAATAGACTATCATTCCACAGGTTAGATTGCGAGGAAGATCTTTTAATTTAGGTAGTGAACATTTGAAGATATCGGGGAATTTGGAAAATTCAACAGACCCAATACATTTATATAAGTAAAACACAAACAAACGGACACTTTTTTTATGTATAGATATAATAAGAAAATTTATTAAAAATAGTTTTTAAACACATTGGATTTTATAATAAAAAAAATTCTTTTCGACTTAAGAAATATGGAAATTATTTCTACTCGGAGGGAATTATCCTCTTTCGGACCCCATTTTTCTCACGATGCGGCGTCTCTATCATTGATGCGCCTGTGGCAAATGCCACCTTTGCCACGCCCTAGTTACGGCCCTGCATATTTTATCTATTCTAATTCTCAAATGCTTAGGAACTATACCTGTATTCATCACATATCAACTTAATACAAAATACTAACCACTACATGTCCTGCCTTCTGTCTGGGTACTTAAAGTTCTCCCAAATAAAAGTTTGTTTTTATTTCAAAACTTGCATTTAGTTTAAAAATTACATTACATACCAGCAATAGAAAAAGTTTTGTGTATAAAGCAATTCATTTTCGTTAAACGAATAACACTTAACACAATTGAGAATACACTCCGTATTAGAATTTCAATATAGCTGAAATTTTGTTAGTTATTATAACAAATATAATAAATTGTAAAGTAAGTAAAAACGAAATTTCTCGACCTGAAATCCAACCCATTTTGCCCGTTTGGAAGATATGTATTTTTACTGTCGAGTAGCCATAGTACATGCAAACAGTTAAAGAATTAAGATGACAACTATTTGCATCGTAGTCAGGGGCTTTATTTTTTTTAATTATATATGAAATTTAATACCTTTAAGATACAATATGTATCTTAACACTAGATTTACGGATGTCGATCCTATACCTATTTTTACTGAAGTGATCCAATTGGACTCGTACAAGAAAATTGAAATTTGCAAAGAAAATAGTTCCAAACTAATTTAAATAAAATGTTAATTAAAAAAATTCATGGAAAACATTTTTTACATATAAAATCTGTTTTTGAAACATTTTCCTCAAACATTTCTATACATTTAGTACAATGGTTCCTACATCTGTTTCTTTCATGATTGTTGAACTTGACAAATTCTTCCGTGCGTCAGTAGCATGAATTTCTGTCATTGGAATGCAGCTGTTCTCGATCTTCTCTATATTTACTTATCTCTTCAGCCAATTGGAAAATAAAATCTTGACTGTTGTCCAGGCCTGATAGGACCAATGAATTTCATGTTATGCGATTAACTGTTAAGCCATTCTATGAGTCAAATTGGCTTACAACCGTGAAAATAGGTATACTACATTTGATAATGCGAATGAAGTCTGCAAGAGGAATGAAAGTTTACTTATATTTTATTTCTTAACTAAAAACCAACGTATGTTTTTGAAAAGTGATATTAAAGTATATATATATATATATATATTAAATATATATATATATATTTATATGTATATGTATATATATATGTATGTATATATATATATATATTTTATATATATTTATATCTATATATATATATATATATATATATATATAATATATTTTTTTATATAATATATATATAGTGATCAAATTTTTAATGAGTCAAATTGGCTCGGTCCGTAAATCTAGAGTTAACGCTCTACTCAAAATTTCGTTACGATTGGTTTAAAAGTTTTAGCGCTTATCCCGAGCAAACATAAAAAACCCTTCTCTTTATATAATAGTGTGGGTAAGATTAAAAAAAAAAAATAGCAAAGGTATGCTATATTTAATTGTCTCTGACAAAAGAATTTGCAATCCTTATTTCAAGCTTAAGTGGATTGGCAATTAATCAAAATGTCTACTAAAAATAATGCCTTGAAAAGATTTTTTTTCTTTATCATTCAAACAATTTTTTTCTATCCTGATAAAGCCTCATCTCATTATGCGGAAAAAAAATATTTTTTTGAAAAGGTAATATTTATATCTAAAGAGAAAAAAAAGTTTATTTTCAACTAATTTACCTCAATTTTGAGTAAGTAAAGGTTTTTTTTTTCCTGTAAAGGTAAAGGGGACAAAATGATATAATGAACAAACTTAAAACTTAGAATGAGTAATGAAGCATATGCACAATGAATTCAACAGTGAAATTAACATTAACCCCTTAACGCATTTGCCCGTGTCTGACACGGGCGAAATTCAAATTAAGCATGTAATAAAATCGTTTACACTTTGTTTGTATAACAATTTTTTTATATACTTTTTACTCTTTCCAAGCTCCCTAGTCACCCCTAAAACTGAAATTGTAAAAAATAACTTACATTGTACCTATATATCCCTTTTCTGTGAAGAAAATATGTCATATTTTATGATTTTTTCTAAAATAAACTAAAATAAAAATTAAGGGGTTAAAAACCGTTTTTACATTTATTCGTTTTAGATTTCTCTCTGATTTAGCTATAAACCAAAATCTAGTCTAACAATTAGTTGAAGCTATTTTAGAAGATAGTCTGTCTCAAAATACTCATCATGGAGCACCTCAGACAGGAAGACTATAAATTACGGAAAATGATCTTGAGACGAATGGCCCGAAGAGATGGGGGTGTAGGGTAGATAAAAGCCTTTTAACCAGCTAGACATTTATGGCCGAAACGGTCTCTTTCTGAAAGCACTGTTGTCTATGCACAGCTAGGCAGATGATACACCCACACTCGTCAATTTTCTTTCCACAAAACTGTCTTTCAGAATTTTTGAATTTCGGGTAGGGTCCAGTCCCCTAAATCCCCTCCCTTGCCTACAGCCTTGTTCAGATATAAGAAGCAAATATACCGCTGATCTTCTGGGCGTGAGATAATAAATTTGGGATATAATATTTAAGCAAAGTAGAAAAGGAGATGGATATATAGTGTGTAAATATATATTTATTTTAATTTGTCTCGGACCGGCAACTTAAAATTCTATCCGTGGGCCGGATAAAACCTTCTGGCGGGCCGGAGTTAGCCCATCCGTGGTCTAGTACGTAATCATACATCATAATAAAATTCTTTCAAAGAGCCGTAGGTTAACAAACCTCGATTTTTCCAATATTATTTTAACGCGCTATAAATGCTGGTTAACTTACCTGTAATATTAATTTGAAAAAGAAATGTTGATTTTAAAAAAACACAAACTTTTTTGCGGTTTTATTACCTTTTTTAAGATTTTCCAGTATAATCATTCCTATTATCTTGGCTCATAAGTTTTTTGTCCCTGAAAACAATTGTTTCGAGAGCGTGCATAATTCGTGATGAATAGATTTTGAAAACCGCGACTAAAGCTGTAATCTCCACAAACGTACACCCATTCAAACGCAGTGCAAAAAGAGCGGGCCCGTTTGAAATCCTTTCTGGTAGAGGGAGTTATTAACGAGGAAGACGACGATAAGCGCGGCGTTCTACTTTGTGTGTATTTACTCGCAGCGTTTTCCGCCTTTCACTTTCGCCAACGTTTGTGGGTCACGTTGACCAAGGCCAAGGTTTGTAAATGATTCTGCAGTGGTTTTTTTTTTTGCACGTGCTGTGGAAACGTGTCCGAGTTTTTGTTTATTTCCTGTTTCGCGCAGATGATTGTTGTGGGATCTCCGGTGCACGCTTACTGGTTTGAATGGGGAGAAGAAAATTAAAACGGGTCATACGTTATAGAAAAAACTTTTTAACTGATTCTTGCAATGTAAATGTATGTGCGTGTTAATGTATGAATATATCAGCATGATTTTTGCTTCCGACCCCCTTTATGTTTTCTCTTTCCTCATCCCCCCCTATTTTAATATGTTTAATGTATGTAATGTCTGAAGCTATTAATCTCAGCAATATTTTAAATTTCGTAATTCATTTGTATGCGGGACACTTATTAATAAGTTTCCTGACGATTGATACTTGAGCGCGGGTCACGTACTAGTACGTTTTCTGACGATTGATACTTGAGCACGGGACACGTACCAGTACGTTTACTGACGATTGATGCTTGAGCGCGGGTCAAGTACTAGTACGTTTTCTGACGATTGATACTTGACCGCGGGCCACGTAGTAGTACGGATCAGTATTTGAGAACAACAGGTTTGTTTGTGGGTACAAAATCAACGGTATATACACGAAAACGAAGCCAAATGTTCTTGTCTACTACATAGATTCTGGAAAATTTAGACAAATAAAGACTAGTTTTTACATCAGTCGATGCGGAACCACAGAACGGGAAGAAATTAAAACTATATACTACTATTTCTATTTGATTTTTCATATTTACGATACTATTATAAATTTATCCACTAAAAAATATATTTTTTGTTTACAAAAATCTTATGGTTGTTATTTATATATTTCTATTTATATATTTGTTTATATATTTCAATATTAAATACGAAAAGTTGGTTAAAAAATTAAATAATTTTCGATCTATTGAGATTTAACTGAATAACTAAATTTACGTGCAAAACGCCCTCTCCCGATACAATTCCTTTGCGAAATGTATCCGCACATAGTGTGTTAATAAGCATTATTTTGAGTTCATTTATTAATATTTTAAAAGTAAAAATACAATACTTTCTTATAAGTAAAAACTGGTTTTGTATTTATATGCACCCTAGACAAGGACTACGATTCTTTCGACCTAAAGCACAATCAAATTTTTTGTTTCCTCCTCACTTGTTTTTCAACTTAATGACGAATAGGATAATTTAATGTTATAATTTCTAATTCAACACATAACAGACTTTATGTACAACCAATGACAATTGGAGTTTACAGCTTGGAAAATGTTGAACAGTTCAAATAGCTAGGCTCAATTATAGCAAGAAATGATATTAAAATTGGAATGAGGAACAGATTAAATATGGCAAATAAATGTTATTATGGACTGAGAAATCACTTTAAATCAAAACACTTTGGCATAAAAACCAATATTAATCTTTATAAAATTTAAGTAAAGCCAATAATTATGTATGGAAGCGAGTGTTGGACTGAACAAATCTAAGGAAATAAGCTATTAATATTTGAACGAAAAATACTAAGAAAAATATTTAGAGCTGTTAAAGAAAATAATGTATGGAGAATCCATTATAATCATGAGCTGTACTCAAAATTTGGATAACCAAATATTGTGAAAACTATAAAGATCTATCAATTAAGGTGGTTGGGACACATTCATAGATGCAACGATTTAAACCCAACAAAAAAAAAGTTCCATTTCAAAAAGTTAATGGAAAAAGGAAAAGAAGTAGACCAAACACCAATTGGATTAATTTTGGTTGAGAAAACGCTGCATGAAATTGGAGTCAAACAGAGTAGAACTGTGGTAGCTGATGATTCCAGATGAAAGAAACTTTTAGAGACAGCCTTGGCCTGTAGAAGGCTGTAGTGCTGTAGAAGAAGAATTTCTAATTCAGTGTTATAATTCATTTAACAATTATAACATTAAATTAGGAAACAATTTAAATATTTTATTTCTATTTTATTCACTATTTACAAATATAAAACTGTTGAATTAGAATTTAAATAAACACAAAAACAGATATAAGTAAATATACATTTATTTGTTTGGTGGAGAAAGAGGGCAAAATATAAACAAAATTATCTTTCACCCTTTTCTCATAAAAAGTTTAGATGAATTTGTAGAAAAAAGAATCAAGTGCACATGCCAATGAAAAAATTACAATTGCAAATTCAAGTGGTATGTTTCATCCTTATTTAGTCTTCTAAACAAAATCTAAGCTTACATGTTTCCGTTTTTCCCAATTTAAGTGATAATTTGAAAAAAATAAAAAAAAAAATAAAACCCTCAAAATGTAAAAAAAAATTTCTGGATTTTAATATTTTAAATATCATTTATATCAAGGTTTGGTCAATCAAGTAACCTTGACTCTAAAATAATATTTAGAACCAAAAACACCAAATTTCCATTTTACATAATCAGTGTTATCTTTATTTGGCTATATTAAAAAAAAAATTGATGACTTTTAAGGACCTAGAGTGACAACTCTTTATTTCAATTAAAAGGGGATACTGATTGTTATAATTTTTCACTTTACACTTATGTATGTGTATGTATAGATATATAAAATCAACCTAGTTCAGTAAAATGTATGTCAAATGCTTGGCAATGTTTTCTATATTCTCTAATATTACCAAAAATGGTAACATATTACCCAACATTTTTAACAGATCATTTTGAAATGTCGGAAGTGTAATATATTTACTTGTGAAATCGTTTGAATAAATAAATAAGAACAGATGTCTCTAAAGCCCTTATAATTTCTTTCTATATATGTGCAGTCATGCATTAATCATATAACCCTTCATATATATATATATATTATATATTGTTTATGTAAACATTATTTGTCTAATATTGAAAAATTGTGTTCTTATTTGAATATAAATTTCCAATTTAACACAATTTTTACACCTGGGATATGTTTATAATAGTTTTTAGTCTTTTATTTAATGTCTCAAAATTATATTTGACTTGAAGTACACTCGTAGAATGTATGCACATGAAGAATATAATACCATGACAATAAAACTTTTTTTTCCTTTTATAGGGGCTTGTACCGTCTCACAAAAATGAAATTATTTATTCGACGATGTCGTAAAACCAATAGCACAGTTGGCCACTTGTTTCAACGTCTAGTCACAGAACATCCTGAAAAAATTTGCTTCATGCAAGAAGACAGAAAATGGACTTTTCAAGATGTAAGATAATACACATTCTTTATCTTGTATTTTGCAAGAGAATACAAATAAATCCTATGCGGTTTTACAAACTTTAATGTTAAGTGTATTGTACCTCAGCAGGGCAACACCCCCCTGCAGAGGCCTATTTTCCCCCTAATCAATTCTGGGCAGTCAGCACTCATTACTGATGGCTGAATGGTTAGGATGCTGATTAATGGTACTGGAGTTTGTGGGTTTGAATCCTATTGTGTTCATAGCCCTTGTATTACAAAAAAGTAGACCGTAGTGCTCCAAACCAGCACTCATCACCCTACTCTTGGTGCACTTGTACACACTGAATTTTTCAATTTAAAAAAATTAAATAAAAATTGGTTCAGGAATTGAAGAATGTACTTTTCACACCATTTGCAACAAAAATTTCTTTAATTTTCATGGGTATTTGTTATAATGGGTGAAAAAACCCAATTTAATCTTACTTAACCCTTTGCCTTAAAACAACATATGGGAGACATGATCGTAATGCTGTGCCTAAAATGAGAACCTCGTATCACACGCGTGACGATTCTGTCTGGCCAAAAGAGAAATGCTTGTATCAGACATGTTATTGTTTTTAGGCAATAAAGTTTTTGTTTCGCGTTATTGTTTGTTACATTTGCAATATAAGAGTGGATCATTTATTCTTAAGTGTAATTGCAATAGAATATTATATTATGTGCAATAAATAATTAACTGTTGGTGCTTAAAAAATTCTTTAAAAATCTAAAAATTGAACCTAATGGCAAAAAGGAAAATTGATACTACTAACGGTGCTGGAAAGTGTGCTGATGACACCTTAAAAACTGAAACAGATATAGATTTGGATACATCTGAAGATAGCATTGTAGTTTGTCCTGTAAAAACATGTGTGCAAAATTTAGTTAGTGATGAAACTACTTCTGATCATGATGCATGAGAAAAGCTTTCATTGAAAGTGGCACACACAATCGTCACTCGATTCATAAGGCAAGAGTTTAATGAGCTCTGTAATCGATTTCTAAACAAGTATTCTATATTCAGGTATCACAAGACATTACAATATTTGCCAAAATTTTAAGCTGATCCAGGGAAGAAAAAAAAATTCTTATTTCCGGTTTTCTGTATTTTAGTATAGTTGTTTATATGTATGTGACAGATTAGATGTTATGTTTTTGATTTGAAACATCTTTTTACAGGTTGAAAATTACAGTAATCAAGTTGCTAATTGCTTCTCTGAGTTAGGCTTTACTCGCGGTGATGATGTAGCTGTATTCATGGATTCAAAAATAGAGTTCATTGGCATCTGGCTAGGTCTGTCAAAAATTGGTGTCATTCCTGCTCTTATCAACTCAAATTTAAGGATGCAGCCATTAGCCCATTCAATAACAGTTGTTAATTGCAAGTCTGTGATCTTTGGTAGTGAAATGCTTGAAGGTACATATTGTTTCCTGATAATATTTCTCTATTTTATGAAATCTTAGAAACATTTCTCATATTTAAAAAATGTATTGTATAGAGAACATAACTAATTTTATTGATTTTATAATAACTTTGTCCCACCTTGACTTATTAATATTTATTCTTATTATTGTTGATATGACATTGCATATAACTCTTATATCCATTATTTGTTTCAGATTTCAACTATTAAGTTGTAAGAAAAATTAAATCATATTGATTCACTAAGTTAGAATATATTTATTTAACACAACTAATCAAGGGCAAACACTGAATGTTTAAAAAAAAAAAGAGGCTTAAAACACAAACATTTAATGTACTTCACAGTCGTACTTTATAGGAATATTTATATTTCTGATTTTCAATATATTACAAGAAATGTTTTATATTAACAATTACAATTATTAAACATACCATTTTAATGACTAAAAGCAATATAAACAAATGATATTGCTTTATTTTGTTGTTATTACTTAATTTGACAAATTATTATATTTTAAATAATGTATTGGTTTCAAAATTTTAGTGTTAGATGTAATGGGTGTCTGACGTAAAATGTTTTTTACGTCCAACACCATAAAATAACAAGAAATAATTATTTTAAATTTATTTGGATTGCACATTTTTAAGAGTGAATAAAGTCCTGATTTGCAGGGAAAATAATTTCAAAAATACTCCAACCAATTTTATGCAGCATAAACTTTTTTGCATTTTGGTGTCGGACGTAATTTTGTCAAAATGCCTGCCATAAAAATGCTTTAAAATATAATATATATATATATATATATATATATATATATATAATGCAAATCTGACTTTTTTTTAAAAACTAAACCCTTCTGAAGTGTTATGGCAAGCATCTAAATTGATCAGATATTAAAATATACTGTAATTACATTTCAAACTGCCGATTCCAAAATGACATTAAAAAAATGAATCTGAAACATGTCTAAAAAATCTTATTTTCAAAGGTTAATTACTCCTCAGAGCTTGAATTTTAGTAATATTTTTTATTATATTCTGATATTTCAACTCATGATCTTTAAAATGATACCTTATTTGTCAATGAAAAAATATTTTGAAAAATTGGTCATCAGTTCCCCATTTCTGTGGAATTGCCCATAAGAATGTAAAATTAACATAGCTTTCACATAGAGAAGGAGGGTAAAAATATAAGGGCCTACTGTGAATGCTTCTCTTGAGCAACTAGTTTCTCATTCTCTAACTGGAGATACCTCTCCTCTCTGACAATTCTCTGATTAAATTGGATTTATTTGGGATGTGCTCTTAAGTAGTTGCACCCCTCTGGTCTGTTTCCCAGATCTTTATATACAGCTATAAAAAAATAGCTCTGTAATGTGAAATCTAACAACTTATCCAGGTGGACCCATATTCATGTTATTTTTATTTCATTTGGTCAACTTAAGATTGAATCTATGAGATCTAAGATGTAAAAGTAGACTTCCCACATTTTTTCTTTCATGACAAATTAAACAGGGGATTTTATCAATGATATGATATGATACTGTAAAAAAATAAGGTCTTTGATTATACTTTTGACACAAATATTCAGATAGCCTAGCTTTAGTAAATGATTTACGATAAATGGGTGATAGGATTCTCACTATGAATTTTTTAATCATAAAAAATGTACAACATAGGAATATAGAAAAGGGGGCTTAATGTAAAATTTATTTTATCTAATATAATCATTTTACTGGTTAATGTTTTGTACCATATAAATCATAAATTTTTAGAAGCTCATAAATATGATGAACATTTTATCAATGTTATTGTTTTATATGTTATTTGTTGTATATTATAAATTTTTTTATTTGAAATGTAGTATAAATGTCAGTTATTCTTTTGTGTTATCAGCATCAGAAATAAAAATTTTGTTTATTGCTAGCGATGAAGTCCGTCTCTCCTTTATTAAGTGATTGTGCTGGAATGCAGTACTTTTGTCTTGGAGATTTCGATCCTTCTAGTTTTCCAGCTCGATCTCTAGAAAGCATGATTAAAGATTGTTCAACACTTTCACCACCTTCAATGAATAAAGGAAATATGGATGGTATACAGATTCATTCTTTTTTTACTTTTTTAAAAGACAGTCACAAATATTCACTGTAATGGTTTAATATTTTAGCAGTAGTATGTAATATGTATGCATCCCCCCTTTTATTTTCATGAGCTTTATCGAATTTTCCCCTACAAATTTTGTTTTCTTCACTCCACCTGCCTTTTTCCCCCCTCCAAATTGCTATATTTATCAGTTATAAATACTAATGGCTATATAGGGCCCACATGGGCCTAGAAACCTATGACACACCAGGTAAGTAAATGAAAATTGTAATTGCAAAAGAAATTTTTAGAGTTAAAATTTATAAAGTTGCAGACATGCCAACTACTCTAAAGCAGCTCCGGAGAAATGAGAAAATTTGATAACACCGAAAAATCCTCAAATTGCTCCGGAAAATAACAAAACTTTTGAGCAGTTAAAAGATTAAGATTCAGCAATTAAGTACAGAAAAAAATAATGCTGAATATTACTCTTTTCAAACAGTAATGCTGCATGTTAAGTTTGCAGTACTGTGCAAAAACCAAACTGAATTTAGGTAAAATTTGAGTAGACAAACTCTAGAAACAAGGGGGTTTAGAAAAATGGAAATATTTGAATCAGGGTCAATGTTGCTATAAGTGACATTGTTCTGAAAAATAAGTTGTTAAAGCTAAAAATAAAAAACTACTCAAATTTTTAAATTCATAAAAATTTAGTATTTACTACTGTATAAACATTTTAATTTTAATTCAGAAATTAATAAGATATGTACTTATGTATAATCTGTAATTAGTGTGTTAAAATTTCAAACCATGCTGTTGCTGCAGACACAAGTGCCTGAATGTTGGTATGTCTGGAGTTGTACTTAATAAATGCAATAACCTAAGTATGTTTAAGTAATCTATCAATTTTAAGTGTCAAACATAACAAAGCTCTATAACATTGTTACTTGAGTAAGACAATCTGATTATAAAAAAAGAAAATTAAAACAATTTTGAAGCATTAAAGTGAAAATGGCCAGTAGCACAGAAATTTAAATTTTACATCTTTATATACATTAACTTATAAGATTAAAAAAATCTCAGTTTTCTTTCAGAAAATCTAATACATTTGTGCTTTGATATTTTGTTCTGTAAGCAGTGGAGAGTACAAAATAAGCATAAGTAAATCAGGTGTATAATTTTGGCAATTTTTATCACACTAACTTTGAATTTAAAATATAACAATTTTCCTAGCATAATTTGTAACCTATTTTTTAAAGTGAATCTACAGTTTGTTATATTACAATAGCTGCTAGTGAGTTATTAAAAAAGGTGTGCCCCCTCAGACATTTTATGTTATGGCTTCTAAATATTTCTGATCATAACTTACTTAGTAGTTTCTCTTACTTCATGTAAGGCCGAACGATGGCTGATTGGTTAGGGTGCTGGCCTTTGGTACCAGAGTTCGTGTGTTCGAATCCCACAGTGGCATGGATGTTCGTAGCCGTTCGGAATCGGCTTTGAGCAGTAGGTCCCGATCTCATTAGCCCTCGTGTTGCAAAAAGTAGACCGTAGCACTCCAAACCAAACCAAACCAAACTTACTTCATGTAAAAGAAAATAGGTGTATGAATTAATAATAGAACAGTGAAACATTTATAGCTCCATTAACCATAATAATAATAATAAATCAAACGACTAATATATTTACAGTATAATCAGTGTAATATTTATTTCAATAATAGATTTTGTAAATTTCATCATAGGCTAGGCTGAACGATGGCCGATTGGTTAGAGGGCTGGCCTTTCATACCGGAGTTCTTCAGTTCGAATCCCACAGTGGCATGGATGTTCGTAGCCATTCGGAATCGACTTTAAACTATAGGTCCTGGTCACAATAATCCTCATGTTGCAAAAAGTAGATTGTAGAACTTCAAATGAAGCCAAACGAAAATCATCATAGGCCAAAAAACTTTATAAGGGATGAAATAGGATTGGGCTTGTGTTTCCAATTATCTGCATGTGAACATAACAAAATTGTAATTATCTAGGGCGGTGAAATTTTGCTAGTGGTTTTTGTACAAAAATATATATTTGTCAAATTTTAAACTCGATCCACTGACTGGAAAAGTTATTTTACTAAATACATATAAGGGTTGTAGTTATTATTTTGTCATTTCAAATTTCGTGATATTGAATGGTTTTTAAGGACTCAGTGAAGAATATTTAATTGTTTGACATATAAGCACAATAATTTCTTACCAGACTAATAGAATTTTTATTTTTATTTTTAAGCATATAATTGTTACTTGTATCAGCTACAGCTTTCAAAGCTAAACTATTCTTAAACTTAATTCATGTATTCTATTATTTGTTTTAGTTTAAATTTTTTCTTTTTTTTATACAGATCGTCTTTTTTATGTATATACTTCTGGGACAACTGGTATGCCAAAAGCTGCGATTATTAGGCATAGCAGGTATGTTTTTTAAATATTTTAGATTGTCATATGTTACAGAATAATAATGGCTTAATATAAATCTCTCACTAATAATTATGTGGAATCATGTAGAATAGGGTTTATAATGTATGAATTTCTTTTATTTACTTATATAAAGTATGTTATAAAGTATTGTTGTATATTGTCATGCCTTTTTATTTATCCTTTTCACAGACCAATTTATTTTTTCATAACAAGTATTAACATATTAAAAATGTTATGTGATTTTTTTTTTATTATTTTTTAGAGCTTTAACTAAAATAAGTCTTAAGTTTCCAAAAGAAAAATATTAGATGATAAATTGAAAACAATAAAATATAATGTTACTCTAGGAATATAAATGTTTTGCATAATAAGACTATTAAAAACATCACAAGTAACATCTGAATCAGCAGTTTGTAGCTTGATTGCTTAGTACTGTGCAACCAGCTATCCTAGCCACTACATAACTAAATAATTATATCACAGCTCTAAATTAAAAATTTAGATGGCTGAAGGGGTAGGAGGCTTCTCAGTACAAGAGTTCATTGGATCGAATCACACTGCTGGCATGGATGTTTGTAGCCATTCAAAATTTGCTTTAAGCAGTAGGTCCCAATATCATTAACTCTCTTATAGCAAAATAGTAGAATGTAGTGCTCCAAACCAACCTATCAACCATAGATTTAGATGTTTAAAATCAAGGTGTAAAATATGTCCAATACTTTTAGAACTCTCTACTCATTCTTTATTAGTTTTAACATGTTAAATACCATGAGAATCAGTAATGACCTCAGTAAAATAAATGCATTACAAATTACTACACAAATTAGCTTGTCTGTTGTAATCAATATATTTCTAAAATATTTAGTGCATATTGAGAAACTCATATTGGCCAGTTGAGTAAACCATGTGAAATTAGTGTGGCATTCAACATGTTAAATGTAGTATGGTTGACAATAGATGGAAGGCCACCAAAAAAAATTTTTTCTTTTTTTTAAGCTGAATGAAATTATAATGCATGGATTTTTTTTTTTTTTTTAGCATTCATGATCAGTCTTTTGCAAGTAACTTGATATTTTAGTACTCTAAATAAATTAATATTTTAATATAGAAAGTCATTTGTGAAAATTAGAATTAGGATTTCTGAGAGAGGATTTGAATTTTGTATATAATTTGGAATTGTTTGTTTATCAATCTCTTCAACCTATGTATTTTGTTTCCTCTAATAGAAATTTATGATCTCTAGGTTTATGTGGTTAGGAGCAGGTATCCATTACATGAATAAGATGAGCAGTAATGATGTTGTCTATACAGCTCTTCCTTTGTACCATACAGCAGGAGGTATTTTGTCTGTTGCCCAAACTGTTCTTTTTGGAAATACTGTAGCCTTACGGAGCAAATTTTCTGCTTCAAGATTTTGGGATGACTGCATTAGATATGAAGCCACAGTGAGTTTCTTCCCTTATATAATGTTTTATTTTTAGGTGTGACCTTTCATTCCAAGTGTTATAAACATCTCAAATTTAGGCTTCATAGATATTTTAGTCTCTGAAACTGCATTTACTCAAAATTTATTTTATGCTAGCTGCATCATGCCTAGACTTCAGTCTAGTCCAGAGAAGGCAACCTATGGGCCTGAAATACTTGTAACATGTCACTAGGTGGTTTGCTACAAGAATTTCAGTGACATATAACAGATACATATTATTTTTACTCACTTTTATTCACTAAAAACATTATTTTTTAAAAAAAATCTCAATTTAGTAGTCATCAAAGATGGCCTAAACTAAAATGTAAATTATGGCATATTTTTGGTTTTGATTTCTTGTATTTTAATATGCTGATGGTATGCAACAAAATTCATGCTTTGAGATATATTTTTAAGAATGAAAGCACTGATAAACCCTATCATCTCTTTATTGATATAATTTGATTTTCTAAGCAGCAAAAAAAGTAACAAGATAAATGGCTTCCATACCATACAAAAACTGAATTTTTAAATAAATGTCACTTAAAATCTTTATATTAGAGCAGTGTTTCTCATATTGTGACATGAGGACAAAAAATAACTTTAAATTCTTTTGCACCTTTTTTTGAAAAAATTCAGAAATATTAATATACATAAAAATGCTATATTTAATAATTTATTCTTGCACTTAGCTAATGGGGAAAAATGTGTTTTGCAAGATAATTTAAAAAAAAATTAAAATAGCTATAAAAATAAAAATGTAGAGCAGGTAGCGTAAACAAAATGTTAAATACTTTTAAATTTGCAAATGATCAAGCTCTTATTCTTTGGAAAAGCATATATTGGCACAGAAAGAGGGGGACAATAAAATTAGAAAGAAACCAAATGAAAATATCTAAATTAAATCTTGACCCAAGATGAGTTTGACCTAAAATTTCCGGTCAACCAAAATTTCATCATCAAGATTGACCCTTCATTTCAAAAATCATGACAGACATACATATAGAAGTCTTATATGTATATAGATGTATATTATAATTGTATTCAACTTCAACTTCCATTATACCTTTTCATAAACAGAACTAAATATATATTGAGTAAGTGGTAAGCTGCAAGAAGATGTGAAAAAGTTTCCAGGATAATGGTACCAAAATTTGGCTGTAATTGGGGGGGGGGGGGAACCGTGTGATCTAGACTTCTATTCAAGTAATGGGTTTGGCACAACTTTAATTACGTTTATATAAATGCTGCACTTTTAAATTGAATTTATTTTCCTGAATTTATTTATATCTTAATGTAGAATATATTTAAAGAATTATGATGATATGGATGTTTGTAGCCATTTGCAATTATTATTATTGGTAGATCCTAACCTAATTAGGCCTAGGCTAATTGAGTAGGGTACTGCTGTTTGGTACTGGAGTTCACAAGTTCAAATCCCATGACTAGCATGGATGTTCATAGCTATTTGAAATTGGCTTTAAACACTAGGTTCCAATCTCATTAGCCCATACATAGCAAAAAGTTCTCCAAACCAAAAAACTATAAAGCTGTCAAAATTTGAATATTGCCTTTTAAACTAATCCAAACTAATAATATTGAAATCAACTTTAAAAGTTTTCTTTTCAATAAATATTTCTGTGCCATCATTTTATATTCAATTAATTTTGTCTGAATGTTATATCATCATACAACTGTATAATAACAAGTTTAAATTTCTACACAAAAGTTAAGTCTCTTTTTTTAACACTGCTACAATTTATTATAAATTTTATCTTTTAAGGTTGCTCAGTACATTGGTGAATTGTGCCGCTATCTCCTTGCTCAGCCTGAAAAACCCCAAGAAAGGAAGCACAAAGTTAAATTAATGTTTGGTAATGGTTTGCGACCTCAAATATGGAAACAATTTGTGGACAGATTCAATATTGCCAACATTGGTGAATTGTATGGGTCGACTGAAGGCAATGCTAATGTGGGTGAGTTTGAAGCTGTTTTACTTTACAATGTAATTATTTCTGCTTTTATGTCTCTGGCTTATCCCTGAGACTACTCAAATAACAAATAGAATAACATGTAGAGTTTGAATTGCCAATAATTATCAACCAGAACAAATAAAAAAATAACTTTTGTTACTAGGCAGTTGTTAAATTATGATCAAGGATGCAGTTTTAAATTTCATATATTATATGTATAATAGTTATTCTAGAAACTGTGTAGTTAGATATGAAATTTGGAGAGAATTTTATATGAAATAGGTGGAGTTTTCTGCATGAGTGTTGTGGTATAGCCACACTCTATTTAAAAGGAAATGCCAGGAATTGCCGGCTTCCTGACCCCTTATTTCATGGAATGGGGCTTGTCCTTGTCCAAGTCACCTTGAATCTTCCCACGCTGACCATCTGTGGGTTGCCGTTTTGCTCTCCCCGTCTTTTATCATTTGTCCAGCTTGAGTGTTGCTTGGAACCTTAAAATTCCTAGGCTGTTCTTCATACTTACACTATGTTTTGGCAATTGTCTTGGGTTCCTGCTGGCGGGATTTTTCCATTGACCTTGCCATGTGCGGCGTTGAGTGGGCATCATTTTGGCCTAAATTGAGAGAGAGAGCACCCGCATCATGTAAAAAAAAATATCTTTTTCTAGCCGTTTTGCTTTTTTTTTATTATTGTGTTGTGTCGAGGGACGTGTATTTTACTGACAAAGTCAGCAAGGAATAGAAAATAATAAAAATTCCTTTAAGCTAATCAATTAATGACTCTTTTCTATTTGTCAATTTGCATTTACCTCTGTTCTAAAATTGACGTAAAACATACCATATGAATACACTGAATTGTTTCTGCTGCCATATAGTTCCACCAAAGAACCAGTGAAAGGTTATTGTGGCTTAAAGGAGAAATGTAATATTCAACAACATCAATAATTCTACAATAATAATTCTACAAGTATGTTTTCATATGAAATGTAGAATAAAATGGAAAGCCATTGTAAATAGGGTACGAAAATCCTGGAAAAATATACAGACAACTGTTTCACTGCTTTGAGCAAGCAGCATTCTCATTGTAAGAGAGCTCAGTGGCTTATAAAAGCAGACTGAGCTATGTAGAGCTACTTTAGTGATTTGTTATTACATCGTTTGACTGTAATTCTTTAAAATTTTTTACTAATGTTACTTGAAGTTTATCAGTTATTTTGAGTTTTAATCTTAAAAATATTAAAAGCAAATTACATTTTTCTTACTTTTTAGGAAATTTTATTATATTTTTAGATTAATATAAATCTTTCAGCATGTTGTATATTAAACTGTGAATGTAGGCAGTTTTTGGTTTATTGGCTTGTGAAGAAATTCCTTATTGCTGTTGTTTTTGTATTAATCTTTCCTACTTATGTATAATATTTTATCATTCTGTCTGTTTTTATTATTTCGATTAATCATCCATTTTTCCTCCATAAATATAGTAAATATTGATAACAAGATTGGAGCTGTTGGTTTCATGTCTCGTATTATCCCAACTATATATCCTGTCAGTTTAATAAAAGTAGAACCCAGCACAGGGGAGCCTGTCAGGGATGAAAGAGGTTTATGCATTCGTTGTGAACCAGGTAGCTTCATTTTTAATGTTTAAAATAAAATTGCATACTGATATTAGTGGATTCTTTGAAAGTTACCTGTTTAAAAATTATTTCATACGAAGTTCTTATGTCTTTGTAGCTCCATAAAATGTTTCATTCTCGATACATAGTTTTTAAAAAATATGATTTTATCAATTTTTGTCTATTTTTTAAGATAAATAATTTCTTAATTTATTTCAAACTGCTTGTAATTGCTATATAAAGCAATAATAAAAAACAAGAATTGTCTAAATTTAGGAAATTGCTATGTCTAATTTTGTTTGTCAATACAGTAAATGTTTTTATATTAAAATTGTTACTTAACAAAAGTTAAATTTGTGTATAATTTTTTATTTGAATGTTTACTTATATTTTTGTGCATAAATGTTGGCTTATGGGGTGAACATATTTAATACAATATCATTTTTAGGTGAACCTGGGGAATTTGTTGGTAAAATTATTGTATCTGATCCATTACGACAGTTTGATGGTTATGTTAATCAATCAGCAACTAAAAAGAAAATTGTTAGAGATTGTTTCCAAAAGGGAGATATGGCCTTTTTGTCTGGTGAGAAAGATTTATCCTTTTTAATAGTTTTAAACTTTATAATTTATAAATATTTAAAATTTCATCTAAGATGAAAAATTTCTAAATGTATTTTATGCTTGTATTTTTATATATGTATAAAGTAAAGCATGGAAATATGAATTAAAAGATTCTGAAATTGAAAAACAAAATCTAATATCAGTTCTAATTTCATCCCAGATGGATGTGTATATCTGTATATATATATATGTGTGTGTGTGTGTGTGTGTGTGTGTGTGTGTGTGTGTTTATATATATATATATATGTGTGTGTGTGTGTATATATATATATATATATATATATATATATATATATATATATATATATATCATATGTGTATATAGACAGAGGAGAGAGAGAGAGAGAAAAAAAAGTAATCTAGTAGGTAGGTGCATTGAGCATGCAGACAGTCAAATTTCTGGGGCAGAAAATAGAATATATAACATTGATATGTGCTAATATTGAAAATATTTGAGAAATTTTATTTTCTCTTTAGCTTTCTGTATTTGGGAGTAACTGTTGTCATTCATATATATATATATATATATATATATATATATATATATATATATATACACACACATATTTTTTTATAAATTATTCTAAATAAATTTAATTCCCTATCATATATTTAATAAATTAAAATAATTATTCTTTATATAGATGATAGCACTAATCATTTATAAAAAGTAACTAAACAGTATAACTTAATTTCATTATCTTTTGGTTGATTTTCTGTTCTCGTTGACACCTATTTGGATGGATGAATCATATTTTTTTCTGGTATAGCTGCTTATATATTGTGACTGTTTTCTTTTTTGTTACTGCTCCAGTTTGATATGTGGTATCTCATTTTAATTATAAGTAATTTGTTTTGTTATACATGTATTTACTATGTTTGTTCCAAGGGTGAAGGTTATGGGCACTATTTATGCCCAAATTGGAGTCCCAATCCTTGAATGCTATTAGCAAACATAGTATCCATTTTATTTTCAGGTTATTAGAAATGTTCAGTTTTTATGTATTTTTAAAATTCTTCTTTTAATTATCCTAATATCTATGAATTTATACATGCATTTGACTTAATCATGTTGTATATAATATGTGCATATAAAGAATATATATATAACTTAATTTCATTATCTTTTGGTTGATTTTCTGTTCTCGTTGACACCTATTTGGATGGATGAATCATATTTTATTCTGGTATGGCTGCTTATGGATTGTGACTGTTTTCTTTTTTGTTACTGACTAATCATTTATAAAAAGTAACCAATCAGTATAACTTAATTTCATTATCTTTTGGTTGATTTTCTGTTCTCGTTGACACCTATTTGGATGGATGAAATTTAATTCCCAACCATATATTTAAATTAAAATAATTATTCTTTATATAGATGATAGCACTAATCATTTATAGTAACCAATCAGTATAACTTAATTTCATTATCTTTTGGTTGATTTTCTGTTCTCGTTGACACCTATTTGGATGGGTTAATCATATTTTATTCTGGTATGGCTGCCTTAAGGATTGTGACAGTTTTCTTTTTTGTTACTGCTCCAGTTTGATATGTGGTATCTCATTTTAATTATAAGTAATTTGTTTTGTTATACATGTATTTACTATGTTTGTTCCAAGGGTGAAGGTTATGGGCATGGTTTATGCCCAATTATTGGAGTTGTAATTCTTGAATGGTATTATCAAACATAGTATCCATTTTATTTTCAGATTATTAGATATGTTCAGTTTTTATGTAGTTTTAAAATTCTGCTTTTAATTATCCTAATTTCTATGAATTTATATATGCATTTGACTTAATCATGTTGTATATAATATGTGCATATAATAATAAATATTAATTTAAGTATATTTTTTCAATTAGAATATATGTCATTGACTTACAAAAGTTATTAGGATAATCTGTTATGTATTTTTCATATACCTTACTTTAATTAGTTCATATTTGGGTATTTTATACATTTATGGATTATACATGCATATTGTAACGTCACAGGCTCCTCGGGTAGCGTGTGGGTGTCGAAGTGGTTATGACACAATGTACAGCTTAGAACAATAACAACATTTATTCTTGATTAAAATGGAGTTATATACAAATTTTCTGAATGGAAATCACAGGGCTCAGGTGATTGGTGCAGACCTAAAAGTCCCAGGTTCAAGGCAAACCTAAAGAAACAATCTGTGGACGGGTATCAACAAGTACCATTGTACAGGGATACAACTGAGTGTCCTTGAGTCCCACATAAAACTAGAGAAAAGCTGTAAAAAAAAACCAACTGCCACCAGTTGAACCTCTCTTCGTTCTCTTCTGGGGACTCTCTCAGTCGAAAAACTCCTGCCACCTGACATCACCTTGTACCTCTTTCCATTGGTTTTTTCAGTGGCATCCTCGCCACTGGAATTTCAGCTTCACAGTCTGACATTCTAGTGTTGCATCCGACCTTCCAATCACCTCAGACATCTCAAGGCATGGTCGATTCGAAAACCCTTTGTAATGTAGTGTCAAAAACCCAGACAGAGTCACCTTGGCCTGGGCTTTAACAAAATCTCTTTGTAAAGCCAATGGGGTGTAGCGGCGTCACAATATACATATATAATAAATGTTAATTTTCTTAATTTCCTTTTCTGTGTATGAATAATTTTTATTGACAATTTCCCTTACATTCAAATTTTAAAGTTTTATTAATATTTTAAGGTGATATGTTAGTGATGGATGAAGATGGTTATCTCTTCTTTGTGGATAGAACAGGAGACACATTTAGATGGCGTGGAGAGAATGTATCCACCATGGAAATTGAAGGAGTTATTAGTAACATCTTAGGTTTAACCGATTCTGTTGTATATGGGGTGGCTGTTCCTGGTAAGAATATTGTACTATGTATTTTCTTTTAACATCAAATGAAATTAATACCAGAGATTCCTTTGAAAATTAACTTCTTGTTGTTCATTTTTAAAATTATAAATTTCTTATACTATCAAATATCTAGCTACACGATGGCCTCTGTCCTTTTTTAGGACAGAACTTTAGGCTATTTACTATGATTTTTTTTCTTATTTTTAATTTGCCAATATAACTTTGTCTGATTTAAAAAAAAATTAAAAGAGGTTTTTAGCTTGTATATGTTTGTGCACAATTTAAAAATAAGTTAAATTTCAATAAATTAAATGACAAATTCCATTTTTGTAAGTTTTCCAAAATTCTTCATATACAAATCTCTTTGTCTATAGTACTTGTAAATTATCTTACAATTTTTTTTTTTTATAATAAACTTTCAAACTAGACATTGATATGTTGCTTTGTCTTATTCCCGATAAGTATGAGGATTTCTCTTTGGCATATTATTGGGTGTTTGCAAATTTATTTTATTTCGTAGTATATTTAATTAAAATAAATATTGGATATAGTTCAATTTCTTCTCGTTTTGTAATTGAAAGCATACACACAAAAAAAATAAATAAATAAATAAAAAATAAAATAATGCATAATATGTATTCTGCAGTTACCAAGTGCTAGGTTGCCATTATTTCTAATGCTATAAATACTTTTAATCTTAGCCAGGCAGTATAAAATTTTTAAGATACTCTTCCTCTTTTATTAGAAATTACTTATCATTGTGTTAGAGATCTGCCTCATTAAAAATTAATATTTTCACAGTGAGCTTTAAACGACAGTTTTGTTCATCATTGCTATTATGTAATATTGCAGTTAACACAATTTGCTTATAGAAATCATACCAAATGGGTTAATTTTTAGGATGGTAATTCGATTGGTAATTTTGAAGAAGCAGTTATATTTATTTTCTCCAATAACAGCTCTGCAAATATTTTTCCCAAAATAAAAGTTATGTAGGATAAAGTAAAATTACCACTTGTTCCAAAATTAATTCATACCCTCTTGAGATATACTTGTTTTCTTTACTAGTTAGTTCTGTCTAGTGTTCTTGAATAAATTATGTTCAGTGACAATTTTAAAATTGAGACTGTTATTCAATTTTACTATCAGCATATTCTTAAATTTTTTACTGGCATTACCTTAAGGTTTTTGAGCTGTGAAACAATCTCTTAATGTAGAATCATTTCATTCTGTCTTATGAAGAGGTCTAGAAGAGAAGGAAGGTATCAGGTTTTTTGGTAACATCTCTGTGTGTGTGTGTGTGTGTGTGTGTGTGTGTGTAGGTATTTTGTTATATGCTTGGTTTGTAGTTCAAATATGCAGGGTGCTATCTTTTGGTACCAAAGTTTGTAGGTTCAATCTGATAGTCTCTATCTCTTTTGTTGCAGAAAAAGGCCATAAAACTCCAAATCAAACTAAACTTTAGAAGTATTCATAATCGAAATAAATATTGAAATTTTATTGGTGTATGTTGACTATTTACTTTTTCTAAGAGTTTATTGTACTTTGATTTTTAAAAATATTCACTTAAAAAAAAATTGTATGAAGATATTTAAAATTTATGTAGTTGAGTAAGAATATGAAATAATGTATTACACACACACATATATATATATATATATATATATATATATATATATATATATATATATATATCATTACCTGTTTTAATTTGCATTATGTTTATAGATGTTGAAGGCCGTGCTGGAATGGCTGTTATATGTGATCCAGACAACAGTGTTGATTTAAAACTGCTGTTAGGTGAACTAGCTAAAGTATTGCCAGCCTATGCAATACCACAGTTTATCAGAATATGTGATAAATTAGAAACAACAGGTAAGGATTGAATATATTTCAGTAACTCAGAATTCAGTTAAGAAAACTATTTTAAGATTTTTTTCATTACTTTATAAGTTTTAGTATAAATGGATATTAAATTAGTATGTGGGTAAATACATAAGATGCTGCCACAAAGTACACCTTGATTGTATTGCCTTTACTATTTCATATTTTTTTCAAAAAGAAATTATTTCTTTGATTGTTATTTTAAAAAGTTTTGTAAGTTTATATAATAGAATTTTTTTCACTCTAGAGTAAAGAACTGTTAATTGAAGTTCTTGTGTTGTGCAAACCAGAAAAAAATATTTTCAGAACTAGTTGTATGCAATTAACTGATTACAATTGATGATTTTTACTACATTTATTAGTGATTATATCTATACCATTATACATTTTAATGGAAAGTATAACGATTGTTATTTTTTGCCTTTGAGGGTTTACAAATTATTTTATTCTCAAAATAAACCCATACAGTTTATTTGTTGATCTTTTGATTTATCACTAGCATCATAAGACATGTTAGGGTCAAGGACTTGAGTTCAAATCCTGTCTGAGAATTGTGTGATCTTCTTCCCACAAGAACATTACAGGGAACAGTGTTATACTGTGTGACAGTATAAGTGTGTCTGCATTTTGACTTTAAGATAAAATAGTAGGACATAATCTTCTATAATGGGCACAAAGAGATCCTGCATGTGGTCACTGTTAAGAAGAGACTGAAAATGAGAGGGAGATCAATAAAAAAGAAAGGATCTTGATACCAGTCATCTCAGATCTTTGTGAATCAGATGTAAGAATATTCTGTTTGTAATAATGTCAGCATACCTGTGTCTTTTCCCATGACTGCATGCCTCGTCTGCTGTACCTGCTTGTCTATTTTTACAGGAGTGGGTATTGTGGATTTTTTAAATAGCTTGTTTTAACTAATAAATGCAGCAATCAACATTAAACAGCATGTTTATTATTTAAAAATTATGAACACATGAAAATTAAACATTACTAAAGATAATGATCACTGGCTGAACCCTCAGGAGAAAGTAGTGGGCAATCTGCACAAGTCTTTCTCAGTTAGCCAACTCTACCCCAAATGTCCTTACTCCTCCATTGTCTGCATGAGAATCTGAATTTCTCTGTAGTTGATGGGGATGGAATTCTTCCCTTTCCTAGTCAAACCTCCATTCTCTGAGAATGTACCTGTCTTCCTCTGCAGCTGGCAAGGGGGGGTATCCTTCCCCCTCCTGGTCAAACTTTTGCCTCTCTTGGGTAGGGTTTTCTATCCTCTGTTATTGTGTCCATTTTTGACTGCACCTTAACAGTATAACAAGAAACACACTTCTTGAGTTTAGTGTAACACTGTTCTTCTCATTCTGCAAGCCCTACAGGGTCAATGTTAAGGAGAAAGATGGTGCATGCATGTAGAGGACCAAATTTAAGGGTGGCAAAATGCTGATCAACCAACATTAACTGAGCATAAGTTTGTAAGTGACCAATTTTAATTTGCATGTGGATGGGCAGTAGTCTAGGATTTTTCTTGGAAACCAAATCTTAAGTCCCATTAAAATAATTTTAAAGTGTGATCAAGATTTAGTTTTCATATACCCTGTATAGAACTTTGAATCATATAGCACTCCAGTACAGGTATTGTCTAACCCAAATATCAAATATTGCTAGCTGGAGTTAAGCCAATGTGTAAACATAACCTGATTAATACGGACATGTAAATAAATTTAATTATTTTATTTATAGCTGATAGAGTGGTGTTTTCCAGTTTTTACTTTTCAGCTTTCACTATCAGTTTGATCAAAGGAAAAGTCTGTTACATTTTAATATCACTGTTTTACTGATTGTACTTTCTGGAATTCCATGCAGTCTGTGAAAGTTATCTAAGGTTCCCTTTTAGATTTTATCATCATTTGAATTGAAATTATTTTTATTTGGCATATTAACACTTCGTGTGCGGGCAACATATTTTTACGTTTTTTGCAGTCTATCACTGTAGTACAGGTCACGTAAAAATAAGTGTTTAGTAGATTTGTGGTGGATACCTGCTAACCATTACGAATCTACTAAATACGTATAAATGTATGTGTGACATGCATGTTTGCATTGCTATGCAATGGCTTGCATTATTTCTTTCCACAAGTTATGATTGTCGAGTTACTCTGTTTTTTGTTGCCTTATTTCATCTTCAATCGGATTCCTAGCTCCAGAATGCACAAGTCGTGTTTTGACAGTTTGAAGATTGGTTTTTTATTGTTGAATACAAAATTGATAAAATGAGCCATTGTGATTGAGATAGCGTTGAAGAAATATGCACTGGCAGATTATCGGACTTTAATTTTAAAAATCGTTTATTTTTGTGATTTCATAAAAATAGTTTTTTTTTGTGTTAAATAATCATACAGTGTATATTAAAGTGTAAAATAAAATAAGTTTCGTTCATAAAAACAAATTAGTTTTTGATTTACTGCGATTTTTCTGAATAACTAAACTTTCGTGCGATTCACAAAAAAATGCCTGTTGCACACGTGAGTTGGCAGTGAAGTATACCCGCATGCCAAGTGTTAAGAAAAACATGCAAAATAAAAATAACCAAAGTATATGTTATCAATGCATTTTAAATACTGTCAAATAAACTACTTTAAAAGATTTAATTATTTTAACATGTTATTAAACTATATATATCACATTTATGATTAAAATGTTCTATATTTTACAGGTACGTTCAAGTTGAAAAAGGTTGATCTTCAAAAGGAGGGTTTTAATCCAGCTGTTGTTAAGGATCCATTATATTATTTGGACAAAAAACTCAATGCTTATGTCAAACTAGATGCAGAAGTCTATTCTAATATTTGTAGTGGGCGCATCCGCATGTGAAAAAAAGAACTAAGATTTTAGTTTGTTTTATTAATGCAGTGGAAAAAGTTGATTGATTTTGTCTGTCATCTGGTATGTAATATTCAGCCTGCCATCTGTATCTGGAACCAAAAATTTATGCATATATTTTCTCATAAATCTTTAAAAAAATTAGTTATTCATCCAAAATTTTCCCTATAGATATCTTATGTTACAGTGTAAAGATTGCAAGTACATTTATGAACAAATAAAAATATTAAACCTATATATTTATTTATTTTAATAGGTAAGATATATTTTAGTTATCTACTTTCTCAGCAGAAAATAAAATAATTGGATTGTAGTCTTTATTTCTGTTTAGTTATTTAAACCCTGAAGTTATATAAAAAAAATTCCCTATTAGATTTAGAATCTCATTTATCATTAAGTCACAAAAGTGTGTTGATGTGCAGTATGTACCAGTGTTTTGTATTTAGATATTTTGTAGCATTTATAAGATTTCTTTTTGTCACTTTTAGTTAAGTGGCATGGAAAAGATTCTTAGTTTTGAATGTTCAGAGAGGAATATATATTTTACAGTGAAGCCCAAAATTTGATCACCTTTAAGTGACTTAATTGTCAATGAAACTGAGATGAGTTTTGTCCCTTCTTTTTAGTTTTTAATGGAGATGTCTTGAATGTCTTATAAATGATATTTGTGTTGTCTCTTATTTATTGTTTAAGAGAAAAGCACAATGTTTCAGGGTTTCTGAGGATGATCAAAAGCCTTTGGTAAGCTTTTGGTACACTGTTTTTGTGCCTAATTCTTGTATTCAGTTCTATTTTGTGTTAGTTCTCGGGCATGTTTTCTTTTAAGGTTTAATCTTTCCTTTTAATAGAGATTTGAATGTTTAGTCCATTGGGTAAATGAAATTTTTAGATACATTACAATTTTAATTTTTAATTATTGGTCATTTTATGTAATTTAATGAAAATCACTTTTAAAAATAAATTGTTAAAATATATATAGGGCTATGTTTAGCACAAAAAAATTGTTTTTATTTTTATACATATATATATGTAAGCATATTAGAATTTTGTTCTGTAGATTATTCTGAAGTTGAGAAACACGAGCTTGATAGAAAATTGTAAGCAAAATTCTCTACAAAACTTTTGTGTCAGTAATGCATACAGGAGTGTCGGAACTACATATTGGTATCCAAAAAGGAAAATAAGCCTTGTGGTTTATTTTTGAGTCACTTAGAAGTTAATAAAATTAACTTGAAGAGAAAAAAACTGAAAAATATTAATTTTTTGATACATTAAATTTTAAATCTTCAGATTATTAACAATTTTAATAATTAGCAATTATTGTCGATGAAACAAATTTTTTAACCCTTTCACTACAACTGAGACTACTGTTATCCCAAAGTAAGTTTGATCCTTGATAATGAGACTTATAGAAATGCTTACTGTATATTACTTATGTATAGAGTATGATGTACACAAAATATTAATTCAAGATAAATAAGTATTTAAGACTCACACACACAGTCAGTAGTTTTGCAAAATTTTTAGTTTAGGGGTTCATGAAAAAAGTTCTAAAATTCACAATTAAATGGTTTCCAGCCATTTTCAAAATATGTCCCAAAGGGACAAGGGATGACCTAACAAAGTAAAAACCCAAGGTGTAGTCATAGCACATTTCCGTGCTTGAAACCTATATAAACTATGATACCCGACACTGCAATTTCGCTTCGAAGCTGCAATACATAGATAAAGCTACTAGATTAAAGATAAATACAATGGAATCTTCTCATGTTATTTCTATACTGAAAATAGATTTTATATTATTGATTAAAAGGAACAAAATGATTTTAAAATTGCTCACCTTATTTTTTGGGCTTTACACACACATATGTGCGTGTATACTCATTCTGCTTTCATTCCACCTTCCTTCACATAAAGCGAGTCTATAAATATACATATATATTTGCTTAGTCTACTGTACTCTATATTTTCTCTCCCTTGTAGTGTATACTATGTCAGTGAGTAATAACTCTTATTGCTTTAATTACACTTATTTTTCTATGTATAATCACACACTGAGAAAGAGCTAAATAGAAATATATTTGTTTTGTTTTGTCTAACTCTATAGTGTGTGTGTGTATATATATATATATATATATATATATATATATATATATATATATATATATATACACATATATACACATACATACAGCATGCAGTTTTCTGAGTACTTTCTGGATTCCAGTCTTGTGATCAAGCAGGAAACTTACTGTTGGATTCTAAGAATCCCACCTATAGTTTGAAGGTTAATAATTAAAAAAAAAGAATGTTGTTTATTGCATTTAAATTTTAAAAGATGAGAAAATATTTTTTAAATGGACCACATTGGCTTCTGAGTGACTCGTTTCCCTCATTCCAATCTCTTGTTCACTGTTGCTTCCTCTGGGACCATATTACTTACTAATTAAAAATTAACCATACAAAGATCATTAGTATGTGAATTGTATTGTTTTTGTGGTTGTAATTCAGTAGGTGTTCACAAATTGTCCATTTTTTATGTTCAGTATTTCTCAGGAGTAAAATTTAATTATTTGTATAGTTATTTATTTCACTTTATTATTGTTTTTTAACTTCTAATCAAGTAATTACTTTCTTATATGATTAAAGAGTATATCATGCAAGCATTATGAACTGTGCACCTATGCTTTACTTCTTAAAATTGAAATGAATTATTATTACTTAACACTAGAATTATGGGGTTTCTGGTATAATGAGAATTATGATCAAGGGTAATTTTGTTTTATAATAACTGAAACACTTTGCAGGCCACATTAGAAATTTATTTTATTGTATCTGTGTGTGTATCTATGTATATACACATATATATTCATATGTAATGATGCTGAAATTTTAACACTGAATAGTAGAAAATGCTGAAAGAGATGATTTAGATTAACTTATCCACAATGTAGATCCATTAAACATAGAAAATCCACAAGACACAATAGTAGTTAAACTCAGACAGTCATGGAAGATAAAATCCTTATTTTCCATTGTATGATTAGCTATTTTTATTTCCAGATGTACTACATGCTTTTTGTTTCACCATGTACAAGTAAAAATGTAACGGAGTCTTTTTTAAAGAAGTCTATTCTTAAAAAAAAAAAAAATTTAGCATTAGATACTTCTATGTTATACATGTGTAAACTTGCAAGCCAAGTTTAGCCTTCTGCACATTATCTGTCCTTGATTCTGAATAAATTTCTACTTTGAATTAGGATTAAAAATGAATATTAGAGTTTAATAAGTTACCACACTAATTTTATATCATTACATATTTATATATACTTACAGATACACACACACACACATGTATATATATACACACAGGATTGTACTGTAGATTTTCTGAGTATGATAGAAATCATAATTATCATTGCTTATGGTGCCTCCTGATGCAGCTGCATTGAGTGTAAAATTTAAAACAATGCTGTATTATAGTTTTATCATTGTTATTCATAATTAAACAGTTAATCATTTATAACTATTCAAAGATAATTCTTGAAATAATAATAATAATTAAAACAATCAAATATATTTGCTTTATTTGGTGCAATATGTGTTTTGATTATAAATTTCATGAATTCTGCTGTGGGCTGCAAAATTTTACAGGTTGACACTGGTATGGTAACCTGTATATTATAAAATTGTAGATATAAGTCATACATGTGTTATTTGACGTATTCATAAAAAAACACTAGTGCATCACCATGAATTCTATGTATACTTATGGACATTAAGCTATGTCATTTCAGATATACCCTTTTAATTAAAATTTTATTCACTGTCAAAGCATACTGATAAAACCAAAAAGCGAAATTATTTAAAAATTACCTTAGTTATGCCAGAAAATCAAATCAAAAATGCCCCCTTCTGTTATTCTAGTGTTATGATATTCCCGTTTTTATTAAAAATGTCTATGGCAACATTGTTCAAGTAATATTATGCAAGCTAATTGCTGCAAAGGTTCTCAAGTTAACAACTGACCCATTGTTTTGAGAATTTAAAATAGGGTTTTTAACCTGATTTCCTGGAATAGCTCTTCTAGCTTCTCTGTTAATTTATGTGGTGTGATTTTTCCTATGTTGTGCTTATCTGAATGTTTTTCTTGTTTATTTAAGTGACTTATAAAATTTAAATGCTGTGAAGATGTTGTTTTGGATGCCTATTTTTAGATGTGGTTTTATGCCCACTTCCCTTGAAGCATAGTATTTTGTAATTCAGTGTATTGAAGCTGTTTCGTACAAGTTAATTACTTATGAAATGTATATTGAAATTGATGTTTCTGCACAAAATAGGCCTATTTTTATGCATGTTGGCTCTACTTAAATGTTGTTGCTTTGGTCTGCTTTTATTTGAAATGTTAGCAAAATTTTAAAAAATTACAATAATTTTTATTCAGAAATATATAAATTTATGTACATTAAAAAAAATGACACAAGGAAGATATATATATATATTTAAAAATTTTACAGATATATTTTATACATTCATATGTACAAATCATTTGTTGAAACAATTCAACTCATTTTGCTCTGTGTACTTTGCATTGTAAAATTATTATACATTTTATGCAACCATATCATGCACTTAAAAAATTTTCATTTCTTTCTTGTTTAATTTTACTAACATAATTTAGAATACTCAAAAGAAAAAAAATTATTAATTTAGATACCATTAATAATACATAAAAACTCTATAGAAAATAATTTAATTATGACACCAATTACTAAAGATGACTTAACAAGTGCAAAAGGGTCCAATTTTACTAAAAATTTCTCTGTATGTATATTGAAAATGATATGATTGCATACACATAGGTTTGTGCCAGGTAAAAGCATTGCCGTAAATGTAACAGCATGAACTGAAATAAACATGTGTAACAAGTTACCCTGGTGCTCTTGTTGGACGTTCAGTTTGTAAATAATGTTCATAACCTGCTTTTACACATATAAGTAGTATCTTGATTTGCTGTAACTTAGTTTACTGTTCAATGAAAAAGTGCATTTAATTTACTATATCTTTCTCAAAGTGAAATAAAACCATTATGTTAATTATTGATTTTTGTTGATTTATTCTTCTTTCACTCCACATTTTTTTTAAAGTGATAAACTAAGTGTTCTAGAAAATCTAGGTCACCGAATAAAATCTCATATAGTTCATTTCTTGTATAGTTCTGCTGATTATCAATGCTTTCTTCAGTCAAGACATAAATATAAATTCTCAAGCATACATTCAACTGTAACAATAAGCATGTAAAGTAAGATGAAGTACATTGAAATTCTTAATAAACAGAAATAGTTTTTTCCAAACAATAAACTATAAACTTAACTTCTATTTAAAATTTCTACTCATTTTATCATTCAAATTAAAGTTCCTCTTACAAATTAAGGTTTATTGTCATATGTAATTTGATTAACAAGTAAGGTTTATTGTCATAGTAATTTCATTGTCATATATTTTTTTGTAAAAAAATTTTTTTAATGCAATTTCAAAATGAGTATAAGCATATATATTTTCTATAAAGCTTACTCTTCAAATTTTCCTGGGATAAAAAATTTAGAAGGCAGCAGTGCTTCTTTTTTAAGAATTTATCTGTAAAAAGTACATTTTTATTTCAAAACAGTATGATAACCAAGCAAATTTCTGTATTTTATATAAAATTTACTTTAACTTTTATGAACAGCGAAGAAATATTCTTAGTGAAATATCTATATACATACATTCTATTAACTACATATATTTTTCAATACTTTGCAGATATGTACAAATTAATTAAACTTTAAAAATTCATTTTCAAAAATATATTTCTCTATTTGTATAGTTAACTTCATGTTTTTAAAATGTATAGATACTTGCTGAAGAGAGTTTCTTTAACAAGTATTTTTACATTGGACATCAGCTGCAAATTCATATGTACAGTTCAGTTGCTAGAGCAAACAATTCAAATGGAAGAGGTAAATCATCCGTAATTATGGAAAAACTCAAACATACACACACATTTTATATAATTCTAAATATAATTCTGGACATCTGATATGGCTAATGATTTCATTTTTCAAAATCGTCTTGATTTTCATATAATACAATATAAATTAAATTGTAAAAATCTATGAAAATATTGTCTCACATTCACAATGATGAAAGGGCACTTTTTTAATTGAAATATTTTTTAGGAACTTTTCTTTTACCCTTTTGGTAAACATGGCACATCTTCCACCAGCCATTCTTCATCACTGTCCTAGTCAATTAAAATATCAAATCAAGAAGCTCAATTTTATCAATTGAGAGATTTGTATTAGATCTTAGTCTCTTAGCCTAATGGCAGTGTTCTGTGATATCAACAACAGATGCTTTTTTCCACCCAAAGATGAAATAACCAACTCCAGCTCCTAAAACTACTCCAAGGCAGAGCCACACATTGTATGTCATGAAAATAAGCATCAGGAAATAACTGACAATGATCTGGACAATGTGCAAAGCAGTTTGCATTGCATGGGCTAAGCTCAGCATTTTGTGACTGTAAGGAGAAAAGAGAAAATATGAATATGAGAAACATGGAGAGGCAAAAGGAAGCTGCTTTTGAAAAAACGGTTGAAATGGCAAATGCATGTTCAGAGCCGTAACTAGGGCATGGTAAAGGTGGCATTTGCCACGGGTGCATCAGTCATAGGGGTGCCACACTAAGAGGAAAGTGAGGTCCCAAATATGATGATTCGCTCCAAGTAGAAATAAGGAAAAGATGAAAATATTTATTTATTATAGAATCAGATTTTATTTTTAAAATTCAATGTGTTTAAAAATAACTGGGTTTTTAATTTTATTATTTAAAAAAAATGCCCCTAGAGACTAAACTTGTTATAGATTCTTCCAAAATGTTTACCAAACACTTCTAATATGCTTTTATATAAATTCGGTTATTCGTTTTAAATTTTCAGTTTATTAAAGTTATTAAAACTAAATTTAAATTTGGAAAATCATCAATTTTTTATGAAAATTTAACGTACAAATAAAAAATATTACCCTCAAATAAGCTAACCAGTTTATCGGCAAAATAATACTCCTGGAATGTTTGAAAATATTTTTAAGCATTAATGAAATAAATATAGAAAAAAAAATTAAAAATTAATTTACTAGGAACATTTTAAGAAATAACAAATTATTTTGATTTCATTATAAATATGATATAGAAAAAATATATATTTTCTGACTATATAGAGTGGTAGACTCGCAGATCAGTTTTTTGCCACAGGTGCTGAAGGTCCTAGTTACGGCCCTGTGCATGTTATTGTGAAAAGTAGGAACTTACAATGTAGATAAAAAAAAAACACTGAGATAGGAATAAATTAGTTATATCCATGTGAACACCATTGAACAGTTTTCCTGTTTCGTTTGTGCATCAAAGCTCAGTAGATTTTGCATTTATCTCTGGATGGCAAGGCACTCCCCATCACATCACAGAGTTGCAATAAAATATTAAACCTATGGACTTGCTTATCCTTTACCCAGCCTAAATCCTTTGAACTAGTATGCAATTACTCATTTCTTTAGTTCTTGTCATTTGGTTTGAGCTCCTAATTTCTGTTTCTGTGATAAATCCGTAATTTTAATCAGGGGTTACAATCATGGACTTTTTGTATTGTCTCGATGTCTCCAAGTTCTACTGGAATGGATGAAGGTACTTTCTCAATCTATTGTTATAAATTTATATATCAGATGTATAAGCAAATTGGGAGAGGGGAAAAACTTAAGCCATCATCGCTTCGTGTCTTTTGTAAATCAAAATACTTAACTACATAGGCTTTACTCATTTGACTATAAAACTAAGGACCAAGGCCATTGAAGCTGTTTTTCTAAACTTTCAGCAATTCAAAACTTTGTATCTCGTCGAAAAAGGTTTTAAAAAATAATTTTTATTTCATACCATATGTTCTCAATCGATACATGAAAGGAATATCTCACTCCCCACCCCATCACAATGCTCTTAAATTGTGACTGGGGTTATAATTTTTACTGCACTGTGTTGTTCTTTATATGTTCTATAAATTTCCGAGTTCATGCGCTTTCCCCAAAGATAATTTCTTTCACACCATCAGGGCTTGATTATTGTGCGGGCACTTAGGGTACGTAACCTCGGCACGAAAATTTAGTCGGGTGCTTGAAACACATATTAAGTGGGAAAAAACAGCAAACTTACGCTACCATCATTAAGTTTTAATAAATTATTGTACGAGGTAATTGTGTTTGTCACAAGCTCTATTGTTTCTTATTTACTTTAATTTTACTGTTATTTACCTGATAATTAACCACTTGCGCTACGATTTATCTGCCGGTGGCCGCGCCGCGCTCCGCGACATAACTTTAAAAAATACTGTAGAACTGTAGCTGGAAGAATGAACGGCTGAACTCTTACGATTAGCCGAGGTACCACGCACAAGTCGCATTTGTTTCTGCGCGAAGTGACTATCGACATGGTATTCACGTCGCATTTGTTTCTGCGCGAAATGACTATCGACGTGGTATACACGTCGCTTTTGGTTCTGTAACAAAAGCATCTCGACGTGCCTGGCACGTCTTTGTAGCGCAAGTGGTTAATTCCCTCAAGAAACCTGGTGCTCTTTATATCATATGGGTTATAGCATATTTATAAAACAGATTATTAGCAACATTCCACTCTAAACCAGTAAATCATCTCATCCATTTAAATTATTTTTAATTCTAGTATTATATATTTTCTGCACCACAGAGCTTGTGGGTGTGACAAGGTAAAAGTAAAAAAAAGTGGATCACTGTAGGTCTTTAAAAGTCCTTAATTTTTAGTATGGCTAAACAGAGATAATAATGATTGCGTAAAATGAAAATGTGTGTTTTTGATTTTGAATATTACTTTAATGCTAATTTCTTAATTCCGTTTGCTAATTCAATGTTATAATTTTTATATGACTGTAAGTATGATAATAACTTGTTGCTATAAATTTGTATGGGGTTGGAGGGCACAAAAATTTTATTGTGCCCTGGGCACAAAAGTATCTTGGTCAGGCCCTGCACACAACCAAGAATACTTTTCAGAACCTTACTTTCGAAAACTACGATTTTGTATGCTCCATTCTTAGAAAACAAGTTTCTGAATCCTACATTAAGACCTAGTGAGAGTTTTAGAGACGACTTTGTTTTTCTGGAGAGAAATCAAAATAAGTAAGTTTAAAGAATGCTTTGTTAGCCAATGAGATGCAATTCTGGATTTCAGAAATAATGTATTTTTTTGTCAACAAAAATTCAGAGTAATTGAAACAAGCGACAAATACACGAGGGCCAATTTCCAGATGACTGAGTGCATCATCTGGTGGAATTTTCTGTACTAGTACATACTTTGTTTTCGACTCATCAACTCAATCCCATTCGACTAGCAACCATGCTACCACCTCCAGAGTTCAGTGGACAAAACTCTTCAAAACTGATATCGAGCAGGGTGGTTAAAATTACTGGTTTAAACTCCCAATAGTTAACCTGCTTGTGACACTGTTCTGTCATCATTGTGCGAACTGTTGACACCCCTCTTTGAAAGAAGTGAAAAAAAAATTCTTACAATGCAGTGTATCTTTACTACCGGACAAAATTATTTATCCAGTTTCTACTGTATAAAAATTAATATTTCATTAATAACAATTAATATTTCATAAAGATTAAACATTTAGGTAATCTAAATCCACGACATTCCTGTTTATACTGTATTTAATTTAAAAAGATTAATTTTGGAGTGTGTGTGAAAGGGGGCTCCGGAAAGAAAATCGGCATTGAACCATATTTTCGCCAGCGGTGGTCCTTCAAAGGGTGCTTTCGATAGTTTGTAAGGAAAAAAAACCCAGTTTTCTTCATTTCATAATTAAACGGTGAACTCTTTATTAGATAATTTACTATAAGGCTGTAGCAATGAAAAATTTCCCGGTTGTGTTTTATATAATGTGCAATAATTTTTAAGATGTCATAGGTATATCGTGTTTTCAATAAACAGTTCCTAACACAAACACCTAAGCAGCATACGAAGGGTAACAACAGAAAATAAATGTCGATGTTTATAATATGTAACCGGTAAAATATTCTTTTCACACATCACATGGGAGATAATGCCCATTTTTTTAGCTGCCAAGGCTTACTTGGTAATTGATAGACCATCAAGTGCCAAACCGGGCCCATTTGGCTGTGAGGCCCTCCAGGCTTACCCCGGCGGCAGTGGGCAGATAGCAAGTACTGGGCCGCTCCACTACGCAGTCGACCCTTCGAAGAACCTGGAGCGCGCCCGTCGCGCCGCAGGCCTTAACATGGGGTGAACACAATAGAGTTGCGCTTCAGAGGGAGGAAAATTTGGAAGACATAATTGATAGACACAACTGACACAGGCAAGAGACAAACGTGTTTATGTTGATTTACAAAATTGTGGTCCTGAGGAATGAATAATCATATTATTAAATTCCCACTAGACAAAGCTTAAGCATCGTACATTTTTGACTTGTTATAGTGGTTTATAGTGGAATAATTGCATACAACGGTGTAAAGATTGCAAAAATGTTGTTTTTCCTGCGAAAATTGACAGCTGGTTTAAAAAACGGAAAGAAAGAATCACTCGTAGTAGCTATTAATTCAGCCTTTAGTTTAGGGAAGTGTGAAAGTAATGCAATCTCAATGATTAACATATTTGATTTTAGTTTTGATAGCAGGGAAAGTTAAAAATTAGAGAAATGAAGTTTTAATAAAAAATCTTGAATTGGGAGAATTTCGAAGTACTTTAGAAGTAATAATTATATATACATATATATATATATATATATATATATATATATATATATATATATATATATATACACATACACAGACTATTCTTTTTTAAGTTATGTAGGGAAATTTAAGATTTAATTTGGAAATTAATTAAATTTGTTAACTTTAGTATACATTTTAGATTAAATATATTGAGTATGATAATTCTGGGAATTTTATCGGAGCATTAAACATAATAATTTCAAACAATGGTTTGAAAGTAGATTCACAAATGTAAATTTGTTTGTAAAGCGTTGGGGGAGGGGTGAAAAATAAAAAGCATTCGGGATGTATTTAAAAGAATCTTTCAAAAATGATCATAAAGTTTTCATGCAAGTGAAATTTTAATTACAGGAGATTTTGAAAGATATAAATAACTATAAGTCCTTCAGAATTCTGGTTTTTAAGAAGCATTTAAAAAGTTTTTAAGTGTTTATTTTTAGCATTTAAGAACTTTACTTTCTCCCTTTATTTCTCATCCGTAAAAGAGTACTTGTTTATTGAAGCAAAACTCTCTGGAACACATTTAGTTCACGACTTTTAATCCACGCATAGGGTGAGACGTAGTACTGTAAAAACATTTTGAATCATTCGCAGACATCCACAGTGTTAACCTCGCACACAAAAGTAAACTTGAAAAGATTTTTAAGAAACTATTGAGGTAATTACAAATAAAAATTCATAGTACTAAAACCAATGTGTAGTGCAGTTATGAGGCTGTTAATATTTATTTATAACGGGCTTATGTTTAGTATAATTTATTTACAATAAAAGAAAGTTGGACTTTATTCTGTAATTCATCCAACAACGATCGAAGGGAAATTTTACAACTTTCATTGCAGTAGTCTCCAAGTAGTTAGGTTGTACTTAGGTTGTAGAAAGTAGTTGGGCTCCTTGACTGAAAGTCATATCCCCAGTGGTAAGCAATCATACAGATGTGCTTCATTAAAATTAAAATAAATATAAGGGTGCAATTACAGAAAGTTTAGGTGCAATTTTAAATTAAGGAAAATAATGCTCTCTCCTCAATAATAATAATAAATAAAAATAACACAAGATAATAATAAAGATTAAAAGTGAAAAAAAAGTTTTTTTTAATAAGTTTTTAAGAAGAAATTTTCATTTCAAGGGATTTTTTTTCTTATACATCTATTTTCTTAATTTTCACTATCCAGAAAAGTAAAAATCTAGAGTAATATTTCGACACTTCTTTATAAAAAGGATTTGCAACCATTTCTTGAATTAAAACAGTTAGGGACGAAATAACGGTGAGGTAAAGGAGGCATTTGCCAAATGTGCATTAGGCGTAAGGGGGCGCCACATCGTGTGCAAAAAACTTGCTGAAGGCGCTCAAATGGAATAGGAGCGAGGACGATTTGCCCCCGAATATTAAGGAGGAAAAGTGAAAATAATTTTTCAAAATTCTTTAATTCAAGTTAAATAATAAGGTTAAAAGGTAATAAATTATAATTATTTTTATAAAAAATAGGCTTGAAAATCACGTTTATGCATATCAAACTAGGTTTCAATAATTCTAAAATTTGGAAAATCTATAAAGAACTTTTAGATGAAATTCATTAATTAGAACTAAAGAGTATATATCCAAATTTAGTAACTGCATAAGCAATCTGTATGCCTGCTAATAACGACAGTCTCACGTGATATTATCTTATGACTCATAAAATCATATCTATGCTCCTAGATGGAACAGCAGCACTTTAGACATACTGAATGCATTGAAAAAGAAACCGAAAACAGCTTGAACTATGAGGAAGTCATCGCCTTATTCGTGACGTTAAATTTAGGAAAGTAATGATATAAATACCTTTTCTTTTTATATAATACACTAGCATATAGTCCGTCACATGACGAGATTAGTAAAATTTTTAATTTTCCAGAATTGTAAAGTACTCTATAAAGCAGGTAAAAAAATAGTTTGTTTACTCGATGAGAAAAATTCAATAATTTGTTTATATTCATACTCATCTAAAGTCTCCCGATACTGTGAATGCAGTTCAGAATCACGTTGAATTCATCTAGTCAAACAGCGTGATTGTGTATAAAATACAAACAAACAAACGAACAAATTTCTTAATTTTCAAAGATATATAACTTAAACGCTAGATATTTATTAGTCGTGAAATAGACTCCTAGACTTTTATAAAAAGAATTTGTTGTTAATACCGGTGATAAAAATTTTATTGCAAAAAAAGAAAATAATCGCTGATTAAATTTAAAATTATTACATATGTACCTAATCTATTATTTAAGCCAAATATAAAGGAAAATCATTTACGTAATATCTAAGTTCAGTGATAAAACGTAGGAAAATAATACAGACGATGTTTAAATAATTTAAAATAAGGAATGATTAAATGAGATGGTTGAAGAAATGACGTCATAATGCTAAAACAAAATGTTATTTTTACCTATTTATTATGTGATAAATTGATAAATTTAATTGTGTCTACTTTTAACCGGGGGAAATAGTGTTTGAAATAATGGCATTAAAAGCTCTAAAAGGGGGAAGGGCTGGATTTCGAACGATTTAAAGACGACAGTGTTTTTTGTTGTAATCTGAATCATATTTATACCAATTTATTTTAGAATCGGATCGATAGATTAAGAGAATATAAACTTTACTCGTTTTGAATTTTACTAACCCTAACTCATCAAGAATCCAATATAATTTTTTAAACCTACGCCAGACATTGGCATGACGACCATTAGTCTGTGACGGGCAGTCCAAAAGAGTTCAGAGAGACAAAGTGAGAAAATATTTTAGCAGAGTTGACTGCTGCTACGTCAGTAAGTCCAGAACAAATGATCAAGTGATCTCTAGACGTGTCAAAGGCACTACATAGTGAGCAAGTCGGGGTGTCTGCCAAACCAAATCTGTGCAAATGTTTTAAAAGGTAGTAATGTCCTGTTTTAACTCTAAAGTTGGGGACACCAACAGCTTTGGGCAGGTTACGAGGGATGGGATCATCAAGTCACTCCAGCTCTTTCCCTCCACCAAATCCATGAAAACCCCTCTAAGATGTACTTTATGTCTATCATCGACGATTCTTTTTACACTGTAATAGTGAACAGATGAAACAGGCTGTGGGAGGTTGTAGCCATTCTTGGCCAGGGAGTCTGCAATTTCATTTCCTATGATTAGACAGTGGGGATCCATTGCAGGACATTTCTACCCCCATTCATCAAAGCATCAATTGCAAGTTGGCTGCTATGGACTGGATCCTTGTTCGATGGCATGATAGAAGTGATAGCTTTTATAGTGGACTATGAACAAGAATCCAATATGGATGCCTCTATCCATTCCAGGTCCAACCGCTTCATAAATTCGAGGACAGACGGACAGATAACTTAGACTATTATTATAAGGGAATAAGTAAAAAGTTGTTTGCGTTTTATTTGTGAGTTGACTTTGAATTTTTTATATATAGAGAAAACAGTTTTATATATTTTCCCACTCTATTTCGTGGTTAGGACGCAAACTATTTTTTTGCCCACGGGGGCAAAGCACCTATTGTCGGCTTTGAAAGGCCTAAGTAGAAATTATGCTCAAGGGGCTTACATATTAAAAAGAAAATCCCAATCAAAGATTTTAAAGGCGAACACCTGCTCGTCCAGTCGACAGCAAAATTCAGTGTAAAGGAAATATGTCTCTTATCAGAAATGATAAAGAAGCAACGCGTTTGGAGCTCTGATACAGGGAGAAAAACAAGGTAAATGGTACATAATATTGCGAAATTTCATGTTAACGATGCAATACCTCATGACTTTATTTATTAACTAAAAATCCTCGTGGCACACAAATGAAGCCTGCTTGCAATGCTCCGCCACAGACACATGTATTAATGCTACAGAAATTGGACGATTCCAATATGAAGACATTTTTGTTATTTATTATAAATACATTTTACGCGAACTATAATAATTTAACTATCCACTAACAATCTGTTGATATACAGTCGGTTCCATAAGAGCGTGTCATCTATTTCTCTGAAATTACAAACGAATTAGTTAAAAATACATTTGTATCGTGTAGTATACATATTAAACTGAAATGCATTTCACCTAATAAGTTGTCCAGTCCCCATTATTATCGATTATTGCTTGGCAGCTTCGAACCATACATTAGACCAGTTATTTTGGCTAATTTCAAAGGTAGAGACCTTCAAATTTCTCGTACCCGGCGACTTCCAGCTTTATATTAGCTTCTTTATAGTTTATACATATTTTCCCCTGAGCTTCATCTTCATGGGAGACCACACGTTTTCAATTGGATTGGCATTAGGCAACTGAGAGGGCTAATTTATGTTGGTGATGCCATTTTCCCGCTTCCATGCGGTACACGCACGACTTCGGTTGTTGATTTAAACACAGCAAAACAAATCGAATAAAGAATATAACCATAAAGCATTCTTCTCTAATGTGTGAAGAACACGTGCAATTACGCCGGTATCTGCGAGCTATCTATTGACGAAGCTAGGAGCGACACGCTCTTATGGAACAGATTGTACATTGTGATAATAATCCTCGTGTTAATTAATTGTGTAAATACAAAAGCTCGAAGTGATAAAAACTAAAGCATAAAAATGACCTACTTTTCAACTTTGTGGACTTGTGAAACTTTTCCGGCTTCTCCCGTTATGGCAATAGTGGAGAACTGTATTGAGGATACGTACTGCTTGAACAAATATTCTCGGAAGTATTTCAGTCCTTCGTACAGCATGCCCATCAGGAAAACTCCTACTACAGAGGCGACCATACCTGGGGAAAGTCGTACACAAGTTTAAGCTTTAATACAGAATAAGGTTTTTAAAGAACGCTGCCGACCACTGCACTAACTCACAGTACTTTAACTACTATACAATCAGGGCGGCGAAGAGATTTCAAAAGTTATCTGGTGGGTAAATAAACCTGATCCTTTTTATTTGGTGTACATATTTCGTGTTCTAATTAAAAATATATTACTAGTAATAACAAAACTAAATCATTTTTTTAAAATCAACATCGTAATAAAAATCTTGTAAGGATTTTCCTCTTTTCAGAAGATTTTTTTTTTATATTGAACCCTAAAATGGCAATTAATAAAAACTTTTTTTCCTCGGAAGGAAACTATGTACCCTTAAGCATTTTAGACTAAATATTTACGAAAATGTGTACGAATATTTACTAATAATTAATAATATAAATGTCGATACCTCCTGCAGTTGATATTTTCCATCCTTTGAACAATACGTATTCATCCACTCCGAAGTGAAAATACATCTATAAAAACAAAATGTTAAATGTTACAATAAGCAGTTATTTGCACGAGGCAAACATACAAGTTAAGATAAAAGAAAAATGCATAAACACAAAAATTAATTTTTGTCAAGTTGGTATCAAAAATCGATGTGATGGACGTAGATTCAAGCTGAGTTATTTATTAGAGATGATTTTTCTTCCTATTTATCACCAAAAATTGATCTAAGACATTAATTCACGTAATAAATTTAAAACTTCCAAAAACGCTTCAGTAAAGCAGTAAATCATTTTTATTCATTTCTAAGGTCGTTCGAATAAATATTTTCTTTTTCTGATTTCTTAACTCTCCTATAAAATCTAAGAAATTTAGATTAGAAATTTTGAAAATATCAACCTTCTCACTCATCTAAACCTTATATGAAGATCCTAATTTAAGTAGTAGACAAGAAATATTTATGGGAGGGGTTTGGACCCTCTTCAAAAATTTTTTATGTACGCATTGCAAGATTTTAAATTTTAAAATTTGCAATACATATATCAACTATGCTTACGTAGATTTAGGCGCAAGCATTTACTAAAATGCACGCAATTTTTTTAATTAAAATTTTTCTCAATTTAAATTTTAAAAAATTGAAATTGAAATTTTTTAAAAAATTTTAATATGCATGCCATTGCAAGAACTGAAAATTCGTTTTTAAACGTTTTTAAGAGCAAATTCCTTCGCAATAGCACTGGTCTCACGAGTTTGACAAATTTAACATTACTTTCGGTGAATGACTGTAAATGCAGACGGAAGTTTGAGTTAGAAGAATTAGTTTACTACTATCAAACGGTACTTTGTAAATTACTGATTCTGCCATTCTATTTTTTAATTCTGTTTTCATACAAGGTATGTCATTTTGTAAAAGAAAAATAAAAAAATATGTTATATTGGGTTGTTCGAAAAGTAATTTCGTTTTTTTTTTCTTTTTTTAATGAAAGACAGTTTTTGTATAATAAACAAATGCTTTATTTAATTATATATTGGCAGTTCTGGTCCAACACCTTTTGCCATCTGTCTGGTAGTAGCATAATTCCACGCTCATAAAATTTTTGGTCTTTGCTGGCAAAAAACATTTTTATCAGCTTCAACAGGCCTTTCCGAACGTGCTGCATCTTAGACATCAAAATTGCCGGATCGAAATTTATCGAACCAGTTCTTGTACTGGCGTACTGTCAACACACCTTCTCTATACACATCGGTCAATTTCTTTCTGGCTTGAACAGCATTTTTACCCTTTCTGTAGTAAAAGAGTAAGATATGTCGAAAATGCTGTTTATCGCTCTCCATATTGAAAAGGGCACCAACCAAAAATTACTGCGTAGAATTAATTGGAATTTTTCACACACAAGCCTTGCTATATGAGCTCTCGAAGCATATAAAAATTATACGGCTTAAATGTGAAGTTGGGTGCAAAAAAATATAATTAAATCCTCTGTCGGGAAAAAACGAAATTACTTTCAGAGCAACTTAATAATTCCTTACTCAATATTTTTTTTTAATTTTCTAGTTATTCATAAACTACTTTAGTTTAAATTCGTCTGGTTATTACTGGATCGTAAATTAAATATGCTCTAGTATATGCCAGGTAAATTTTAGTCTGGTAAAAACTTAGAGCATAAATTAAAAGACACAACGTGGTTGCAAATATATTTTTGAAGATAAAATGAAATTAAGCATTGCTCATCCATTTTATGACTATTTATACAAAACTATGGGTATATTTACATGATTTTTGAATGTATGTACTTTGTGTGTATGTATTGAATTATTTTTAAAAGATTAAAAGTTCACTGTACTTTGGATTATGACGGTGACTACGCCACTGGTAGTAAAATATAGTTTAAAATATTTTTTCCAGAAGCTTTGGTCTTCAAGTGCCTATCTAGAGCTCGTGTGCGCTAATTAAATTTGATTTAATTCCCGATAACAGTCCGAAGCATAAAATTGAACAGTTGATGACTCTTGTGTCGAAGAACTGAATGGAGAAACAGAGCGTTTTATTTGTGTGTGATTTTTATTCTTTACTACTAATATTAATTTATAAAACACCATTCAGTGGTGGTCTTACCAAAGTCGTTTAACGGATAACCGTGATTAATCGCTGTTTAAACGGAGAATTGCGCCCACTATTGGTTGGCGCCTTGGGTGAATCGCGGTTAGCCGTTAAACGATTTTGGTGAGACCGACCCTTATAACAATATAAAATTTTCATTTTAATTGCACTATTTGTTTTTATTTTTTTTAACATGAAAGGATCTGCAGCCCCTTTCTTAGCTTTTTATCTCTTATTAGATTGACACTCAGGTGACTCAGTACCCTTTGGTGCTCTTCTCATGTAAGGTTATTTTATTAAATACTTCATATATCTTAAAATTATATTATTACAAAAGTGGGTTTTGAAAAACAAAAAAAGATTCTTATGTAAAATTAAAAAAAAAAAAAAAAGAAATTTGTAAATTTGTTCTTCTTATTTAATTTTTAATATTTGACCACCATTTTTATGATATTCACAAATATATTTTTTATAACTTTAGTGATTGAATTTTGAACTAAATAACTGAATCTTGAGCAAAAAATAAAACATCAATTTATATGCGAAAATTGACCAAAATATGAATTCCTTTATATTTTTAATTACAAAAATTTATATTCAATTTATTATCCTTAATTTTCTTAGACAAACATTTTTAAGTGTAGATAAAAAACCAAGTAATTTTATTTATGTGTTATAGTTTTAACATTTTGAATACAATTTCGTGTACAAAAAACACAAACCGAGATAAATGAATTCAACCCCTTAATGCATAGTTTTTTTGAAAAAAGTTTTTCGAAAAAAAAAAATTTTTTATGTAAAAAACACAATTTAGAAAAAAAATATATTTTATACTTGAATTAAGTGTTATAGCTTATAGTTTACTTTGAGAGGGAAATTAAATACCTAGGTTTACTTATTGATAGTAGGTTAACTTGGAAAAATAATATTAGTTATAATATTGCTAAATTTTATAAAGCTAAAAATGCCTTAGCTCACCTCCTGTACCATGATCGAATGGGAATGGGAAATAAAGTCCTACTTTATAAGACGGTTTTAAGGCCCATTCTCCTGTATGCAGCACCGGTCTGGGGCTCAGCATCCAACTCACAGATCCAGAGATTACAAGTAATTCAAAATAAAACTTTAAGAGCTATTGTTAAAGCCCATAGATACTTGCGGAACGACATTATTCATAGGGACCTGGGCATTGAGACTATAAGGGAATTTATTAAAAAAATATCAATAAATTTTTATAATAAAATGTATTCTATCAATAACGAAGAAATTGTTAATATTCCGGACTACGATCCGCTTGAAAAACCTAGACGTCCTAGGGCGACTACGGTCCTTTCAACGGGTCTTGTTCCTGGTTCAATACCTTTGTAAATATCTTCTGCCCTTTAATAATAATTATAATTAAAATATATATATATATATATAAAACCCTCAGTACTCTTACCTACTGCTTATAATAATGCTGACTTTCTCTCAGCATCATGTGTATTCCATACTGATGTTCTAATTGTATACTATTGTCATTGTGTTTTCTTGTAAAAGAGTTTAACTGAGTGGGAAAAAAAATATTATAATATTAATATTTATATAATTATGGGCTATGAAGATACATCTCCCTCGTTATAATTTGTAAACCTATAATACTCTTCTGTTGTTTTTGCTGTTTTTCTTTTTTCTCCTTCTCTCTTTCCTTTCCTTTATTTTGTGTTGTTGTTGTAATATGTATAAGTATTATCTTAATTTCATCAGCCAATAATGAATATAAATTGTTCCACATACCAAAGCTCATATTGGGGATAAGGGGACTTCGTCCCCAGGTGCCCCAAAACCCTTCTTTCCAGTGTCCAGTTATAGCTTATAGTCCCATGTAAGTGATAAATATCAATAAAACAATTTTTTTTCTTTCACATTGTTATTTTTAATTCTCGATTGCATTGAAGTGTGAAAAATTATAGCAACATAAAGTACAACGCCGCTCGAATTAACTCGGGCATGTTTAAAAAAATAACCTAAAATGTTAATATTTTATATGCATTCAATATCTTGATATATTTTGAACTAATAACGACCGTTTACTGCTTTACAAATTTAGCTCATTATTTTACAGTTATTGGCATTTTTTATAAACTTGAGCAGAGCAGAATTCTCGAGAAAAAATAGGGTAAAATAGAAAGAATATTATAAAAAATATATTTACGTCACTATTATACTTAATTTAAATCATTCTTTAAGTATTTGTAGTATTTTATAAAATATAAACAATGAGATTTAATATTATTAGTCGAAATTTACAGAACAAATATCATTAAAATATATTTGATATCATTCAAAAAATGTTTATCCGTGTTCACAGAGCTTTACCTTTGCAGATCCTTATTTCAATACCCAACCGTGTAATTACTTCCCTAAGTATTAATCTTCTTTTAGAGTCATTTAGACTCATCGAGGCAAATGAAATAATGAATGCGTCATAAATAAACGGTTTTAAGGAACACAATCATGATAAAAATGCTTTTTTATGCATTTCTAATTATTAAGTCTTAAAATTTTGTCATAATATACTAAATATGACAACGAATATTTCAAGCAAAAAAATTTAAACATCGATATTTTCGTCCGAATAAGGGTATTTAACACATCGTATGCGGGACACGTATTAGTACGTTTCCTGACGATTGATACTTGAGCGTGGGACACGTACTAGTACGGGTTAGTGTAACAATAGGGTTTGTTTGTGGGTACAAATATAACGGTATATACAGGAAAACGAAGCCGAATGTTCTTGTCCACTACATAGATTCTGGAAAAATTTACACAAATAAAAACTAATTTTTACATTATTAGTTTTATGATTGCTCTTTTCATTTTTTTTATAATGTAAACATTTTTATATATAACATAATTCGAAAAAATTGAAACTATATACGACTATTTCTATTTGATTTTTCATATTTACGATGCTATTATAAATTTATCCACTAAAAATATATTTTTTGTTTACAAAAATTTTACAGTTGTTCTTATATATTTCTATTTATGTATTTGTTTATGTATTTCAATATCAAATACGAAAAGTTGGTTAAAAAATTAAATAATTTTCGATCGATTGAGATTTAACTGAATAACTAAATTTATGCGCAAAACGTCCGCTACCGGTCAGAAAACGTACTAGTACGTGTCCCGCATACAATGTTTTAATAATAATCATGAACGTTTGATGAAAAGTTAAATGCAACCTTCATGTGAAAATTACATTCAGCATCATGATTTGATATGGATACTACGAGCAAATTATGTTAATTGCAGTATTGCAGGATAACAAAATTATCTTTTAACCCCTTGCTGTGAAAATGAGCCAATTTTGGAATGTCCGAACTGAGTTCGGGCGAGAGAAAAAACGGTATTTTAGTTCCGTAAAGTCCGAAATCGGTTCGTCCAATGCATATTATTTAATTTTCCATCTTCCCAATAGATACAGATACTTTCTCTCGAAAATTTCGACTTCGACAGTTTCGTGGCGACAAATGGGGGACATTGAATTCACAACCGTTGATATAGATAATAATATTGTTGCATAAGTTTATTATATTTATCTATAAAATTATGTCATTTGATTTATTTTGCTGTCATTTAACCAAAAATTACTGTAATTCATTAACATTTTTCATATATGCGAAAATATTGCAAATACAGTAGACTCCGGTTAATGTGATCAGTTTGGGACACCGTTATTTTGATAACAATATCCGATTGATAACAATAAGCGATATGCAAAATTAGATAAATTTACCCCCCTCCTTTAAATCATATGTACTAAATTTCAAAATAAAATGAAAAAGTTCACCTTATATTTATGTACTGTATATTACTATTTAAAACATAAGAATTGTATACATAATAAAAAAAAAATTGATTAATTGTTGACTGTCTACAGTTTTCTCTAAGAAGTTCATTGACAAATTGTTCGTAATCATAATGTTTTTTCAAGTCATAAGAGCGGTGTTGTACTCCACGTTTCAACACTTTCAATGCGTTTCTCATTTCAGCACTTGAAGGAGGTGGCTAAATATCAAGAAATTCTCCATCTGACTCATTAACTCCATCAACCTATCATAATAATTTAAAATTTCGATCTTTTGTTTTAATGTTAAATCATTTCACTTTCTGGCTTCCATATCGACAAGCTGCATGTAAGCGAGCAAGGCATAAAATGTGCATACGCTCCTTCTCAGTTCCGATAAAAATGTGTTGCCTTCTGCTTATCTGACAAACATTAACCACCAGCATGGTGCTTGTATTTCTGAAAAATTCCAGGAATGTGTAAAACAACAGTCCTTTGTTCATTCCCCATTTCCCTAGGTGGAAGAGGGAGAATTCTCAGAAATTGAAATAACATCGAAGGGAAAGAAAAGAATGGGTTCCTTCTGAATACATTGTGAATATTCCTTTGCCAATTAAAATGAGGTTCGAAAACTGATAACATTAACATATGTAATGATTACATAAAGCTATAATTTTAACATACAAATGAATAGAGAAAATCGGGACCAAGTGATTTCGATAAAAATAAGTGATTGATAACAACCTCGATCACATTATGCGGAGTTCACTGTAGTAGCTATTTCGTTTAAAATTTTGTATTTTTCAAAAATAATTGATTTCTAACTTTTAGGGGATAATAACGGACAAAATTAAAGAGAAATGTTTTCCCCATATTTGGCACTTTTTCTCAAATATATTTCAAAGGGTTAGAACTCACTTTGATAATGGCATTAATCTTTGTGTATCTTGCAGATTTAAATTTCTCTAGGTGGAAGAGGGAGAATTCTCAGAAATTGAAATAACATCGAAGGGAAAGAAAAGAATGAGTTCCATCTGAATACATTGTGTATATTCCTTTGACAGTTAAAATGAGGTTAGAAAACTGATAACATTAACCGGTGTAACGATCATATAATGAGATAATTTTAACATACAAATGAATAGAGAAAATCGGGACCAAGTGATTTCGATAACAATAAGTGATTGATAACAACCGCGATCACATTAAGCGGAGTCCACTGTAGTAGCTATTTCGTTTAAAATTTTGTATTTTTCAAAAATAATTTATTTATATCTTTTAGGGGATAATAACGGACAAAATTAAAAAGAAAATTTTTTCCCCATTTTTGGTACTTTTTCTCAAATATATTTCAAGGGGTTAGAGCTCACTTTGATAATGCCATTAATCTTTACGTATCTTGCAGATTTAAATTTCTCTAGGTGGAAGAGGGAGAATTCTCAGAAATTGAAATAACATCGAAGGGAAAGAAAAGAATGCGTTCCTTCTGAATACATTGTGTATATTCCTTTGACAGTTAAAATGAGGTTAGAAAACTGATAACATTAACCGATGTAACGATCACATAAAGCGATAATTTTAACATACAAATGAATAGAGAAAATCGGGACCAAGTGATTTCGATAACAATAAGCGATTGATAACAACCGCGATCACATTAAGCGGAGTCCACTGTAATAGCTATTTCGTTTAAAATTTTGTATTTTTCAAAAATAATTTATTTATATTTTTTTGGGGATAATAACGGACAAAATTAAAAAGAAAATTTTTCCCCATTTTTGGTACTTTTTCTCAAATATATTTCAAGGGGTTTGAACTCACTTTGATAATGCCATTAATCTTTGTGTATCTTGCAGATTTAAATACAAATGAATAGAGAAAATCGGGACTAAGTGATTTCGATAACAATAAGCGATTGATAATATTAACCGCGATCACATTAAGCGGAGTCCACTTAATAGCTATTTCGTTTAAAATTTTATATTTTTCAAAAATAATTTATTTCTAACTTTTTGGGAATAATAACGGACAAAATTAAAGAGAATTTTTTCCCCATTTTTGGCACTTTTTCTCAAATATATTTCACAGGCAAGGGGTTAGAGTTCACTGTGATAATGGCATTAATCTCTGTGTATATTGCAGATTTGCCACATGGTAATATAAAGATTTAATAAATCATTAGAGATATTAACTTTTTACTTACGTAAAAGCGTTTAAAAAGCATCTCCAAAGGTTGAATTAACACCGTCATTGCTCTTAACACAATACAACCGCGATTAAAGCTAAAGGTACTTGGACGGGATACTCCTTGTAATCAATTATCCAAGAGCTTTCGGAGCTAATGACTCGGAAGGAAGACGCACTGCTTTTGAAGGAATTTTTAGGAAGTCTGAGAGAGTCATCACGAATGGGCTTGAACCAGGTTGACAACCTACAAAATATTTTACAACAGAAAGCTACCCTCCCTGATGACCCCAATACAGTATAATAAGCGGAATATTTTCGCAAATGAAAACTGTTTGGTGGGCGTCGCGAGTAAAGAGGAGTAGTTTCTCATCAAATTCGTACATTTAGTTTTGATACATAGAATACACGCACACATATATGTATATAAGCATAATATTATATATGTGTGTGTGAGCATAATATTATATATGGGAGCTTGCATATATATGTAATATTAAAATCCCTTATTTACGTATTTTAATATTAATTTAATACCTTTTGTTCATAAAGTAAGTTCGGGGTTTGCGCGGTCATTCTGATTTTTCCCCCCAGACACGCTATAGTCTTAATTCAGCCTCTGTCTGTACCGTTTTAGCCAATAGTTAGCGCGTTTTCTTTAAACATGAGTATTTTTTATCACGTGATCAATTGTGCTTAGGGATTATTCGTAGTCTTTTTACTTGGGGAATCGCTACTTGAAAAGGGTATGTGCGGGATCACATGGTCTTTGTGCATGATGTTGTAAAAGCATTTGCCTGTTGTATGGATTTCATGTTTCTTACCAGAAATAAACTGTGTTTGTGATTTTGAACGAGTCTCGCCCATATTACATATATATGCATAATATTTAATTTTCCATTTTCCCAATAGATAGAGATACTTCCTCGCGAAAATTTCGACTTCGACAGTTTCGAATCATTTGTTGCTGTTTCTCGGATACTGTAAAGGATTTTTGAAATTCAAAAGAATCTGAGGGACATGGAATTCACGACAGTTGATATACATAATAATATTGTTGCATAAGTTTATTATATTTATCTATTAAATTATGTGATTTGTTTTATTTTGCTGTAACTTGATCAAAAATTAACTTTAATCCATAAACACTGTGACACAATTGTTGTGATACAAGCAGAATATTTTTTACAAATTAGTCTTGACATCTTACTCGAGCTTTTTAAAGGGAAGGCATATATATATTTTTTAAGATTCCAATTCCTCGTAATGAAAAAAACTGATAATAAAATAAATAAAAATAAAAATAATGTAATAAATAATACAATAAATAAAATAATAAATCTTTAACAAACAAATCTTCTCGTAATAAAATATAAAAATAAGCGTTTCATAACGAAATTCTTAGATTAATCATTAATGTCAAAATCTGAATACATAAAGAAAGCTTGTGTGGCAGATCAGAATAATTTTATTAATTAGTCGATATATGTTATTGGAGCTTCTTAAAAGGAATATTACTTAAAATGCATATATATATATATATATATATATATATATATATATATATATATATATATATATATATATATATTTACATATTTAAGATTTTAATTTCTCATGAAATAAATTATATTAAAAGAAGTAAAATTATTAATATTATTTAATAAATAAGTCTTCTCATAATAAAATAAATAAAAATAAGCTTTTCATAACGAAATTCTTGGATTAATTATTAATGAAATCTAGCTATATAAAGAACTCTTGTTGTGTGGCAGGTCAGAATAAATTTTATTAATTAGTTTACACATGTTATTGGAGCTTCTCAAACGAAATATTACGAAAAATGCATATATATATATTAAAAATTTTAATTCCTCATAAAATAAATGATAATAAAAGAAATAAAATTATATTCTTTAATAAATAAGTCTTTTAATAAGAAAATAAACAAAAATAAGTTTATCATAATGGAACTCATAGATTAACTACTAATGCAAAGACTAGATATATAGTAAATGCTTATTGAGAGATAGGCCAGAATGCTTCTTACAAATTAGTCTACTCATGTTATTGGAGATTTTTATAAAGTTCACTAATAAAAATGCATTTAAAAAAATTTCAATATTTCCACCATTGTAATTAGTCTGTTTACTTTAAAATGATTTTATTATTTTTCACATGTTCGGCTGTTTAAATAAAATTAACAATTTTGATTCATTTTTAAAACTGTCCTGAACTATTATTTATGGGTCATATAGAATATCTGCATTTCAGTATAAAGCATATATTTATATTTTAAGGTCAATATAATGTACCACATATTTTAGTATCTAAGACCGATTTTAAAAGGAATATAAATTTATGTAAACTTAAAACACTTTCGATAAGCCGCCTACTGTATTGGGTGTGAGACGTGTTGAGTTCTGCTGGAATCTCACTTCATTTCTGCTATTTGATGATAATAGAACCTATTTAAGCGAAATCTATACCTGTTTATAATTACAATAAAAATGTGGGACGCCGAAGAGGAAGTTGTATCAGAAAGGGAACAGTGAAAGGCGTGAGGCAGGGTATATTCGTAAAAGACTGTAGTCTCTCACTATATTCAGTTGATTTGAGTAAGTTATTTAATGTAAAAGAAGAATGACTAGTTCAGAAAGTTCAAGTAATAAAAACTCTTTTCTTGTTACTTTTACACTTATCCTACGTGTAACCATCTGCTGTCCACTTTCCATCCCCAAAAGAAAATTTAATAAATCCAGTTTATTGTTAATCAAATGTGTATACTATAGAGGTTGATATTAAAGCCCTTGGCCAGGATTTTGCACCGCAAACGTACATCACAGGCATACTTCTAATTACAAAAATGTTTCAAATGCGTTAAGCATTCCTTTTATGGTATTTTCAAATTTAAAAAGTTCAATTTTGCAAAAATTACAAAATCTTTATTTTTAGATATTTTTCCATTTCTCTTATTATATTTAATGAAAATAGAAATTCGTTCTGTGAACCGAAACCCAAAAAAATGTACTTTCCCAGCAGATTTTGTGAAATGGATGATATGATTTAGGCTTCAATTAAAGTAATTAAAGGGATGCTGCCAATATCATGGAGTGTAGTCAGACGCGCTCTCAGCCTTTTGATTGCGGTGACAGTGATTCTCAAAAAAGCCTTGATTTGACAATCACTTAACACATTGCTTGCGAGACACGTACTAGTACGTTTTCTGACGATTGATACTTGAGCGCGGGTCACGTACTAGTACGGGTTAGTGTAACAACATGGTTTGTTTATGGGTACAAAAATAACGGTATATACAGGAAAACGAAGACGAATGTTTTTGTCTACTACATACATTCTGGAAAAATTTAGGCATCGTACACAATTCCACAAAGACAAAAAAAAAAAAATTAAATATAAAAATTTTTTATATGATGTCAGAGGAAAATGCTTTGAACGTTACCACACTGTAAAACGTTATTAGTTTTATGATTGATCTTTTCATTTTTTATAATGTAAAAATGTTTATATATAACATAATGCGAAAAAATTAAAACCATATACTACTATTTCTATTTGATTTTTCATATTTACAATACTATTATAAATTTACCACTGAAAACTATATTTTTGTTTACAAAAATCTTATGGTTGTTATTTCTATATTTCTATTTAAATATTTGTTTATATATTTCAATATAAAATACGAAAAGTTGGTTAAAAAATTAAATAATTTTCGATCTATTGAGATTTAACTGAATAACTAAATTTACGAGTAAAACGCCCGCTGCCGGTACATTTCCGCTGCGAAATGTACCCGCACATAATGTGTTAATACACTGTCTACCAATAAGTATTTGGACACCTGTGATATAAAAGAAAAACTAACTTTATTCAAAATCAATAGTTGATAGAGCCTCCACGAAAGGCAATTACAGCGTGAACCCTCCGGGACATACTTTCCACAAGTCTTTGTATTACAGCTAGTGGTATTGTCTTCCACTCGGCTTGGAGTAGACATACAAGTTCCTTCACCGATTTTGGATGGGTAGTGCACCCCTTAATTCGGCGATCCAACTCGTCCCAGAGGTTCTCGATAGGGTTCAGGTCTGGGCTCTGGGCAGGCCAGTCCATTCGATGAACTCCATTGGCACCATACCAAGCCTTGGTTAACCTCGAAACATGACAACTGGCATTGTCATCCTGAAAGTAACAGGGGTCCAACCCGTAAAACTGCCACAACGTAGGAAGCACATTGTCATCCAAAATAGTGCAGTAGTCATCGGCGTTGAGCTTACCATGAATGGGGATCAAGGGTCTCAGTCCATACCAGGAGAAACACCCCTAGACCATAATTCCACCTCCGCCGAACTTGACTGTTGGCACAATGCATTCTGGCATGAGACGTTCTCCAGGCAGACGCCAGACCCAGATCCTGCCATCCGAACGGTAAAGGGTGAACTTCGATTCGTCACTCCAAAGAGTCCACTTTTCCCACTGATCTACGGTCCAATTTCGATGTGCTTTGCACCATATTAACCGAGCAACGCGGTTGGACTTTGTGATCAAAGGCTTATGGGCAGCAGCACGACCATAAAAAAAAGCAGATGTGCTTCCTTAATTCATTGAAACAATACTCCCGTATGCCTGTTGAAACTCCTCGCGGATGAGAGCCATCGGTTGGGTGCGGTTCTTCCAAATTCCTCTGGACAGCATTCGTCGGTCTCTATCTCCTAGTTTCGTTGGTCTGCCGACTCGGGGTACATTCCGACAATCACCGCTCACCTCCCACTTCTTAATCACATAGGCCACTGTCGATTTTGGGTACTTCAGATCGCTAGATATGTCCCTCAAGGCCACATTTGTAATACCCGATAATTATACCTTTCTCGAAATCAAATATCTCCGAACTGCGCGGCATCTTGCATGCGCTCACATCTAGTACACAAAGGGCACCTAAATATGACCCACCTGGACAATTATCATTGGATATGCAGAAAGATATTTTAGCGAAAATTGTTACTACTTTGAAGAAGAAAAAGCTGCAAAGACAATGTCATGTGTGTGCTGTGAAAAAAGTGCGGAGTGAAACATGTTACATATGCAAGTTTTGCCGTGTACCTCTTCATAGAGGAAAATGCTTTGAACATTACCCCACTGTAAAATATTATTAGTTTTATGATTGCTCTTTTCATTTTTTTATAATGCAAAAATGTTTATATATAACATAATTCGAAAAAATTAAAACTATATACTACTATTTCTATTTGATTTTTCATATTTACGATCCTATTATAAATTTATCCACTAAAAAATATATTTTTTGTTTACAAAAATCTTATGGTTGTTATTTATATATTTCTATTTATATATTTGTTTATATATTTCAATATAAAATACGAAAAGTTGGTTTGAAAATTAAATAATTTTCGATGTATCGAGATTTAACTGAATAACTAAATTTACATGCAAATCGCCCGCTCCTGGTACAATTCCGCTGCGAAATGTACCCACACATAATGCGTTAACATAATTCAGGTATTGGTAGCTGTTATGGTGTTCTTTTTACATGGGTTACTATCAGTCTCATATGACATTTAAAGCAAAGTGGCAAGTACGGTGAGTGAAGAAAGCAAACATGAAAAAATATTACTCCGTTTATTTAACATGCCTTAAAAAAACAATAACATTATAAATTTGCTCCACGAGCAATAAAATAATACGACTATCGTTACACCCACGCAGAAGATCAAAACAACCGTCGCAGTCAGCCCACAGAAACTACAATTACTGTTTCTATACTACTGGGCTGACCAAATACATGAATAAATTTGCATAAAGTTGAAAACAAAATAAATGAAATAAAAAAACAAAATACACACATTAAATAAATAAAGAAAAGATCATTATAAATGATAACTAGTACAATTAAAAACTGTTTACCATTTCAAAACGTCGAAAATTGGATACAAACTAACAAACCAACACTTAACAACTGGTTAAGTCCAGGTACTTCTAACAGTTACTTGAAAATTGTTTTGAAATATTGGTAATGGATGTACCTATCACTTATTTTCAAATAAATACATCCAAAGAAATAAATTAGATTTCTTAAAAAAGAAAAGTGATATTAAAGAATCCCTTTCGGAAAGTGAGAAAAAGTTAACTGCAAGTAAAAAGGTAAAAGCAAGGCTTTCTCACAAACACAATGAAAGTAATTTTAGTTTAGGTTAATTTGGATTCCAGATGAAGATTATCCTTTGTCGTTGTGTTAAATATAAAGATGGAAATTGGCAAAATGGGTCATTGTATTTTTACATCGCATAATTTTCTTGTACATCCAAATTCTCTTATGATGCAACAAATATGCTCACCAAGTGTATTATTGTCTGCCATGAGTCTTGCGCAAGTACATTGATAATTCGCAAAACCAGTTATTCAACATCACAAAGAGGTATTTTTAGAAGGGAAAAAGTGGATTGAAAATATTTCTTACCGAAATATTTTCAATGAATTCATTACAGTGTTTTTTAAACTTATTCAAATTTATTTGCCTATATTTGTTATACAATTATTTGTAGAATTTCAAATGCGCTTCGAAGGCAAGAAAGTTTGTCCACTCTTTTAAGGCAAGAACGGATTTATGAAGAAGAAAGTGATTGAAGAAACTGTGGAAATGAAAAACACATATTGAATGATTTTAAATAATTATCCAATGCCGTACAAAGAATGTGTCCATTGATTGAAGAAAATGATCCGAATGAAAGAAAAGGTCATTGAAACAAGGCAAAAATTAGAAAATGGTGTTAAATTTAATAACATGACGTACCAAGAAAAATAGAGAAACTAATTAATAGATAGAAACAAAGAAAAAACTTAGGCAGATTTTCTAATTAAAATAGGGCGTTTTAATTTTGTTACTGTTTTTCATTAATTTTAGGTAAATACAGAAATATTTCTGTTTTTTCCTATAGAATTACTATTTTATTTAAAGTGGATTAATATAATTCGGAGCATTAGAATTATCATTTAGTAGTACTGAGGTTTAGTAAGACTGAAAGAAAAATAGTTGAGTTAAATTAAATTGACTGAATGATTAATTTCAGTCACCCAACAACTTTTTTAAAGTTCCCAATTTGTAAAGCAACTGTTGTTGATTAGTCAGTCTCTTAATAAAATAAACATATCAAATAGACTATTTCATTTCTTTTAATGTTATAAAATATAATCATTTCCCAATAGCATTTATTACAACGTAGTTAAAACCCACAGTAAGTATAAATGGTTTAAGCACATAAAGATGGAACCACTTAAAGGCATAATCGGTATAACTATTTCATAGTATAGTAGTCGTGCAACCTTCATATTACTCCCATTATGCATTAAGACGTGTATTAACACATTGTGTGCGGGTACATTTCGCAGCGGAATTGTACCAGAATCGGCCGTTTTGAGCGTAAATTTAGTTATTTAGTTAAATTTCAATAGATCGAAAATTATTTATTTTTTTACCAACTTTTCGTATTTTATATTGAAATATATAAACAAATATATTGACAAATAAGCAAATATATATATATATATATATATATATATATATATATATATATATATATATATATATATATATATATATATATATATATATCATTTTCGAAAGGATAAAAAAAAAGTTAATTTTAAATCTAAATTGAAATTTTTAATCAACCTCTGTGGTTCCGCATCGACTGATGTAAAAACTAGTTTTCATTTGTGTAAATTTTTCCAGAATCTATATAGTAGACAAGAACATTCGGCTTCGTTTTCCTGTATATACCGTCATTTTTGTACCCACAAACAAACCATGTTGTTACACTAACCCGTACTAGTACGTGACTCGCACTCAAGTATCAATCGTCAGAAAACATACTAGTACGTGTCCCGCATACAATGTGTTAAAATTCAATAAAATAAGGTCAACATTTAGTTCTGCATCTTAAAACTTGGGAGGTAACTAAAAAGTAGCATATTTGAAATAAATCAGTTTATAAATTTTATTTCAGTTTTAGTATTGCTCCAGAGACAATGACCATATCATAATAACGTTAAATAAACATAAGTGAGATCACTGTTTGAAAAAATAGCGTGGTATCTCTTAATCCCCTATATAAAAATAGCCTAAGTTGTCTGTCCGTGAATTTATGAAGCGGTTGTACCTGGAATGGATACAGGAATCCATATTGGATTTTTTATGACTTAGGGTTAGCAAAATTCACAGCGAGTTCAAAATCCACCCCATCACCACTTTTAATGGTATTATTTCAAGCCTTATTCTCCCCTGTTAAGAGCAGGAGATTAAATTTATCATTTTGGATATCATTCATATATACCACCAAATAATCACTGTCAATATTAAAGCCTCTGCTGTCCATTCTATCACGTACGTGACCCTCATGTACTCTAATTAGTTTCTTCACCATGTGTAGGTATGGTACGCTCAGTGGAGTGTCTGTCCATTTGGTTGTCATACTTCTCGGGTTAACGGTTCTGTCCCCGACGCTGCCAAATTTTTCTAAATGTCTAATTAATTTAATATATTCTGCTTTTTTTGTTAAAAAATTCTTATTCCTAAAATTGTTTTATTATTTTTAAAATAAATGTTTACTATTTTTTCAACTTTTTATGATTTTTATTATTTTTATTTTATTAAATTCACGTATTTTGTACGGATGTCCCTGGCCCCATTATTAGATTTGTACTCTTCAAACATGAACACATAGTTCCTTGAATATACTTTATTGATCTTGATTAATATGCAAAGATTATTTACAGCATAGCATGGCACTCTAGCCACCAATTCGTATACACCGCTACAGCATCTACATGCTCAAACATCATTCAGTTAAGGTTACCAAAAACATACAAGAGTCATAGTTACAGTTACAATATATATACAGGCAATAACATGGAGGTAATAATAATAGATATATATACAATAATTAGATATGTTACACACATAAACATTCTATCCTTAAACTTTCTTCTCGTCTATTTTTATGTGTCCTTTCACCTTTTAGCCGTTAATTTTTCCTACTCGCTTTCGTTTTTGTGTTTATTGAAAGAAATCTCTGGATTAGAGGGCTTGGCCCATGCAATCCAGGCCCATGCTCACCGGGGTGATAGTTTCATTATTTATATTAATTACTGTCGGAAAAAAACGGAAGAACTTAACGATAATTTCGATGTAGCAAAGAAAACCTTGAATTATCTTTCTAAATGAATTCAATGTGATTCTAAACTGCATTCACAGTATCGAGAGACTTTAGGGGAGGATGAATATAAACAAATTATTGAGCGTGTACCTGATAATTCTCAGCCAAAAAACAGATCATTTTTTTACATGCCTCATAAAGTACTTTACAATTCTAGAAAATGAAAAAATTACTGATTCCGTCATATGACGGACAATATGCTAGTGAAAATATGAGGTTATCACACATTAAATCTTGGCTACGAAATACAAATTGGTATTTTTGAAAAATAGTTTTGCAAGGTCACTGTAAGTGGCAAGTTCGAAATAAATCAGCAATTTATTCTATTTGAAATTTGACATAATTATCTTAGTAATATCATGTAATTTTGCAATACCATCGACATCACATCATAACTACAACAACGCTGTAACGACAAATGTTGCAACAAACAATCGTCTTACAACGATAAACCCAAGGCTGTAGGCAAGGGAGGGGATTTAGGGGACTGGTCCCTCCCCGAAATTTCAAAATTCTAAAAGACCGTTTTGTGACCAAGCTTGTGGGTGTATTATCTGCCTAGCTGTGCCTAGACAACAGTATTCTCGGAAAGAGAAAGCTTCGGCCATAATGGCCTAGCTGTACCGCAGGATTTTATCTACTCTAATCCCCCATCCCCTAGGGTCATTCGTCGCAAGATCATTTTCTGTAATCTATCGTCTTCCTGTCCAGGGTGCTCCATGGTGAGTATTTTGAGACAGATTTTACCTTCTAAAAAAGCTCCAACTTATTACATTAGACTAGATTTTGGTTTATAGCTAAATCAGAGAGAAATCTAAAACGAATAAATGTAAAAAAGGTTTTAATATTAATTTTACTATTGAATTCATTATGGATATACTTCATTATTCATTCTAAGTTTTAAATTTGTTTATTGTATCATTTTTTAATCCTTTTCTTACTTTAAAACCACATTATGTTTTGGTACTCATTAGGGGTATACAAACATAAGAAAACCTGTAGTTTTATTGAAGTATCATTCACAAAGAACAATGTCTTTCCCCTTTGTCCCCCCCCTGAACATAATTTCTGACTACGGCCTTGGATAAACCCCTGTTCAATAAAGTATCTTTCTCACCTGCATCATATGCATGTTACTGCCGTTTCCGTGTCCCATATGGTCCATGTCCATGTCTCCCATGTCGTCGTGATCCTTGTGGTCTTTGTGGTTTTTGTGGTCCATGTCTCCCATGTCGTCATGATCCTTGTGGTCTTTGTGATGGTCCATGTCGTGATGTGATTCGGCCTCGGGTGCGGCACTCCTCACCACGGACGAGGCAACCAGGCAGAAAAGAAGGAAGACGTACAGCATGCGGGAGATCATTTTGCGGTGGGATGAAGCTCAGTGTTACAGATCTGCTGGAACATTAACCATGGTCAGAACAGGAAATATATTATACAAGTAAAAATGATATGGAATTTTTTTTTAAAATGTGTATCGATTACTTGAAACGTGGATGAAAGCTGTCTGATAAACTTCACCTGTCAAATACTAAGTTTCGACGTAATAGCAGCTAAGTCAATGGCTTTCTCTCATTCATGATTTCCGTCAACATGAATCGACTGCGTAGATAAAACATATTTAGATCAAGAATCAATATTTTCTGTAGCGTTTAATTAATATCTCTGTTAATTATGGCTCTTTGAAAATGAGATGTAGCGAAATGAGTTACCCAGAGCTTTCCGAATCCTTGGTTATCGCACTTAAACTCCAACCTGTTTTCTAAGAGTTGAAATTTCGTAAAGACAGCTGCACTTGAAGAGATTTTAATAGCATTTTGATAGTATGCGTACAAAAATAATTTAGTGAAATAATTAAAATCATCTGGAACATAAATATATATAGAGTAAAGTTTACTTAAACTGCGTATAACTGGAAGCTTCCCTGTAATGCATAAAAATCTTATGTCTCTATAAAAGATTCAATAAAAGATTAAATTGAATAACATATATATAGTTCATTTAAACTGCGTGTAACGATAAGCTTCCCTGTAATGCATAAAAATCTTATGTCTCTATAAAAGATTCAATAAAAGATTAAATTGAATACCATATATAGAGTAAAGTTCGCTTAAACTGCGTATAACGAGAAGCTTCTGTGTAACGCATAAAAATCTTATGTTTCTATAAAAGATTCAGTAAAAGATTAAATTGTGTAGCAAATATAAAGTTCGCTTAAACTGCGTGTAACGAGAAGCTTCCCTGTAATGCATAAAAATCTTATGTCTCTATAAAATATTCAATAAAAGATTAAATTGAATTGCATATATAAAGTTCGCTTAAACTGCGTGTAACGAGAAGCTTCCCTGTAATGCATAAAAATCTTATGTCTCTATAAAATATTCAATAAAAGAATAATTTGAATAACATATATATAGTTCGCTTAAACTGCGTGTAACGAGAAGTTTCCTGTAATGCATGAAAATTTTATGTCTCTATAAAAGATTCAATAAAAATTAAATTGAATAAACTGTGAAATGTAAAGTAGGACATCGCATCTGAATAACCGAAAACAACTTTATAAAACTAAAGATACTAGGTGATCCTGTTGTGTAGAAAAGGGTCTTGACGGCCTTAAAAGCAAGGAGTAAAACTCGTCACTTCTAAGGTCATTAAGTACTTGTTTCGTATTCAATTAGTCGCTGTAAAGTCCAGAGTATTTAGCATCCTGTGCAAAATTATTGCGGAGCCCCCTGTCTATATTGCATATTAGTAAATATGCTTAGCACTAAATATTGTCACGCTATACACGATTTTTTTTATGTAATAAATATTTAAAATGCAGCAGAGTATCAACAATTGCATGACGTTAAAAGTTGTAGAAAACACAATTATTTCACGTCATTTAAGTTTGTTAGATTCCAGAGAATGAAGTATGCAAACTTATATGTAAGAAATTGGTGAAAATGATGTCACTTTTCAAAGCTTATAACAATTTTCAAAACATTCAGGATTAAATGCCATATATAAGCATTTTCGGGCAATATATCATATAGAATAAATCTGCGGTGCTATTAAAAACAGCAGTTAATGATGTCGAGAAATATTTGGTCAACTAAAAAGTGAATTTCAAGCAAGTCTAGCCAAACGACGGTCGAATGGTAGAGCGCTGGTCTTCGGAACCGGAGTTCGTGGGTTCGAATCCCGCTGATGGCATGCATGTTTGTAGCCGTTCGGAATCGGCTTTAAACTGTAGGTCCCGGTCTCATTAGCCCTCGTGTGCAAAACAGTAGACCGTAGCGCTCCAAACCAAACCAACCAAATCAAGCAAGTCTAATTGCCATTCAAACATCTAGTTGGAGAAACACGCAAATTGATTATGCTGGCCAAATTAAAATTGAATTCCAGACAGCTCCCATCAAAATACAATCATTCTTCTGGAGAGACGAGAAAATGTATCACGAGTCAAATAAAAATTGAATTACGGAAAGGTCTCATTAAAGCCCAATTATCATGTTGGAGAAGTGTGAAAATTTATCTTATCGGAAAAATTGAAACTGAAATGAAACAGGTTCCATTAAAGTTCAATCATCATGGAGAAGAAGTATGAAAATGCATTATAGTCATCTTACCAAGGAGTTATTCCGAAAGTTGCTATAGAACCCTGCACTGAAATTTTGAAAAGAGAGAGATAGAAACAGTGTTCGACCATTAAGACAATGGAAGCGGACCCTGGATCTAACGTCACCGCTGATTAGGCTTATCATTGGGAGGAATTAATAGTATCTGTTTCTCGCGGTAGTGATATGCATATGCGTGACACCAGACACAAGAAAGACAGAAGCAAAGGTGACATCGCATTTCCCATTATCTATACTAGATACAATAATGAGGTCGGATCCGATTTTAAGCTTCAATACTTGAAATAACAGATTAGGTAATATCAAAAAGCACTAAATAATTAATTTGAAAATAATTAATTTAAAGAACAAAATCAATTCCCACTCTGGAGAAAATTTTATCTTTTCATGGTATTTCGACGCAGTGTAAACATCTTACTTTATATTACATTTTTAGAATCCAATTAATATTTATTTGTGCAACTATGGTATTAAGATTTTGAACATTTTATATTTTTTCATGATTCAAAACATTTTTTCAGTGACTGTAAGTACCCAGAAACATTAAATATTTTTATTACACCCGAATACTTAGAAATGTTGGTCATCTCATGGTCCATCGACTTTTGATAAGGGTTCATCATAGGATATGGGTCTATATTATTGCAGTTTTTTCAGGTACTATGGTCTTAAACACTTAAATAAATAAATACCCCATGTATTCTCGCTATCAACTTCAATGCACGTACCACAAAGATCACTAATTTATCGGTGACTAATATTTTATAATTTTCATTATGGAACAGATGCGATATCTAAACTCTTCCGACCGCTATGCTTTTTTCTTGGCGGTCTAGGCAAAAAAATCCATTTTTGAAAGTCGCCAAACAAAAATGGCTGCAGAAAATGACGTTTTCTGAAAGATCACTAAGAAAAAAAACATGGACGACACCACATGGCTTTTAAGACACCAAATATTTTACAATAATACTACAAAAATGGATAAATATTTAAACAGAAATGGCGTTTTCTGAAAGATCACCAAGAAAAAAACATGGACGGTACTACATGGCTTTTAAGGAACCAAATATATTACAAAATTCTTTAAAACAAATTTAAAATTTTTAAGGGGCGGTTCCCTCCCTTTAACTACCCATATTGTTACTACAACTTATTACAACAATTGTAAATACATAAAACATACACACATTTTAGGATAAAATAAGTGAATCAACTTAATAGTTTCCTCGGGACTACTTAAGAATTGGGTTGCCCTTGGTAAATTTGGCGAAAATATTGGCGATATTTACTAAAACTCAAATGTAATCCATCCAACATTTCTTGCTTTTCCTTGCGACTTTAATGCACAGTGCGCCATCGTAATAGAATTATATACTCTTACTTAATTAAACAAAACAAAACAAAAAAAAAACAAGAAAACCGTACATTTATATTTATGGGCAATTAATTCTTTAACAGTTTACAAACGCAACAGCTCCAAATTATTAAAATTCAGCCATAGTGAACCATTAATGGTTTGTTATATCTAATTTTTTTAAGCACTACGTACTTTTAATATATAAGAAAAGAGTGACACAAGGAGAGTTGGATGCAAATATATAAATTATAATATAGATACAGATTGTTTGGACACGGTGAGATCAGGAGAAAATGTTTGGCGATCATACTTAACCCATTAACGCCAAGTTGGCGGGGGAACCCAGTTCTTTAGTCAAGCCGCTTCCTCTTCTCAGCTATTGACTAAATAATCGTTATATGTAAGCTGCATTACTAGATAGTAGCCAAGTAATCATACGTAGGATATTTAGCTCCCAAATGGCAGAAACAGATAATTTGAAGAACAAATTTGTGCCAGTTTGGAGGTTAATTCAGATATTTCTCGATCCCAGGGAGATAAGATAACGAGGAAGTATCTGCAAAGATTTATATATATACTTGTCTGAGTCTTTATTTATTCCAAGGTCGTGTAATATGCAATAATACCTTCGAAACACTTATCAAAATTCAGACTCACGTGGATGATAATACACTTTGCAGGAAGTGAACGACCCGATACTTTTAACAAAGCTGTCACTTTTATCTGATCTGTGCACATATTTCTCATTTGGAATATTGTAAAAGAAACGAATTAATTGGAAATTTTATTAAGTACTTATAAAATGACACATATATGTGTTACCACGTTTCCGGTAGAAGTTTATTTTGAAAATGCTAGGGATTAAAAAGATGTATTCAGGTTTTAATGAAGGGGAGAGTATGTTAGTGGGAAGTGTAGCTTAGAATCCAAACGACTAGGAAAGACGATATTTGAAACAAACACACAGAGCCGTAACTAGGCCCTTTAGCGCCCGTGGCAAAAAAAAATGGTCTGCGCCCCTGCCACCAAATATAGTGATAAAATACATAAACATGTTTTCACACAGACACACACACACACACACACACACACACATATATATATATATATATATATATATATATATATATATATGTATATATATATATATATATATATATATATATATATATATATATACCGGGTGGCCATAATTAAACTGGCAGTGCTCACATTGTTCTGTAGCCCGATCTATTTGCGAGAATGACGCCACGTTTTGTTGGAAGATTAAACAAGACGGGGGACGAAGGATTTCGCGAAAAAACAAGTTAGTTCCAAAAGTCACAGCTAGGGAAATATTTGGCGCCGTGTTATAGAAAATAGAGTGTTAACAAATGAAATTAATACGGAATAAAATTACCTTTTATTATGCACATTTTCTGATTTAGTTCAAGTACAATATGGCAACACTTTTAAAAAAGCGTAAAATCTACATAAACACCGATAAAGTCTCGTGATCTGCAATATCACGTACGCTGAGCAGAAGAAGAAGTTCTTTATTCAAATTTCACGTTACATCCATTGGCACAATTAAGAAATTAATTTCCGTATTGATTTGCATTTGTTAACACTCTATTTTCTATTACACAGCGTCAAATATTCCCCTAGCGGTGACTTTTGGAACTAATTTGTTTTTTCGCGGAATCTTTCGTCCCCCGTCTTGTTTAATCTTCCTACAAAATGTGGCATCATTCTCGCAAATAGATCACGCTACAGAACACTGTGAGCACTGTCAGTTTAATTATGGACGCCCGGCATATATATATTCAAAATTAACTCACAAAATATTTTGTTAATTCTTAAAATGTTCCTAAAATATTAATTTAAATTTGTTTTCTATTTTTTCTTCTATTTTTCACATAAAAATATTTTTGAACACATTGGGATTATTATTTTGCTGATAAACTGAATAGTTTATTTCAGGGGACTATTTTTTATTCAGACGTTGAATTTTCGTAAAAAATTGGCAAATTTCTAAATATAAATTTAGTTTTAATAGCTTTAATAAATTCAGAATTTTAAACCAATACCCGGGATTATATTAAGGTATATTAGGAGTGTTTGGTAAACATTTTGTAAGAATCTATAATAGGTTTAGTCTCTAGAAGCATTTTAAAAAATAAGAAAATTTATAAAAAATAATTTTTAAACACATTGGATTTTATAATAAGAAAAGCTTTCCTCAACTTTTCCTTATTTCTACTTAAGGAGAATCGTCCTCTTTTGGATCCCATTTTCTTCACGTTGCGGCGCCCCTGAGACTGATGAGCCCTTGGCAAATGCCACCTTTGCCACGTCCTAGTTACGGCCCTGCAAACACATTTCGGTTTATAACTGAATGCCTTTTAACACTAATTTTCTAAAAATCCAATTTAGTTTATTTAATTTTTAAGTAATTTATTTCGTGCTTTGCCCATGCATTTCTCTGTAGATATTTAGTAAATGATTTCACGATTCTGACATCATATCGTTATAAAACTTATAATATTTTAATAAACATTTTCAAGAATTTCCGAGATTTTCACATATTTTTTTTTAATCTGTAAAGTGTAATTGCTTTTTCAGAGAATGAACTAAAATTACTATTTTTAATAATGTTTGGAAGTGTATACAAATTACGAATTTAAAATGTCTGTCCTATTTTAAATACAAAGTTATCAAAAAGTAATTGTTACCTGAATTTGAATTTTCTTATTTGACGATGATGGTAAAAAAATTAGCTTCTTACACAGTCTACACTCCGAGATGCATTTTTTTTTTAACGTAGCTTTTCACTAGCTTTTCAGGAAGTAGTTATATCTCTCCTCCAATGATACATATTACGGGCTTGAGGCGAAATATAGCGTCTATTTTATCTTAGATCGGACATTAGACCCATTCTCTATTCCAGGCCTTTACATATTGCTGGCTTGCGCTATATTTTAAATAAGTTAGGCAAATCTTTATAAGCACCATATTTTTGAGATAATTAAACATGTGTTGTTATATATAGACCCAGTAGCTAAATGATATACTACTGAAAATAAATAGAAATATAGAAGGGCCAACAATAGACACTTTATGTAGAGAAGACTGTGTGATTTCTTTTACGTGAAGCAAATTACCTCGTTTAAAAACATTTGGTAAGCCAAGATTAAAATTTAGACCAGAATGGTCCCCTCCATTGTGGTAAAAAAAAGGTCCTGGTGGAAGAAAGTTTTTTTTTCTTATTTGTCCTGTACTATCTTACTGTATAAAGAAGTTTCATTACATCACTTCAACTGTGCACCTTAAAAGGCCGATTACTATACTTATCTATGAAAGTTGTATTTGTCTTTAATGCGTGTAGAAGCACGCGATCTGTTTCACCAGAAATCTCCCGGTTTTGCTGCCGTACGCTAATCTAGCATCTCTCTGACCGATAAATCCGATGGAAGGACAAGCAAGTTATTTCAATATCACCCCAACAGGATGTGTGTCTCGCTCAGTGCTTCCTGTTTCTGCACTCTCCCCTTGACCCTGTTTCTATTCTGACCAACGTCAGAGGGATGCAAAAACCCTTTTTCCGAAATGATACTAAATCGAAAATTCTATGAAATTCCCTTTCACCACGTTTTGTTTTTCCGTGATTTTACCCCAAACTTTTACTTTCTAGGTATTATTGAATATGTAGATCAAAATAGCTGGTACTGATACGTCTAAGAAAGAACGGGAAGTTCTTGTCTCAACAAAAATCGCCAGGATGTTTGCTGCATTCTTGGCAAAAAGAATAAAATTTAATATCGATTCCTCAAAATTTAATGTCGACCTCATTTGATTTCGAGTCAATTCCTAGTTCAGTCATATAGTACACAATGAAAATGTTAGAAATAGGGATATCAATAAGAGTACAGCAAGATGTAGAATCAATAAGAGTATTGAGAAAGATCTACATGGACTGCAAAGCACCATAAATTAAAGCTTAATAACTAGTTTAAACATATTTATTTGAACAAAACATAATAAATTATTGTGACAAACATACCTAACTATATATTTACAATACAAACGCTGCTTAAATCTAACAACAAAATGCTACTTTTTTTTCCTCGGCATAATACATTTTTGTTACTTTGTTCACGAGAAAGTAAACTAGTGAGGCTTGGAGTTCAGTTGTCAAGAGAGTTATTAACTCAGATAGTTAAAATACAACTTGAAGTTACATTAAGTGCCATCACATGCAGAATAGAGGGATTTCATGTAACGTCATGAACGGCTTTAATGCACTTCCCATTCATTTTCATGTTTAAGACAGCCAATAGGCAACCGATAAGCTGCTCTTCAGTTTGAAATTAAAGCCAAAATTGCTATAAGTTGAGATGTGCACTGTGCTTGAAATCGCCTTATACACGACAGTTAAAACATGATTATTATTTTTTTTAATGTTAGAGATATTTTTAAATTCCTAAAAATACTTAGCTAATTGTTGACTAGCTTTGATTATGTATAGAACATGATTAAACTTACACTTTCCAGTAAAGTATTGTTGATTTGGGCATATAGGGGACTACCCATATACTCAAAAAGAGTTTTGATTACCATGTATCTTAATGGAAATGAAGTAACTTTTACACAGTATTTATCAATAAATGTAATGTAACAATGTTTACATAAGTATTGGAAAAAGCAGCTTATATATTTTAAAGGCCCCTCCACACTATGGTCCACTGCAAGCCATTACTACCATCTGGAGGGGGTTATGGGTTATCGTGGTCGATAGTGACAGACTATAAAATAACCTTGGCGGACGATGGCTTCGCAGACGGTTTTTCTCCTAAGATCAAAGCAGTCAGATGCGCAACTAAAGTGCGCAGTAGACCCTATAGACGAATCCACGAGCTCATTTAGTGGTCCAGCGTGTGGATGCAACCAGTGAACCATCGTCCAAGGTCACCATCACGAAGTAGTGACCAATTGGCAATAGTGTGGAGGCTACATAAGATAAAAATGTTTCTTTAAAACATTGCAAATCTTTTACAAGTTTTTTCATAATTTTTAAAGTATATATCAGTATTTTATGAAAAAAATGTAGTTATGTATAATGATGCAGTTAAGTTTTAAAAAAATCGAATTCAACTCTATGATTTTATAATTTTGTAACCAATATTATATGAAAACTTATAAAAATAATTCCATGTGCATATATTATAAAATGAAAGAGTTATTGACGTTCAAGTAAGACGAATTTCAGTAGCCCTGTGAGAGTAACTGCAAAAAGCAGCTGCCTTTCACAAATTGAAATTTTCTAATTTTTAGGACACCCCTGTTCTGCAACTGAACAAATCTAGTTTATGCAATTTTCAAAAGCGAGTATTTAAAACTATATACACCGAAGAGTAAATGAGTAGTGATTATCGGGATAAAGTCCTGTAGTCCTAAAACATTCCTACGATTACAGAAAGAGGAAATTGTAAAAATATTTTAGATTTTATTTCGTTTATTTTAAAGACCTGAAATCTAGTAAAAATCTTCACCTTCATCCATTAAGTTTAAGACAGTGATTAAATATCTGTTTATATTATAAAGGATGTGGAATGTTGCGCAATTTAAGCATCATTCCCTTTTCTCAGTGTCAAAACTTCAGACTTTTATGTAGGTCATGGAAAGTCTAAAGGTTTGGCACGTGGTCGAGTCCATAGACGAATCTTGAGTTGAACAATTAGTCTTTAATCTATGGTCGAATCATTCGACAAGATACATAACATACAATTGGCATTAGATCACTCTTCTCGTGTGATTGGTTAGTACCAGGGGAATTTGGAAGTCGCTATTCCTCTCTGAAAACGATATAAATATTAGATCACTCACAAAATTAAAAGTTTTTGAAGACCTACCGTGCAGCCATAACATAATAATAAAAATTGGTGTGGTTTTAGTTAAGTGTGAGAGTGTTTGACTTCTGAATTTAGTCGTTATAATAATTGACTTTATGGAAACTTGGATCTCTTTGTTCTAAGAAATTTCCCTTAAGTATCCCTATCACCAAACCTAAGAAAAAAAACACGTTTTTCTTCATCCGTGAATAGAAAATATGTTTAATATTTTACTTTAAAATCATATAGTTTACTACTTATTATGTTTATTAATAGTCTATTCTAACTAGAGATGTCTCGTGAGCAAAACAGTAGTTCGCAGCCCTTTAAACGGAACCAAACCAACTAGAAATGGATATGTATATAAGATTTATATACATGTATGCTACATGTGTAAGTTTTTAAGCTAATTTTATTTTAAAAAGCACTTATCAGCACTTATCGTATCCTAAACGAATACTCAGTTATATATGCAGACACACACAAACATGCAACCTAGCCTTCGTGCTGACAATGAAACTATTTAGACACTTTAACAGATATTGGACATGATAACAAACGTGCATTTAGGGTAAAAGTGGGCATCTCCCCCTTACAAACACGTTTGCTATCATTGAAAGCACGTGAGTTCTCTTCTCCCATCGTACTTTTATTTGTTTTGCAAAGCCTGGCGCCATCATGAGCAACGACTTGAGTAGATGCAACATTCATTATCACCCTTATTGATGAAGGCAGAAGATGGCGTCGTTTTCTTAAGCCGATATAAACAAACACCGTGTCGACACTAGTGGACATAGGTCAGGGTGCGATCGATCGTCGTTCCTGCGAGGAATGACCTCGCCCGACTGCGCAGAGCTTATAGAACGAAAGAAAAAGAAGCCATTGTTGGCACTGGGTGAAGTTGGATGTTCCTCACATCGGTTCAGTTGTGAGTGCACGAGGCCGAAATTTGATTAAGATCAACAAACGATGATGCAACCCTGTGTGTATATGTTCTGTACACTCATCTGATTATCAAGCAGATGACGGTTAGAACTTTGTTTAAAATAATAACACAAGGGGTGCTCTATAAATAGAAAATGATTGATAAGCAAATGTCATTGACGGTTATTGCGCTTTTATTCGATTTAGAAATAAATATATTAGAATTTTGAATCGGCGTCACTCTTGACGTCTGACGCAATCACGCGAATTACGAAATTCCTTCTATGTAGAAACTTTATTTATCATTTCAATTACTACATAAATATGTTTTTGAATTTTCAAAGGGATAAGCGAACTTATTTAATTAGCGTTAATATAAAGCAGGGCATTAATAAAATATTTATCATTCAATGAAATTGTAACAGTAAAAAACAAACTTTTAAATCTTGCTATTATATACAATCAATCAAACTTATAAACTAGGATTTTTCTGTTCAATTTGTGGTTTTAAATGGGATAAAGACAAAAATTTAGCAATTTGTTTTACTTAAATGACAAATAAAACTATTGATAATCATATACGTACACAAATAACTTCAAAACTTACTCAATAAACAACTTATAAGTTACTTAGATGAAAATGGTAAAAACAAGGTCAAATTAAAACTCGTACATAAAACAAAATTCTCAATTTTAGAAAACTTAAACCATAATATTTTCAATTTAGTATTTTGTTGGGTATCCTCTATGTCTCTTAACATCTTCCAAAACTATTAGTATAGATCAAAAGAAACCTTCTTAATAAATATTGACAGATTTAATTCAATTTTTCTCACAAAATCATTCTTGAGTTGCTTTTCTTAGAAATATTGAAATTTCTTATTCCAAAATTCTAATTTATGCCATAATTTTATAATATTCAAATGCTGTGACTGAGGAGGAATATTAATGAATTTAGGGCAATTGTATAGAAGCCACAAACAGGAATTGATTGCAGAATGCTTCAGGTTATTATCCTGATGGTAGCAAACACCGTACAAGTTGCTGGAATTCCAAAAGATTGGTTATATATTATCTTTTAATAAGTTGATATCAACATACTGATTCACCATTGATGCTTCAAAGAGTAATCGGTGAACACCTGTTCATCGATTGCATCGATTACCGATAGGTAACATGATCTATACCAATGTCATCACGCAAACTTCTCTGTGTTCTACAGGGGATCTCATATTTGATGCATTAAGATATTTATTTGTGTTTCATGATACTTTTATTTTTCAAATTTAAACTTAAGCTGTTTTGAAAATGTGAACGGATGTCACCACCCACAAAAATATCGTGTGTGTGCATCCCTAGACTCTCTTCTCTCTAGTTATTTTGTGTTATGAACTCAATAATCCATTTTTATATATCATTTTACATCTTTTTTTTTTTAAATTTCTCTTGCTTGCTGCTATTACATGCTCACTGAAAGAAATCTCAGTATTGACGGGCTAGGCCCATATAATGATGTTGACCGACATCCTGAAATTTTAAAGCTAAAGAAGCATAGAACTGTTGTGAAATCCAAATAATAAAACCATATCCAGTAAATATAAGATGAACTGTAAAACATGAAACGTGATTGTATGGGGATGTAAGACTACAACAGTAGTTGATAATTTGCTGTTTATAGCTTAGATTTCAATTGGTTTGGAGTGCTACAGTCTGTAGTTTAAATACTCGAGAGCTAATGAGACCAGGAGCTACTACTTAGAGCCAATTACTGACGGCTATGAAAATCCAAGCCAGCAGTAAGATTCGAACCCACGAACTCCGTACAGAAGAGTAGCACCCTGTTCATTCAACCGTCGTTCGGCTACTGTTTCTAGCTTCAATGATGGATCAGTACATTTATACCAACGTTTTAAAAGATAATCTAAAACTAAGTGAACAACATTTTGAAATTATAACAGCTTTCCGGTACTATCAGGATGATGATCCGAAACATTCTGATATCAATTATAGTTGGTGGCCACTATACAATTGCCCTGAATTCAGAAATACCCCACCTTAGTCATCATATTTGAACATTATAATATATTTATAGCATCAGAAATTGTTCTTTTTCAAACAAAAGCAACTTAGGAATGGCTGTGTGAGGAAAAAAAGAATAAAACATTGTTATGAAATTCTCGGTGGATCTATGTAATATGTTTGAAAGCTGTTAGGGCCGAACTAGGGTTGATTGGTAGAGAGCTGCTCTCCGGTTCCGTAGTTCTTAGATTTGAATTCCTCTGCTGGCACAGTTATTCGTAGACGTTTGGAATCGGCTATAAGCAGTAGATCCCGGTCTCTTAGTCCTCGAGAGCAAAAACAGTAGACCTTAGTGCTCCAAACCAATCCAATTGAAAGACGTTAGGAGGCATGGGGGATATCTATCAAAATATTAAGTTAAAAATATTGAGGTTTTAAGTTTTCTAAAATTGAAAATTTTGTATAGTGTACGAGTTTTACTTTGACTCTATTTTTTCACATATCTAATTAAATAAAGGCTACATTGCTTAAATGTTGTGTAAAGCTTAAAGTTATTTCTGTAGAAATATTAATTAATAGTTTTATTTGTTATGTTAGTAAAAAAAAATCTGTCAAATTTCTATGTTTTTCCATTTTAACACATTGTATTCGGGACACGTGCTAGTACATTTTATGACGATTGAAACTTGAGCGCGGGACATGTACTAGTCCGTTTTCTGACGATTGATACTTGGGCCCGGGACATTTACTAGTACGGGTTACAGTAACAACATGGTTTGCTTGTGGGTACAAAAATAACGGTATATACAGGAAAACGAAGCCGAATGTTCTTGTCTACTACATAGATTCTGGAAAAAATTAGACAAATAAAAACTAGTTTTTACATTATTAGTTTTATGATTGCTCTTTTAATTTTTTATAATGTAAAAATGTTTATATATAACATAATTCGTATAAATTAAAACTATATACTGCTATTTCTATATGATTTTTCATATTTACGATATTATTCTACATTTATCCACCAAAAAATATATTTTTTGTTTACAAAAATCTTATGGTAGTTATTTATATATTTCTATTTATATATTTGTTTATATATTTTGATATAAAATACGTAAATTTGGTTAAAAAATTAAATACTTTTCGATCTATTGAGGTTTAACTGAATAACTAAATTGACGAACAAAACGCCCGCTCCTGGTACAATTCCGCTGCGAAATGTACCCGCACACAATGTGTTAAAATCTCAAATTGAACCGGAAAAAAACTATTGTACGAGTTTGACTACATGTGTAGTTTTTAAATAGCATCATAAATAAGTAATTAAAGATGTTGGTTTAGATCTGTTAATATTGTATAACAGGAAAATTTCATGAGCAAAATACTTAATGTCTTTAAGTGAACGGTAACATCAGGCTCGAATAAAAACAAGTTGTTAAATAAAAACTGTCGTTCACTTCTACCAGCATATTGATATTCTTTTTAAACCGTAGGAAAAGTAAACAATTTCATGAATTCTATTCATCCTGAATTTTGCTTACTGTAATGCTTACTTGAACAAAGCAGAATTAAAGAATAAAGCTCCAGATTTTATAATTGCAATTAAATAATCGACACGTTTCTCATTTATAAATGTATGAATATAATTTGCATTTTATCAAACATACGGAATGAAAAAAAATTATAACAACCTAAATTCAAAATGAGAGAATGCTGTATTTACTATATCCATTCACATGTGTTTATCAATGAATTAAAAAAAATACGAGTACAACATAAACATCTTTCTTTCCTCTACTTTTTTTACTGAGTTACTAAGAATTTACACAGAAGATAATAATCAACCGATAGTAGTAGTGTTTGAACGGTGATCTTACTCAACTGAAAAAGCTCATTATAAAATCGTTTGAATACGATGACGCAGATTGGTAAGTCTGCGATTCTAAAGGCTTTAAACGACGTATTGTTGTTCTAAGAATATTACAAACAAAAATGTAAATCATGAATATTTTACAGCCGTGAAAGTAACACGCTTTATTTTCCATTTGACTCATTTATGTACAAGAATATCAAGATTCATGTACATGAATGAGCATAATATGTCTGTACATTACGTATGTTTATGTTTTTTTAATTTAACAGAAATATGTACTTTGACCAAATTTGTATGAACAAACATTAAAAAATTATTCTTGATGCTTTAACAAATGAAATAAATATTAATAAGTAAAACAAAGAAGGTTAGCTAGCATGAAGTAATAAGTAAAAAGCCCTTAGCACCTGGGTCAACATCTCAGTCAAAATTTGTGAGAAAATCTGCCTCCGATAGCGTGCATCTCCTTTTTATTTGGAAATCTCCTAAATTCTCTGCTGGGACAATGTAGAGTTATAATTGGTTACACCCCTTCTCTGAGGCCGTAAACTGTAGCCCCAGTGGTCAATTTAGGTTAGGGGTTAAAAAGGAGAAAGCAAAAGAACGCGGGAATTTTTGCCCTTAACTTTAGATTTGAAAACCCCTGAGAATTTTCTCGGGGTGTCTTAGGGGTTTTATACAAAATGCCTACATTAGTTTCTCCTTTTAGTTTATTTTTCCTTACACACACACACACACACACACACACACATATATATATATATATATATATATATTAATATATATTATATAAATAGAATATAAAGATATTGTAACAAATAAGACAAAATATATAAAGATGAACTGTAAGTGAGTAGAAGGAAATACAGCGAAACAACATACACAACTATCTAAGCATTCAAATGTTTCACAATATATAACAAACAAACAAGTCTCAATCTAACAAACAAACATTTCTTACTAATTCCCTAATTCCCAGTGAACAATAAAACAAATACAATAAAAAGAAAATAACAGTAAATAGATAAAGAAATAACCTGAATGGCTCATCAGCGGTGGTAGAACATCAAGTAAATAAAAGATGGAAAAATTTACAAGTTGTTTCGTCTTTTTGGCGGTTACACAAATCACTGTTATTACAGCGATAGAAGAAAAATAATTAAAGTTGAGGGAATGAAACAGACTTGAAGTTAACACTAAGTAAAGAATGAAAAAAAATAATTGGAAGAAAAAAGTTCACAAATTTAATGTTCCGGGGAATGCTTAAATATCCACTCACTGTAGTGAACAAAGTGCTGTTAAAAATCCAATTGAATTCAATAAACTAGCGAAAAAAGTCTTTAGGAAAAAAGTTACCCATAAACAAAACATATTCGGAATGCAAAGCGTGAAGTACAAAACACATTTCTCTAATTCACGCGGAATGAGGTAAAGAAAACGATCAAGCATGGTGTCTTGCCTCAGTGGAAAGCTTCCCCCAAAATGCCAGGAACCGTCAGGACGCAAGGAGCGTGAAGCAGTTGATGGCGGATTTGCTCTGAAAATCACATCTCACACAATTGAAAGGCATCAATTAGAAGTTTCATTAAGGTTACGAAAGGCATTAACAGCAAACAGACGGAGAGAAAGGTTTAGCCAAGTGCAACTGGGAGATATAAATATGAGAATCCTCTTCACGGAAGTTGCCTATTGACACCTTTCACCACTGGCAAATTAAAAAGTGAAAACTGATCACGTTTTAAGTCCTGTTTTCTCTACTGTAACCAAAAAGTAAAAAATTTCAGTTTTGATTTTGCATTTCTTTTTAACATGGACATTAGCAGGCGTTTAGGACTACAGTGGATGACTGTAATACGGAAATTATCCGTTTCCTTTCAGCACTTATTTATTATAACCTCAATTTTAATGTCGCATTGACGATCTTATTATACTCTTAGACCAAGCCTATACAACAAAATACTCAAATGAAATGCATTTTGTTCCGGCGGGACACTTTATGTATAGAAGTAAAAGTTAAAAACAAAACATTATTTTTAAATCTAGTATTATTATTACCATTCATTACTTAATAACAAAATAGTTAATATATATAAATATACAAAAATATTTATGATAATAAACAATAAATCAATCGAATAATAATATTTACTATAATAAATGCAATATTTATTTCAGTTGTACATATTGTGAATTTTACCAAGCGCTGCAAAATTTTACTGGCAGGCTGCATGTGGATTGCGGGCAGCCCTTTGGCCACCTTTATGTTAAACGATTGACTTACGAAAAAGAGAAAAATTTACATGTTTCACAGGCGGCAGAGTGTATTTCCGATTATTGTGTCCGCATATTGCTAAGACTGACTGATCGGAAAAAAATTGCTTATACTGGAAATTTTTATATAATTTTAAATTTCGTGATCACCGAAACATTCAACATTATCGTACGGAATACAAAAAACAAGTTACGTGTTTAGTAGAGGGTTATTATCGCGTTTTGTGTCCATATTGATTTAACGGAAATATGTGCATTTATTTGAAAATTTTATTTATTTTGAAGCCTCTTGAAAATACTTTTATCGATATATTGACCAGTACCATACTAAAAGTTAAATAAATTACGTGTAATATAGGGTATAGTGTATATTTTTTGTGTTTTGTTTCAAGATTCGAGAACTCCTCTTTCAGAAATACTCACTAGTATCTTACTTAAAAACTTTAAAAAAATGTTTTAGTAGTGTTAACATTTTTTTTTCTTTTTTTGTAAAGGTTTTTTTCTTTACTGTGACCTTAAAGTATCCGAAAAATTTGTATACATTCGAAATCTTAATATATTTTTAATGCTCGTGAACTGTTCTTTTTGGAAAATTTACCAGTTTCTTACGAGAATTTGAAAAAATTACGCTTTTAACTTTAGGTGATTTCTGTTTTTTTCCTATTTTAGTTTGTTTCTATATTTTGTATCCAAGTTTTGTGTCTATTTAAAAAAATGTTTTAGTAGTGTTAACATTTTTTTTTCTTTTTTTGTAAAGGTTTTTTTCTTTACTGTGACCTTAAAGTATCCGAAAAATTTGTATACATTCGAAATCTTAATATATTTTTAATGCTCGTGAACTGTTCTTTTTGGAAAATTTACCAGTTTCTTACGAGAATTTGAAAAAATTACGCTTTTAACTTTAGGTGATTTCTGTTTTTTTCCTATTTTAGTTTGTTTCTATATTTTGTATCCAAGTTTTGTGTCTATTTTAGTTATTTTAAATACTTTGAATCTTTGTGAAGTCATCTTTTCGGAACATTGGCAGGTTTCTTTCGAAAAAGAGAAAAATTAATCATTTATCGGTGGTAGCGCTTATATTTTGAGTTTTGAGTTGATGTTGACCCACGATGCAACCGAAAAATATGTGTGTACATTTGAACATTTTACATATATTTGAAAACCACTTTAACTCCTCTTTCGAAAACACTTACACGAAAAAAAAAAAGTTCGTTTTATTGGTATTGGCGCGCATTTTTCGAGCTCTATATTAACACATTGTGGGCTGGTACATTTTGCAGCGGAATTGCACTGGGAGATGACGTTTTGAGCGTAAATCTCAATAGATTGAAAATTATTTAATTTTTTAACCAACTTTTCGTATTTTATATTGAAATATATAAACAAATATATAAAGAGAAATATATAAATAACAACCATAAGATTTTTGTAAACAAAAAATGCATTTTTTAGTGGATAAATTTATAATACTATCGTAATAATGAAAAATCAAATAGAAACAGTAGTATATAGTTTTAAATTTTTCCCGTTCCGCATCGACTGATGTAAAAACTAGTTTTTATTTGCCTAAATTTTTCCACAATCTATGTAGTATACAATAACACTCGGCTTCGTTTTCCTGTATATACCTTAGTTTTTGTACCCACAAACAAACCATGTTGTTACACTAACCCGTACCAGTATGTGACCCGCGGTCAAGTATCAATCGTCAGAAAACGTATTAGTACGGGTCCGAATACAATGTGTTAATTGTTCTTTATTTTTATTGTAATCAATTAAGATATCCGTTTACGTTAAAAACGTCATTTTTTGCGAAAAATCATAATTTTTTTTATTTCTCTATTGTAAAATTTCAACTTTTAGGCTTCTAAATCTGTTTTTGTTTTGTCTCTACGGCATTTTAAAGAAAAGTTACAGCTGTTTAAACATCAATGACAGCTGTCAAAACAAAACGGAAGTAGCGACTTCGGAACCGGAAGTTGTGAATTTAAAGCCTTTTAAAGAGCATTTTTTGGACAAAACTTTTTAAATTTTTATGAAGATTAGTTTAAACATTTTTCTAGTATTTTTAATAATTAGCAACTTGGCAATTAGAAAGTTTTGAAGCATGAAATTGTGGGAATTTTAAACATGTATTTTAATTTTTTATTAGTTAAAGTTGCTTTCATAAACTTCAAATGCGTTTTTCTCAGAACGGCATTTTTAATAAAAGGTTGAAACTTAAAATGTGATTTCTCAAAAAGTTCTTAAAATATTTTGTTGAAAATTATTATGAATGCTTTTGATAGTATTTACTAGTGAATGACCTAAAAGCTTTAAATTTGGATAATTTTTAATGATGTTACACTCATAGTTAGATATAAAAGTAATGAAAATTCGTTAAAAATTCAATGTGTATGATTTTGAAGGACCAAAACTTTTTACCAAATGTAAATTAAGCAAAGATTTTAGGTGATTCACAAGTCCAGTGTATAAGAAATGTGTTGCATCAAAAAGTATTGAAATAATTTAATTTATTAAACAACTAGACCTTTTGAAAAAAACCAAGTTTTTTACAAAATTTTCTTTATTTATTAAAAGTTTTATAAAAACTTCTCCAGGAATAAATTTTTTAAGTGCAATTATCTATGATAATATAAAAAATAAATCTAAAAATGTAAAAACACGAACTACTTTCTACGTTTAAAGAAAAATTTCTCCGAACGTAGTCGGATACCTTAAGATGAATAATTTTATAATTTTATAACAAATGAAATACATCCTGAATAATTTATTAAGTACTGGGTAGAAAATCTGTAAAAGCAGACTGAAATATTGACACAATAGATAAATAAAAATATGTAACTTGTTAAAATGTATAGTTGCTATGTTTTTGTTATTAAACTGTGTAGTTAGAGAATATAACAATCAACTAAAAAATCTGTGCTTACTGATTCTAGAAATTAAGATTAATCTTTATTAGCCCTACATTTAAATACACATTATAAAAATAAAGATGTTAACATAATCCTTGGGTAATTCGAACTTACGACCTTTGGGTTATTAGCGTGACGTTAGTTAATGGGCCAAGGTAGAAGACAATGAAAACGTAATAATTGCGTGTTAAAACGAAATTAACATTTATTAAAAATGTCATAATATGAATTACATATCTAAAAATAAAAGAGAGGGGCACTAAACATATAACAATTAAATATTCCATTAATATTTTACAATAAATATTCTCTTATATTAAAATCTTATTTCTGTATTGAAAATATCTTACTTTGACACTGATTTCAACACTGATTGTTTTAAGACGCACTACCAATCATAACAACTGGCCTTTATCGTTTAGAAACTTTTTTAAGCAATTTCTCTATGTCAGCACATTACAAAATTCATACAGAAACTCCTTACGCAATTTCCCTTTCATGTGCTGTTTTAAAATTATTTTTTTCTTCGTGCATTTTTTATTTTTTTGTTATACAAAAGCGATTTAAAAATACTTTTTTATTTATTTTTTAAATTTATTATTCATTATAAAGTACAGTGAACAAATATTGAAAACGGTTTGGCAGTTAAATTATTATTGCCGAAGCAAACATCTGAAATCATTTTAACCTGAATAAATTAGTAATAAAGCATAATATTATGTCTCGTAAGTCAAATAGCAGATGTCTCAAAACATAACATACTTATAATTTCCGCGAATTATTTTTAAGTAACGGAAGTTGCTTTATAAAATACCTATCTAATTTATTAGAAATAATCAACTAAATATTTATTTAGAACAACCAGTTTTAGGAAAAAAATATATGAATTTCCCATACACTGAAAAAAATAGTTTTTAAATGTCCATTAATGTTATGATACGTCACAGGGATACATTGATATATATTGAAAGTAAGCATTCAAAGACAACATTGAAATATTTCAATCGTGGAGATAGTTTATCGATTCGAAGCTCTCTTTTCCTTCATAAGGACTAATTAGAACGCAACCTACATCTTAAAGCCGATTCCGAACGGCTATGAAATCGATGTCAGCGGTGGAATTCAAAACTACGAATTCCGGTACCAAAAAGTAATTTTTAATCCTTTCAGGCGTCTTTTGGTCCCTTAAGGGTAAAATATAATCTTAAGGATCGTTATTGAAATTTCGCATTATTGTCTCTATATACTATAGAATTATTTCATGAAGTCGTAGTAGTAATAACAGTGGACTCCGCTTAATGTGATCGCAGTTAATGTTATCAATCGCTTATTGTTATCGAAATCACTTGGTTCCGATTTTCCCAGTTCATTTGTATGTTAAAATTATCGCTCTATGTGATCGTTACATCGGTTAATGTTATCGGTTTTCGAACATCATTTTAACTATTAAAGGAATATTTACAATGCATTCAGAAGGAATCTATTCTTTTCTTTCCCTTCGCTGTTGTTTGAATTTCCGAGAATTCTCCCTCTTCCACCTAGGAAAATGGGGAATGATCAAAGGAGTGGGAAACTACACGTTCCTGGAATTTTTCAGAAATACGCACAACCTGCTGGTGGTCAATGGTTGTCAGATAAGCAGGAGGTAGCACATTCTAATTGGAACTGAGAAGGAGTGTATTCACATTATATGTCTTACCCGCTTACATGCAGCTTATCGATATGGAACTCAGAAAGCGAAATGATTTAACTTTAAAACAAAATATCAAAATTTTGAATCGTTATTACAGGTTACCAAAAATGAGTCAGCGCAGTTAAACATTTTTCAGTTTCCGAATTGCATTGAGAGTATTGAAACGTGAAGTACAACACCGCTCCGATGACTGTAAAAAGCATTATGATTAAGAACAACTTATCAATGAGCTTCTTTGAAAAAAATTGTAGACAGTCAACAATTGATCAATTTTTTTAATTATGTATACAATCCTTATATTTTAAAGGATAATATACAGTACATAAATATAAGGTGAGTTTTTTCATTTTATTTAGAAATTTAATATGTGTTATCTAATTAAATTTATCTAATTTTGCATATCGTTTATTGTTATCAATAAACGATTATTGTAATCAAAATTACAGTGTCCCAAACTTATCACTTTAAGCGGAGTTCACTGTATATCTCAAAGTTTACATCCTAAAGTTATGATTTAAAATAGATTTAATGTTTGTAGCTTAGTTCGTGATTTAATGAAAAATATCCCCTATTTATCAAAATGTTCTTCAATCTGAAAAAACGAGTTTTCATTCAAGTAATTATCTATATAAATAAAAGTCAATGTGTGTATCTATGTATCCTGTATATTAAGCTATCCAATATTTTTACATTTTTCCATATTTTAATTATTTAATTCTAAATCAACTTTATTTCCTACATGTATTGTGATATTTAACTTATTTACACAAAAGAATCTCTAAATGCCATATTTTTATTTCATTATTGTCTACGCTTAATTTTTAGACCTATCACGTTATTGTTATTCATTTTAATAACTTTATTTGAAACAGCCTTATTTTTGTTGTGACGTCACCTAAAGACTATTCAAATCTGTTCACATTTGTCTGTATGTATCCTCGACTCTTCGGAAATGACCGGAAGTTTGGTGTTCAGACACATATATATGGATTTAGAAAATTCTGGGAATTTCATTTCGTTAAGCTTCATTTTTGTACGCTCATAATTAACATAGATATTAATCAAAAATAACCTAAAATGTTAATTATATTTTACTTTAAATGTACTGTTTTTCTATGCAAACGATTTCTGTTCGGATAAACTACAGAGGAAAGAAATCCTAGTACAGGATGTTATGTCACAATTGAATTACTTCAGTGCAACCAATAAGTTAAACTGTGGTTGATTTTCTGGCGGATTTTAAGGTGGAATAAATCCATAATTTTTTTTTCTATTCACATATATTTCTAAATTTTTATTCATACAAGTCACGCTGCGGGCAAGGTATGTTAGTAATAGAGATAAAAGAAGCATTTCTAGCGTAAACTCAGTTTAAGTTTACGAAATCAATCGGTAAAAGATTAAGACAAATATAATTTCGGTAGGTACTCGCTCAAAGAAAAACAGTATGTTCACTTTTTCGCAATCCTGCTGTAGAAACTATTGCAATTTGAACTTGTAAAAGTCATGATCTTAAATTGCACATCACGACTCCAAAATCATGCATTCCATAGCTTTGTTTCTTGTTGCTCTTCTTGGAAATTCGCAAACCGCAGACGGATGCTTTTTCATTTTTTCTTTACAGAATAAAGAAATAGGTTTATAAGTGATCATTACGGCTTTGGAAATGTTTTGGCTCATTAGCAAAAAATAATAATTTAATATTTTAATTAGGTATCCAACAGGGTTAAAAGGTCGAATTTCGGAGAAAAATCACAAATTTGTTTTATTGATTGAATTGAAAACCGCAAATGTACCAAACCGTAACAAAAAAAATTCAGATCAGGAAGCATATCAGTGGCTATGGAAAATCTTTATACTCAACTATGGGCCAGTCTCACCAAAGTCGTTTAACGGTTAGCCGAGATTACCACATGGTGTAAACCCCATGGTGCAACCAATGGTAGGACACAATTCTCCGTTTAAACAGAGGTTAGCTGTTAAACGACTTTGGTGAGACTGGCCCTCAGTAGCACAAATTTTAATAAATCAAGTTCACGAATCTTTAATGTTCAAAGATAAGTAATAACATTATGAGGTATTTTGTTCACTATATTAATCTCTGATGCAGCCTCCATACTATGGCCAATTGTTCACAACTTTCTGATGGTGACCTTGGACGATGGTTTACGGGTCGCATTCACACAGTAGGCCACTAAATGAGCCGAGCACGTGGATTCATCCATAGGGTCTATGAATTTATTTGCACATCTGGATGCCTTTGATCTTTTGAAGGCTCCTCCACACTATGGTCCACTGCATGCTATACCACCGTCTAAAGGGTTATGGCTTATCGTGGTGGAAGGTGGCAGACGATAAAATAGCCTTGGCGGACGATGGCTTCGTAGGCGGTTTTTCTCCAAAGATAAAAGGCAGCCAGGTGCGCAACTAAAGTGCGCAGTAGACCCTATAGGTGAATCCACGCTCTGGGCTCATTTAGTGGCCCAGCGTGTGAATGCAACCCGTGAACCATCGTTCAAGGTCACCATCAGGAAGTGGTGAACAATAAGCCATAGTGTAGAGGCTACATGAAAACCGTGGACCATAGTGTGGAGTGGCTTTGAAAATATGTGAAGCGCAAGCGTTTTCTTTGACTATTAAATTAAAATCTAGTTATAAATGTGACTCATCCTCGAATCTTAAATGGAAAAAATATGTAGTAACATGAAGATTTATTTTGTTAACTATATCGCTGAAAATATCATTTGAAACGCAAGTTTTTCATTCGCAAATAAATAAACCTCTAGTGATAAATATGGTTCTTACCAGATTCTTCAATGGAAAAAATATGTACTAACGGTATATGTTATTCAGTTAACTATATTAATGTCTAAAAATCAAGCGTAAACTTTTTTATTCGCTATTAAATTAACCTCTACTGCAGTGGTGGCAAACCTGCGGCTCACGAGGCATACACGTCTCTTTCAAGGATTATTTGTGGCTCTCTATAAATGTACCCGTATGTCATTTTTGTGTTATTATATTTTAAAAAATTATTACAACTGATGGAGCTCTGGCAATACTGGGTAAAAAAATCGGTCTTATTGGGCTTTTAAGAGATGATTCTCAAATTCCACGATTCATACTGATTCACTGCATAATTCACCGAGAACATCTCGTTACAAAATATTTAAAATGTGCTGATGTTGTGAAAACAGTGTAACACATTGTAAATTACATTCATACCAAAGCAAACAATTATCGACAATTCAAATATTTCCCAGAAAAATTAAAGGACGAAGAACTTTCAAATGACATTCAATAAATATAAATTATGTATAAAAAATTGTTTAATACCTTTTTTACATACCTTTTAAATACGTATTTAATTGCGACTCGCAAGAATTTTGAAATTTTAAAAAATGGCTATCAAGGAGCGTGGCCACCCCTGCTCTAGTGATAAGTATGTCTCATAGACATTCGTTTCCGAAAAAATATGTCACATAAACTCAAAAGTCATTGGTGAATAATCAAAGTCAGTAGAAAACCCAATAGATATTTATAACATACAAAGATAAGGTAAAATTTTAGTTTTTTATTGAATTCAACCCAATTCAGTTCAAGCTATTTCCTTAAAATAAAAAAAACGCTATACTTCATTCTACATTAATATGAAATTTAAAAAAAAATTCATTAAATTAAAAATACTTTTTTTTTATTCGAAAATGTGAAATGACATTTTTTATTCTTAATAAAATAAAACTCACTGAAAAAATCAACTCGTGTTTTCTATACGGATTAGACAACGTAATCACTTAAGAACCTAAGCTATACAAGGGATTATTTTTCTAAATGATAAAGATTAGTAAGCTAAAGATGTTTATCTTTATATATACTAGTACACATTTCCCATTTACTATTCAATATTCATGGATAAGATTTAAGCAATGTTAAATAAATAAGTCAAAGAGAATCATATAAGCGAAGCTGTTAAAACAACAGTTTTACGTCCGGACCGACTTCGACAGACGCTAGTTCGAACAAAAATAGAAATGAGAGACAAACAAAAGCCCCTATCAGCAATGGTTCTAATAAAAGATCATTTAACATTATATTTTGAAAATGAAAACATACTCGTCAAGTGAAATATTCACTTGCTATTTTCTACGCGGGCCACTTCTTTGGAAATTTTGCATGACCTAATGTTAATTTCTAGTTTTGTGATACTTAGTAAATATGTCATGCATTATGATATTAGTTATACTTGAAACTATAATAAATTAGTTGCTTTTATCTTTCGACTACTGTATATGTTATAACAATTTTAAAATTTTGAAATTTTACTAATTTAGGAGAATTAAAAATTAAGATAGTAGAATATTAGATTCTTGATGGTTATTCCTTGTTTACAAGATTATAGAATAATTATATCGAAATATAACGCATAATGACTCCACAGGAGTCTTACAAATTCATCCTTAATACTAAAACTTAATCTATAAAGAACTTGAAAAATACAAATTTTGCTAAACATCACTTATAAAAAAATCCATTTTAGTTATTGTTTTCCGACGAATGTAGGTAGATGATTAAATAAATGACCTACACATATAAGAATTTAATATTTTGTGATAAAGTACACTGTTTAGCACAAAACAAGTACAATGATATACATGCACTATAATTCTAAATATTGTTAACAGAATTATATAACTCGCATTTGCTAATATGTGATAAAAACATGTGAAAAAAGCAAGACATTTTGGGTATTAAAGCTTATGACGTGTGAGTCCTGTTCATCAGTTTCCAGTAGTGTCGTCGAGTCTTCTTAAGGCTAGACGGCTACCAGGAGTGAAGCGGATTGAACTTGAGCGTGGCGAAGTTCAGCTCAACTGGGTAAAGCAGCGAAGAAAATGTCAGCTGAATGAGGAATGCAGTGGAATGGAGTCAGTTGTACTGCGATATTTAAAACATTTATAGCATATGTTTGTGTAAAAAAGGCAGAAAATACAGATGGAATCAGCTTTCAAAACCGAATCGGGGCTGAGGCAAAGGAGAATGAAATTGAACATTGTGACTCTGTTTCGCAAGGGTCAAATCCGCTCCGTATCCCGTGGTTGCACTTGAAATGAAAACCATGGTTTACAAATCACAAGATCAGTCCACGGTGCTCAAATTCAATTCACTTTGCATCTGGTGCCCGAATATCCTTAAAGTGGATTCTAAGAATTCAATAAGTAAAAATAAAAGCTTCATTTAGCAGCATTAAATATTTTCAGCAACGGCAGAGTGAAGAATAAAATGTATATTAATAAAAGAAAATTTAAAGTAGGAAAAATAAATACAAAAATGACGCATTTAAATTTTATCGAATCCTTTTGGGGAAAACCTTTGGAACTCGTTATGTATTAAATATTGGATCTTGAGTGTACTCCACTTCTTTTATGTACTCTAGCGCAGAGGTGGGCAAATACTTTAAAGCGCGGGCCAAAATGAAATTTTCAAAATGTCCCCCGGGCCGGAGGATTATACCGCTTACGCTGTGCACACGCTAAAGTTTTGGGTGAAGTTTTTTCCCTGTCCAAGAATTTTTTTTTTACAAAAACACTATAAGTATCATTTTAAAGTATTTGACAGTTAATAAAATATAATAGTAATAATAAATTGTCTTACTTAAGTGTATATGCGAACAATTTGTGCCCAGTAAAATATGTCACATCATTTTTTTAAAGAAATATGATCCATTATATTAAATTAATGGTCATTAAATAAATGAGTTAATGAAAGATTTTATTTTGATATATATTTATATCTTAACGATACAAATTATTTTATTTTGATCATAGTTATTACATTTTTATATTTATATTACATTTTGTAAATATAATAGTCAATAGAGTTATAAAAAGAAAAGACTAACATCAAACATTAAAATAAAGAATACTTTTAGTTAATGCGAAACGTGAAATATGGAATGTTCATTTGATATTATTTCTTCCCAATTTGGATCCCAATCACTTGTAACAATCCTTAATACAGAGTGTAGATTTTCGTCAGTAATTTGTGATCAATATTTATTTTTTGTGTAAATCATTCGTGTAATAATAAAAGAAATGCAGCAAACTTATAAAAATGGAATTTGAAAACAACCGAATAGAAACTGAAATAAAAGTCATTCGAATTTCGATTCGAGATTTCCTACGGTTACTATAACCCTATAACAAGCAACGCATTGGCGAAATCCGGAATCACGGAACTACGCATACAAATACTGTTGATTTCAACAAAATCGTATATAAGAGATTAAAAAAATTGCATGCAGGATTTTTCAACGAGACCCAGAACGTGTAATTAAAGTAGAAAAATAATACTATCTTTGACCCAACTGATGAAACAACATAAAAACATTCAAAACAACATAAATATCTAAAACAACATAAACAATCAAATGATCAGTAGAACGATTTAAAATAAAATGACAATAAAAGTGACAAATTACATTGATAATATTTACAAATAATATGTTGTGGTTCACTGCGCCAAGTGACTATGGATAAAAATATCTACAGAATAAAAAGGATTTTACTAGATCGGCGACATCGAAATATATCTTGTTTCCATCAAAAGCGGATTTTTTGCCTGTAATGGTGGCAATTTCCCCATCCTAATTCCTGACAATCTCAGCTGCGTACAGGAAACATTTTCCTATTAACCGTTCTCGCTTGCAAAAGTTTGCGTTTAAATGACTGAGAGTGAATGGCCAATGCTGGAAATACATGGAAATGATGTGAAGGTTGGCGGATGAAAACGAAATGTGGTCAATGTCATGAGTTGATGACTGGAATATGGGCTGAAGATGACCATTGTTTTCACCTGGGAAAGGGAAACGACTAATATATCAGCAAAGTTTTAATCATATGTATTAAATTTCTATATCATAGACCCATTTTAAAGGTCTCCTAGATAAAGAATTTTAACAAATGTGATGTCAAAAGAAATTTCCCGAAGCAGTCATGAATAGAACTTTCCGTAAATAAAAGTTAACTTTTTAATAAAAAAAATTACACTCAAGACTGTGTCCAATGTTACATTCTAAAACAGAGGAAAAAACTCATGATATTATTTTCTGAATAATAAACATTAAATAGATATTTAATGCAGACAAATAATTCTAATGTAAGTGGCAAAAATGTCAGTTGAAATATTGTCTTAAAAGTTTTCTAAAATTTGCTAAAAAGCTAACTTTAGTTTATTTTTCAACTTTTCACTAGTACTTATACACTTTAGACAGAGCTTACAGGAAAAGGAAAATCTCTCAACATTCATATTTTCTTATCTTATTTTTAGTCGATAAAATTGTATAAGCTATTTTTGAAATTTAACGATATACTTGTTCTTGAAAGCAAATAATGGCTATAAAAACGAGGTACTTACTATATATGGTATTTCTAATTTTCCCATGAAAATGTATACTAAGTGAAATCGTATTTAACACGTAAAAGAAAAAATACACTGCTTACAACAATTAAAGGAAATTGAAATTGTGGGTGGATCCTGCGGCTGCAGAATTGTTTAGGTGATTGAGACATGATCGACCGATGTGGTAGGTATAAAAAAATTGCACATGTCTGGCAGGAAAAAATGCATGTTATTGATCATCTGGGTAATATGGGGAAAAACACAACTTGTACATATCAGAAAAAAAAACCCGAATAAAAATGTTCTTGAAAGAAAATAGTTTTTAGTAGAGGACCGGATGACGACCTCCGAGGCCCCGATTCAATGTGGCTATTAATGAGGAGTTTTAGTTCTCTCCCACTATTCAAGAAGAGCTCTTTATACGTATGGAGAGTTTGTGAGGGTGTTAGGCAGCCAGCAACTCGTCTGCCATGCTCTATTGGGCTCAATTCCGAAGAGCACGCTGGCCTTTCCATTGGTATGATTCCTTCCTCGAAAAGGAATTAACAAGATGTAACTGCAATTGTCGTCCATTACCATGAAGTTATCTTCAATTGTTGCATCATAAGAAACTGCAGTAAGTTTGAGGACCTCATCCCTACATCGGCAACCAGTCAGACCTCCATTTCAAATCGTGGAAATCGAGGAGCTCATCAAGGAAATGCCAGCATATACCGTCACTCCATCATATTCAAATCTGAAATTTCTCTGAACGAAAGCAGGATTGTTTCTATTAGGGTGAACAGAAAATGGGGACTCTGCTGAGAAATTGCATAATTTATTTCTCTTCCAGTACATATGCTCTGTTACCCACTACCTGCGGGCTCGACAGTGTCATTCTCTTAACGTAACACATGTGATGGGTTGACAAACATGAAGACCTATAGAGTGGAGCCATCTTTGAACAAAAATTTGAGTCGAAATTGTGACAGTGTCTTTAAAGAAGAATGGCATTCATATTTCGATGCCTTCTAGCCATTAGCGTTAAATATCGATCTTCATTGGACGTTGTTGCACATTTACGAACTTGACCTGGTCTTCGGCCTGAATTTCGAATTACAAAAAGAGTTTCCAGAGCACTTGTGAAACTCCAGCGGGTTCTGATATTTCAGCCTAATTCTAACGTGACCACCACTCTGCAATTTCTTCTTGGATTGGTTAAATGACTTCATTGAGGCATCGTACTTATCAAAACAGCGCATTAACTGAATGTTGGATTATTCTTCTCCGCTTTGTCTTTTATGAAGTTGAAAGCCAAATTTCATTTTATGCCTCTAAAATTCCGTTTTTGACATCAAACTAATAATTTACCTACTCCAAAGTTTAAAAAAAATAGTAATTTGCTTTTAAGACTATCTGTAAAAACTTTTCTGTAAAAAAAAGAAACATTTTGCTTATACCATTACTTTATATAAGGCTTACAACATGTTTTAATTGTTTTAAATGGTGTAACTGCGCCAGTTCCTGATTTTTTTAAACTTTTGATACGAATATCACAACCCTTCTTATCTGTCATCAACTGTGAACAAAACCACTGCGTCACGCTGCGCCTCTGTTCACGCGAAACTAAAAATTCTCTGGCGAAGAGTTCAGGAAGTCAAGGCCAAACCAGATAATCTGACCCATAAACATTGAAAACAAAATTAGAAAAATAAAAACTATAAAGTGTAACATACTTGTTCCCCATTTCACTCAGAAACTAGAGATTTTATCACTAAGAAAATTAAAAAAAAACATAGTAGTAAATAACTTAGAAAGAACATCAGCTTTAGCCTCATGAACTTTTTATCACAGGAATCTGCTGAGCAATTATACTTCATTTCAATTTAACTGGACACGATTTCTCGTTTAAAAGTCGCCTGAAGAAATCGTGATGCTTTCTAAAAGCGTATTTCTCTCGATAGACCATACGTCATTTAATCTCTGTATAAAAATGATATATTAGAACGTGCCTGTACGCATCGTGCGAGAACTACTAAACATATTGAGATGTGTATTCTTGTAATATTTTAGTAATAGTAATAAAATATATCTGTAATGTTGTGTCGAGTAAATTTTACTCGATATAACATACTCTAGTCTTTTTACTCGAAATTCGAATGAATGTTTTATAATTAATATTAAATTAATTTTTTAGTTTGAAACTTTCTAGACTATGCAATATATGTTAAGATATGCGATGCTCACTATGTAATCTATATGAAAAAATGACATATGCGAGCATGTCTGTGTACGTATAATATGCAGGGTTGTATCGGTTTTAACCATTGGGGTTTAAACCAGTAGTTTTAACCTTCCTGGTCAATATCAATTTTGACCAGGCTGACAACTGAAATTCACTTTTCAATACATTTAATACTAATTGAACATAGTTTACTAGCATATGATAAAGGCAAGTTACATTTGTTAAAAATGTCATAATATAAATAACACCAGCAAATAACAACATAACACCAAGATACAAAAAAAATGTTTTACTTATTTTTTTATACAAGCTGTTTTATATGTAATTTATGTTGAATTCAAAACACGGTTACAAATTTTGTAGTTGTCTCTAAATTTAAACGATTTCGTAATTTATTTTGGATTACTCCAAACTTTGAAAATAATCTTTCTATAGATGAAGAGCTGGCACAACAGTTCATTAGATGTATTGTAAAATCAACAAATTTTATGTTAATGCCTTTAACCTTCTTCATTGCTGCCCACCAGACATCAGGTCCAAGTGTATCTTTTACACTTTCAGAAAAGAAGGATTCGGGATATGGTGAAGATTCTGCTTTAAATGCAAATCACAGTTATAACAAAATTATGGTGATTGCAGTTAAAATTATTATAAATAACAATTTTAAATGTAAAATATCATATTATTTGTTTTAATTTTAAAATTTATGGCTTTAACTACAACTTACGTTTTTAACTCCAACTTATGTTTTATTTTATAATTATAACTCATATTTTATGTTTTTTACTGCAACTATATTACATTTTTACAATTGCATGTGCATGGTTCATTTTTAAAATTCAAACATTCTTATTATACTGTATAAGCATGTTAAATCTCATGAACTTGTTAGTGTAATATTTTGTTTAACTGCACTACTATTTTTATTGCTTATTAAAAGTCACTTCTAATTACAAAAGATATTATATATTAAAATTAAGACCATTTAAAACTATTTTTAACAATTCTGACCACTTCTGACCAGTTTTGACCAGTTTTGGACGGTTAAAACCACTTTTATCCAGTGTCCTGGTCAAAATTACAACCCTGATAATATGAGAACTCCAGAAGGTAATAAAATATGGAATTTTGAAATTTCTTCGTGGTAGATTTGGAATCAACTCAGACTGTTCCTTTTCTTAAAATTCACAATAGTTTTTTTCATTAATTTTTATGCAATTTTTCATGTTTTCTACAAATTTTAATCTGTAATTACAAGAATCTAACGAGTGATGCTATATCTAATCATGTTCAATTAAAAGACAATTAATAAGGGGTGAATCAAATAGGTGACCTGGAGAAATAGTTAGGATAAAATTAAATAAAGTTAAACTAGTAGTTTCCGATTCCCAATAAATTTGTGATTCAGCTAAGGCTTGAAATTTTAGATGTGATATATGTATATATTTATGTATTTATTATATTTATATATATATATATATATATATATATATATATATACATATATGTGTCTCTATGTATTTATTTATATACAAACTTGTTTGTATTCGTCTATCCACACCGCATGATTTTGTTGTCTAATTTTTTTTAAAACTAAGAGAACATAAATCCACTCCTTATAAAGGGGCAATGTAATTCAATTTAGCAGAGATCTCTATCGCATGTCCGATAAGGTCTAATAGCTATACAAAATTGTATAATAAAAAAGCATATTAGATATATACACACACATGAACAAATGAGGGATTTGAAACCAAAGTAAACGAAGGCCATTTGGAATAGTGTAGAGAAATTGAGTCCTAAAGTTTCTGGATCATAACTAATATCTCGAACTTTACTAGTCACTTACTTGGAAATTTAAATTAATTAATAACTTTAGAAAATACCTAATAACTAGAGTATTATTTACCATTTGCACATATGTCTGTTTATGAAATAAAAAGTTGTTAAGACTGGTAAACTATTGCATTAAAAAAATGGATTTGGTTCACTCTGTTTGTGAACCAACTCCTTATATGTGCAAGGTTTGAATGTACTTCAGATGAGAACGAATTTCTGTAGCTTGAAATAAGCAAAAAAATGAGACGTATTTGTTTGTTTCACTCAGCGAGAAATAAATACAAAATATAAAACCGGGTTTTTTTTTTTCATAAAGTGAACTTTGTATCCTCTGAGGCCAAATTCCGTTTTGCAGATTATCGATAGTGCCGACAAAAAATACGAATGTATATCAACATTGAATTGTACGCAAAGCATTTAAAAATATTTAGAGGTTTCTGTAACTCGTAAGTTTTGTAACTTCTTGGTTCCATCCGTGTAATATGTTCAGCATCCACTCGTATTTCACGTTATTTTATATCAATATAATACCAATTCTTGAACTATTTATGTTTTTTGAGTGTAAAGCAGTGTTCATCACTTTGAACGGTTAAGAAACATTTCAGCCTATTTACTTTATTACAATTAGTACAGGAGGAGAATTTTCTTCCTTAACGGATACATTTGTTTATAAATGGTCAAATCAGCTTTAATCGTCATACCTTAAATTGCTGACTTAACTCAAATTTATAACTCAAAATCAAAAAGGAAGCTCATTCTACCATACAATAAACAAAAACAGATTGTAGCATTAAGGGAAACGAAATTTTCAGATTTATTGGCAAGAAAGAGACCGATACTAGACCAATGCAGTCTATTAACTCCTTGAGGATCATCACTTAAATGTTATACGAGTAGACCGTTGGAAAACCGTTGCCGTTTAACGCCATCTAGTAATTAAATCTAGCATTTCAAAATTAAAATAAAACGTTCCAATCTCCAATTACGCATACGCGACGCTGGTCTCTCAATATCAACTGGAGATCATAGCGTGAAGGTGACGTTGAACTGATAAGAATGAAATTGCTGATTTGCGTATAGGAGACGTTGGTCGCGAAAGGGTTAAATTGCAATTGGCGAAGTGGAAGATTCTTCCTCTCCAAAGGCTGTCATGCTTTTAATACAAGGTTATAATCAGCTTTAATTTTCATCTTTTTGTCAGTTATAATGTTGACAGCTCTATAATGACTTATCTAAAAGATCATAAAGCCATGCAATGGATACTGGCAGCACACTAGGGAAGCGAAATATCAGACTTCTTGGCAAAGAGGTCAAAATTATAGTAGTTATTCGATAACTAGAATTTCTTTCTATCATCAAAAAATAAATTAATATATCTTTAAAAGAAGCCATTTGGAAATATATCAGAGTCAGAAAATAAAGAGTGGATAGGCAAAGTTTTAAATATTTGTATATGGCCAAAGGAAAAATCTGTAGCTATCTTTCGTCTTAATATTGGCATGACTGCCTCTGCAAGCATCTATTCCGAATAAATATAAACTAAAGTCATCTGTGCTTATTATTTAACATTAATTACAAAATGGATGTCATTCATTTGGGTCGCTGCTTAGCACGGAACATCTCTGAAAAATATTGGACTATAGAATACAGCTAATTAGATAGAAGAATACCGATTTAGAGACATTACTGTAGACTGACAAAAATGGATAGAGATATTTAAATTACAACTTTGTCTACTTCTTTGGAGCGTTCGAATAATAGATAAACAACTGAAATTCAAGGTTGAAATCAGGTCGAAACGTTCTTTTTATAGCAAAAGGGGTGTTTGTGGAAAAAAGCGTATTGTACTGGAAAAACAGTGTATATCCTTTTTTACTATGGATATACACACTCTCCCTGGATAACCCTCCTTCTTTACACCTTTAGAGGGACGTAAAACATGATTTAAACCTTCAATTCCTGTATTTAATGTAATAACCGACCCCAGAATAAAAGAGAAAAAATTGAAATTTTAGCTTAAGTATCTCGGGCAATTTTTCTAACAGAAAAGTGGAATATTTTGTGTTGTAGTCCTTAGGGTACGTTTCAATTTTTGCTAAATATAATTATAAAAAACAGGGGACCACATAAAAATTTAGATTTTGTAACTTTATAAAAATTGTATTTTTAAATTTATTTAAAAGTATCATAAAAAATGCTCATTAGAAAAATTTTTTTAATTGGAAATATATTTTTACGACCAATTGTTTAAAAAAAGGACGGATCAGTACTACACTCTGAAACTTGTAACACACACACCATGGATAAGCACATTCAGTGCGGACAGCCGGCATACGATACTCTTTCAATGCTGCCCGCGGAGACTTGCAGGACCGGATTCAAGCCGTTTTGTCGCCCTGGACAAAGATGTAAAATGTTACCCACTCCATACTTTCTTGTAAATAGCGTATAAAATATGAAAAAGATTAATTTAACTTTTCTAAAAAATTACAAAACTGAATACCTGATTACATATTCTTATTAAACTCAGAGTTTTGTATGCACTTGTTATTCTTAATGTAGCATTAGAACAAATAAAACAATTGAATCACCGCTTTTCCTTTTATCATAGGTCAGAGAAAATCCTGTCAAAATAAAAATATCTCCGTATGTTTCGTAAACCATACTTATTACAACAAATTGCTATGCAGTCCATATTTTAAGTATATATTCTTAAACTACTTATTTTACTTGCACTGGTTAGCCATTCCAGTTAAATCTAATGAAAAATAAAAATGATTGTGGCTCAAGCTCCCAAGCCATAAAGAATTAAATTCTGCAAAATATTTTTCCACAAAAGAAAGTATTTTTCAAATACCAGACCACTCTTAAAATTTACCACCCCAGAGGTTCCAATTAGCCAGCCCCTAGAGCAGGGATGGACAAACTACGACCCGCGGGCCAACTTCGTCAGCCGGAAGGTTTTATCCGGCCCGAGGATAGAAATTAAGTCCGAGGCAAATTAAAAGAAATATATATTTATACATTATATATCCATCTCCTTTCCTACTTTGCTTAAATATTATATCCCGAATTTATTATCTCACTCCCAGAAGATCAACGGTATATTTGCTTCTTATTTAAGTGTTTTCAACTTAGAACCTTAGAAAGAATAATTTCAGAAGTAGACTGAGAGATGAGCATTTAGCATCGTTCCTTAAAATCAGTACATCTCACTTCGAACCTCAGTATAAGGAACTTTTTAAAATGAAATCGCAATATCATTCATCTCATTAATGTATTTAAACCGTTAGGTACTTGTATATTGTTTTTAAAATTTTAGAAAAATTTATCTTGGCCCGACAAATTTTCGATTTTTGGATCGCGGCCGAAAAAGTTTGTCCATCTCTGCCCTAGAGCCACCTTTGAGGAATGCTGTAGAAAATTGGCGCGAAACTGTCATTCTTCGAAATACAGATTGTTGATGAGGAGTTCATTCACATCTATCGCTAAATTGAGTGAACGCCTATAAGCCGCAAAATCGTGTGGGCACATTCTAGTGAACTCTCTGACCCGAAAGCATTCGAAACCTAAATTTAGATAGGAAGTACTGTGCACCTACTGAACGACAAGCGGAAAAAGTGACAAAAAGGCCTCTTTTATACAATAAATGAATGAATAAGCGTACGACATCACATCGTACTGAATATTCAATCACTGATGTCATCCCAAACAACAGACACGGAAAGTGTTTTCTTTTTAATTCTGAAGATGATTTATGTTCATCCCATTTAAATGCTTTAGGAAATGCATCTACGAATTATAAGCACCAAGAGGGATTTTGTTATTTATAAAACTCTACAAAAATAATCCAAAAAATTATGAAAACGCGAAATATCTCCAGAAATAGTGAAGGATAAAAAAAAACCTTGCATATTTATTTTTTAGCTTAAAAATGATATAAGGCTGTTAAAACAACAGTTTTATCTAGATAACTAGTCATTTTTATGCTTTTCCTGAATACAATTCATGGAATTTTTATAATCTTGGAATTTTTTATTAATTCAATTATTGGAATTATTATTTATATTATTTACAAGAACTGATTAGAACTTGTTTATAAGTTACCACAAAAAGTATAATAAATATAACCTGATTGGTCTTATAATAAAGTTTTTATAAATTTTATCAGCTTTCCCTTATGAAAATTTAACACACTGACGGACAGTAGGAACAAATGAATTAACACTATATGTTTTTGTAATTTTTAGAATATTAGAAGTATAGTTTTACTCTTTCTGCTTAAATAACGTAATTTTGATTAATTCAGCACCTTTAATTAGGCTGCGGCTATAACCGTCTTGGCACTAGCAAACTCTGGACACTATGTAATGGGACGATGGCTGCTATAAGAGCAAAAATTTTAAAAAGGAAAAGACCTGTTTAATGACTCAAATAAGCAATTTTTTGTGTACAACAAAGTATTTTTGGGAGTTTTACATGGAATGTTAGTTCATAATTAAACAAAAATAAATAAATAAGAAAAAAATTATTATAGTTTTATAATTATTACAAATTATTTTAGGTAATCCATGCTTCAAAGCATGTTACAAGACACAGTGCAGGTTTTGACATGCAATTCTTGCAGCAATATGATATTTCCTACCTTATTCCCTATTTATAACATTGTTTACTTGTACGTCAGTAAATGCACATTTGTGCCGCTATAGCCGTAGTGTCTAAAAACGACCGTTTCGTTTTGGACGGCTATTGCGTCATATCAGATAGTGAACTTCGCTTTGACAGCTATAGACACAAGTATGCTTTAACGTGTTAAAATAGTTTCAAGCTATATAAAAAATTTAACTTAAAAACTAACCTTAAGACCATTCATCTTGATGAAAAAATTAAAAATAACTATATAAAATATTTAAATGAAGCACATTTTAACCTTTAAATAAAAATGATTTTATGAAAACATGTTTAATAAATCAAAAAACTAATCATTTCGGAAAAACAGACTTAACAATATCTAACCAGAAAATAACTTTCCCTATTTAATGATAGTAATATGTGCATATGCATGCATATATGTGTTAATAAGTTTATATTATACAGTGCTTTATTTCATATAAAAGCTATAATATTCCGGGCTACATTAGATACTTTTGTTAGTAATTTTATGATTCTTTAAACTGTTAAAAATGTCAGTTTCTTTTCCGAGTTTAAAAATGTCATTTTAAAAGTAAATATAAAATATTATATCTTACTGTCTAATTTAATTAAAAAGTTTAGATATTTTTTATAAAAATCTTAAACAGTTATGCAGATACTTTTTCGTGATATCATAGGAAAAATCATATTACTAGGCATGACTATATAATGTGGCAAGTATTTAAACCTCGTGTTTTTAGAATCAAAAGGAGAGTTTGTTCATTTTTTAAATGCCGATCTTCATCCTGATTCGTTAGAATGGAAAAGTAATTACAAAATGTATAATTTAATATATTATTTTATAAAATTCTTAGAAGCAAGATGTTATCACGGTACTGTTCAATGTAGTAATTACTTTCTACTTTATAAATTACACCAGCGGTAAAAGGAAATTAAAAAATATTTCCATCCTTAAACAGGATATTTAAATTCGCAACCAATGTAACTTTAAATTATATTCATCGAAAAATTCTGTATTTCTATAATTTTAAATGAATGTGTGGTTACAAATTTTTATGTAAAATGGTAATTTGGTGGCTGACTTCTAAAACAGTTCTCAACTCGATTTAATATTTTAATCTATCAAGCTAATTTAGGTAAAGCTATTACACTAGAATTATAAGATTTTAAGGCAATGCATATTTTAACACAATAGATAAATGGGTATAATATGTCCCCATCTTTAAGATGTGATACAATCATTCATTAGCTAGTCAAACATACATTGACTGAATATCGTCCATTTTCCTTACATTTTAGAAATATTCATACGAAGGTATAATAAACATATTTAGAAAGAAATTAAAAATCTTTCTGTATATACAACTCATAAAAATAACTGAATTAAAAAAGTAAGAGAAACATTCCGGATGCTATAGTAACATATATTAACTCAGTCGGCAAAGGCAGCGATCTCATAACTGAAAGGTTGCCGGTTTGGGGCTGGAGTCTACATAAGATTCGCCGTGTTCGCTAAAGGTGACTGGGGCATGTAAAATATGTTGGTGGTCACAAAGTCCTCCAAGTTCTCAATGGATACCTCTAGGGTAGTAGGCCAAGCCTGGGTGTCTTCTGCTTGGTCCCTGCTTCTAAATTACGAGGGCCCAGTGAGGGTAATGTTACTCGCGGTCGTAGCATACCTTAAACTACCTGTGCTGGTGGGTGGTGCTAAATGGGTAACAGGTTCGCAGCCCTGTTAAGGCTTTAGGATAATGTCTGTATCGCCTGTTGAATTGGAAAACGCAGCATTCATTTCATTTGTTAACCCTTTGCACTCGAGGGCTCCGGAGCGGAACCATTTAAAATTTGCCTTCAAAGTCGAGGGCTCCGCTACGGAGACAATGCAAATAATTTTCGATTTTTAACATAAAAACAAAATGTAATTATAATACTGGTAAAAACTAATTATTTTGCATTGTCTCCGTAGAGGAGCACTCGAGTTTGAAGACAAATTTTAAATGGCTCCGCTCCAGAGTCCTCAAGTGCTAAGGGTTAAGTCAGATTGATATAGTGTCATATAAACAAACATAGTAAGGGCCATATTCACCAAAATCAGGGTATCCAGGATCAAAGAGCGGATCAGGGAATCGGTAGATCAGCGATCATACGCCGTTAACTGTGACTTAAACTCGTGCCATATGCACCATGAGTGGATTCCGGGATCTATAGATTAATTATTGCAAATATGTAAGCGATGTTTTGATTGGTCAATAAACCAGATTCTCCGGCTAAGTTGATTTACACATTTACTCAACCAGACATAAATATCGTTTGAGGAAATTATAAATTTAGTAAAGGATTTGTAGTTTTACTGATATTTGCTCACGAAAGAAGAATGAAAGAATATAAAAGGAAGAATTTTGATGAAACCGAGGCAGAATCTTTCCTGAAAAATCTGGAAAGATCCAGTAGCAAAATACCTTGATACTAAAAAAAAAATTTCAGCAGAAGATAGAGCATTATTCTTTTCCGAAGGAGCTGAAATAGTGTCATCTAGCAATCAAATTAATGATTCAGCTGTATATTTATTAAAACGATAACGCGACCGAAAGTCCACATCATCCAAGCAATCCAAATCATTTGTTCTATTTGAATGCACAAATCTTTTCCTGTGGCTTTCTGTTATTTCCAACATTTGCAAAACTTCGAGATCTTCTAAATATGAAAATATATCAGCCATGTTTGTTTTCAACGCAGTGCGCATGCGTAAAATGTAGTATCCGTGGATTAGGCAATTTAATCCTCCAAATTCGGAGGATCAGAAACAGGGGATTAAAATGAGCTGAAAACCGTGGATTCTCGTTGAAGAATACGAAAATGCTGATTCGCGGTTAGATCTGAGAATTAAAATCGTGGTGAATATGGCCCTAAAAGTGTAATATCAAGAATTACAGCTATGAGCAGAGAGTACAATATAAAATACAGCAATATTAAATATTTAAAGTACCATTTAAATGTCAGCGTGAAATTTGATAGTAGAACAATTTATATAAGAATCAAGACTTTCTATCCAGATAGAAATTTAAATAATAGATGTCAGTGAAAATAGTTATTAAAAGGTAATTTTAAAAAGTTATAATTAAATATACACGAGAATCTTGTTTTTAATTTAACTATCAATAAATGATATTTCAGAGGAAGTAAATAAAACTGCAGCACACCATTTATGTTACGAAGACACCCTATTAGAATCATATACAACACCTCAAAAGTCCACGCATACAATTTTTACTCAGCTGCCTAAGGTACCAAAGTAAACAAATTATGTTCCAAATGACTGTTAATTGAGTTCAATCTCTAAAAATGAACTAAAAGGTACTGTGATCATTGCTAGATATGAGGACTTCAAAGGACTTATGTCTTTACAGGTAGGCACTGTATTTAAACTTTCACGGTGCAGATGAACAAACACTTGCGAGCAAACATTTATACATATGTAAGCGTATGACTTTGCAAATAAACTTTGAAGCAATAACACGGAAGTACAATGGTAAGAATAAGAAATGCCTGTGCAAATGATGTATGGTGGTTTAAAAATGACATAGAGGGCACGAAAAACGTCTCTATTGTAAATTACGTCTATTTTGTTTTTGTCTACGTTGTGTAGCATTAATTGAGCTTAATTTACGTTCAATATATTTTTGCGTACAAACAATGGAGATACTAACGAAGTTACTCGTTTTCAGGTCGAACAAAATAAATTAATTCATTAAAATTTTCTTTCATTTTATTTACATAATAAATCAGTCCGAATTATAGTTAGTAAAAGAAGTTTCAATGCAAAAATTATGTAGCATCATTTACAGTTAATTTTAGAATATTAATTAAGAAAAGTGCATAAAGTACTAGAGCAATTCAGAATATCAATCACACAATATGATTAACAGGAAAATTTGTCTATTTTAAAAAGTTATTAACATTAAAATTTAGCAGTTTTTTCTTCTAGTAAACGCTATGAATTTTATCTATGGATTTCTTTCATACACTGTCTACCAATAAATATTTGAACACCTATGCAAATGACGATATCTGCGGTCCTGAGGTACGTCACGGCCTTCGCCGGTATACATCGTGTAGGAAACAGCATCGGCATTAGTCACATGCAAGATGCCACGCAGTTCGGAGCTCTCTGATTTCGAGAAAGGTATAATTATCGGGTATCATAAATGTGGCCAATCCTTAAGGGACATATCTAACGATTTGAAGTACCCAAAATAGACAGTGGCCTATGTGATTAAGAAGTGGAAGGTGAGCGGTGATTGTCGAAATGTGCCCCGAGTCGGTAGACCAACGAAACTGAGAGACAGAGACGAGTGCTGTCCAGAGAAATTCGGAAGAACCGCACCCAACCGATGGTCCTCACCCGCAAGGAGTTTCAACAGGCATTTGGGAGTATTGTTTCAATGAATACCATCCGTAAGGAAGCACATCTGCTTGGTTTTCATGGTCGTGCTGCTGTCCATAACCCTTTGATCACAAAGTCCAACCGCGCTACTCAGTTAATGTGGTGCAAAGCACATCGAAATTGGAACATAGATCAGTTTTACGGGTTGAACCCCTGTTACTTTCAGGACGACTTTTCATGTTTCGAGGTTAACCAAGGTATGGTATGGTGCCAATAGAGTTCCTCGAATGGACTGGCCTGCCCGAGCACAGACCTGAACCCTATCGAGAATCTCTGGGACGAGTTGAGTCGCCGAATTAAGGGGTGCACTACCCATCCAAAATAGGTGAAGGAACTTGTATGTATATTCCAAGCCGAGTGGAAGATAATACCATTAGCTATAAGACAAAGACTTGTGCTCAGGAGGTTTCACGCTGTAATTGCCTCTCATGGAGGCTCTACCAACTATTGATTTTCAATAACGTTTTCCTCTTCTATCACAGGTGTCCAAATACTTATTGATAGACAGTGTATAATTAAAAAAAAAATGGATATCCTAATAAACATTTTAGTCTATGTTAATTTTAATTATTACTTTTGTCTTGCCTTTCTCTGACATATAAGTGTCCCTGGCGTATTCTAGAAATACATAAAAAATGAATGGAAGTTTATAAGAAAAATATCCAAATGGAACAACCAGATTTACACACGGGTGTTCGGACGAAATTGTTTTATCTTTTTTACAAAATAATTATTTTTCTTGCGTAATGTTTCAGTAATTTTAGCGAGGATTTAAGCTGTTTTTGTTACCTTTCAATTCTATTTATGTGACTACTTTGAGACAGATAATAAATTTATTTCCATCTAGTTCTACAATACAGTAATTTTAATATTATCTTTCCTCCTATTTCATAGTTTTATTAGTTTTGAACTTTGAGTTGTTATGAATCTCTTAAATGAAATGTTTTTACATATGTTCTTTATCATTTTTTCTCATATATTTTGCTTTTGTTATTATTTCGAAAGCAGGGGAATTGCTTAGTGTTTATTCAAGACGACTTACTTTTAATTCTGCAATAGTTGTTCGTTTATCACTTTTCAATTTGATCATACAACGCACAAGTTTCACTTTGAAATAGGGACAAGGCATATTTTATCTTTCTGACCAACATCATTCCTCCGTTTCATAGCAATACTGACATTGTTAACGGTATTATTCCACAAGGAAAATTTTACTCATTTCTTCTTGGAGGATATTGAAATGTGACACTTCGACAATTTTTGATCGAAAATTTCTATATTTAAAACTGAAAACAATAAGAATTGCACTGTGATCCAATACAATCAGCTTTTTACTTTATTATTTATCATATTTCTCTTATTTTGTGCATGAATACACAAATTCTAATAAGTCTTAAATTATAAAACTTGTACAATATTAAATATGCTATGCAACGGAACCTTGATCTATCTTTACCGCATCGATCGTTCGAGATATTTGTCCCGAATTTATCTTATGTTATTTTTTCACATTCCGCGTTCTCCGTTTTTTCCACGTCTATAATCGAAATATTTCGGTCCCTTAGATTTTTCTTTCCGGAACTATGGTTTTTGTGGAACTTAGGAGAACTAGGGGAAAGATTTTTCAAGTTTTTGTAAATAGCAAAAATATCGCCTAGACTGCCTGAGCGTTTAGTAACCTAACTAGTATTCGAACGATAGCCAAATTGGTAGGGCACTACTCTTCGGTTTCTAAGTTCGTGGATTAGAATTCTACGGTTGAAATGGATGTAGCCGTACGTAATCGATTTTAAGTATTGGTTTCAATGACATTATCGTTCTACTCGAGTATCAAAATACTATCAGCGCTCCAAATCTATCCAAACTATATTGAAAATTCTATACACAAACCAAAAGCAAGATCATGACAGAATGATAGTATAATTGGAGAGAAGGCAATAGAACGCCCATTTTTTACACTCTAACAATCAGCTTGCACAAAGCAGGTATCAATTACAAAACATTATTTTTGGAATGTTGAGTACCATTCTAAATGTAAGCTATATTTTATGAAATATTAAATACTTCCAACTATTGGGAGAAATAATTAGTTTATTCATGGTCATATTTTATCGTGTTTCTACATCTAAATTTACATCCATGATTTCTAACACTGATCGGTATACAATTCCTCCGCCTTTAAAAACGATGGGTAAAAGTTTAATTGTATATCCTTTACTTAAATCACCAAACGATGAAAACAGAAAGCAGAAATCAAGATAAAAAATATTTTATATCTCAATAATAAGTAAAATAAATCGAATACTACTGCTAACACCAAATAACCAAATCTAAAGTTATGTCACATATGAAAAACTTTTTAATAAAGCTAAGACAAAATATACAGAATTTCAATAAATAATGAAGTTTAAAATTCACGCATTTCATTTGCTATTTTCCTGACCACAAATTCCTTCGCACATGAAATTTTAGAGTTAACGGAAAAAAGGGAAGCGAAAATTTTACTCTAAGGTTATTCAATATGCTTTGAACTATAAAAAAAAACTAAATATCATAAAGAAAATATAAAATTAAAAACGAATCTTTGTTACCAAAGGTTTTTCCAATCAGACAGTTAATCAGACTTTTTTCCTCTCACACAAATTCATCATTCTCTTTTTACATATTTTTTAACACAAAATTTTACGTAGACAGAATAAAAACACACTTACTAATATTATCTCTCAACATTTTATCTTTCCAAATTTCAAAAGTAAAAAAAAATAATGCTGTAATTTTTTAGACTCAACTTACTTTTTCAAGATTTTTTATAGCTTTATTTTTGTCGTTGGTGAGAAAAGAAGAGAAGAATTTTATATCATTTTTTATGTTAAAAACAAATTCGTAAAAATACTTTGAAATTTTCTTTCGCTTACTGTCTTTAAATATTGCTTTAGAGAATGGCATTAAATGTAAATTCGGCAGCATTATAAAGCTTTACAGATTTATTTGAGACAAAAGCAAAAAGGTGTTGTACAATACATATTCAAAGAGACCAAACTATTTAACGATTTATGCAGACAAAAAAGGGAATGATATTCTTATAAATAGTATAAGATTGTTTATGGGAAAAAGCTTTCATTTTCAGAGAAAAGAAAATATTTGTCTCTGATAAAAATATCAGTACTTTATATATTTAAGTACGAAAAAAATATTAAATAATATATTATATACTAAATTCATGTATTCAGTATACACTCATTTTAAAAATATTTTCAGTCCGTTTACAGTAGAATAGTCTTTAGTGGAAATACAAACTAAAATGATAAACATAATGAAAATTATCATTTTAAAACCTTTCATTAGGAGTATACACACAAAAGAAAGTAAATTAATTGTACTCTCCCTCAAAAAGAAGAATGAAATAGGTATAGGATGATAAAATCAGTCACTAGAAGTTCTAAATAATTTAAAAATTGCCCATAAAAATTATATAAACACATTACTTATTAGAGGGCCAATTTTATGAAAATTTTCAAACCAATTACATGAGAAATGTAGTGAAAAGGATTTGAAAACATATAATCTATGTACAGTATAAAATAAATAACCCATATTCAATGTATTTTCACCTAGATTATAAGATTTTACTGCCACACTTGTTCATATGCATATGCTATTACTTGTTCCAAATATCTGGTATATGGACTTAACTCTATAAAATTAACCGGTTTTCACTTAATTAGATCTGAAAAATGGAGGGGGTCTATTTAGCTACTAAGGTGCTCAATATTTATCTTCCATGGGAAGGAATGTTATACTCTCATGACATTTTTTAATTGTGTTTCATAAACTGTTGTTGTGGGGACTGTTTCTTAAGTTTTTTATATGAGGAGAGTGAAGAACAACTTTTAGATAATCCAAATATAAATTCTAAATAAAAATCCAAAATTTAAATAATCCAAATTTAACACATCTCATGATTAGATATTTAAACTGATAGGTATATAAATAAATCTTAAAGGTTGACAAATGTTACATCGAAACCCTGATTAAAATCAATCAGTAATCTGAAAAAAAAAAGCTTAAACGTTTTAACTACATTAACACAACACAATAGTACATTTTTTAAAGCAATTTCTTTCACATATATACCTATAAGATAATCTAATGCTATCTATTGACTTTGAAGAAATGATTGGGCATGATGTGCCTGGGATTTGTCCAGCATGCTAATCAAGCTGGCAAATACCAGGATTAAAGTTTCCAACATTGACAATCGCCCGAAATATCTTCCAGTATATCCGAATATAAGTGTACAGTATAAGTATGTGGGGGCGTAGTCTCGCTGAGATATCGGCAGGTGGGAGAGAGGTATGGAATCAGGAGAAAACATCCTTTCTCTTTCGGATGATCAAAACTGCGGAAAAACTGAGAGCATTGTGAAAGCTTTACATCTCTTAAGGCAGACGAATCATTGCGTTATAAAAGGACTGGTTCAGTTTAGTTTCGTTTGGAGCGCTACGGATAATTTTCTTATTACACGAGGTCTTATCAGACCGAGACCTACTCTTACAGCTAGTTCCGAAGCGCTATATATATACATTTCACCAATGGGATTAGAACACCAGGCCTGACAGACAAATATAACAACGAACTAAAAATTAATCGAACTACGGGCGAAAATTATGTGCCATGTTCTGTACTTAAAAGTTTTGATTGTTCTATAAAAAATATATATTCCACGGAGCTTAAAACCTTGCCATTAGGTATACAGTATTGAAAATGCGTGCATATATAGAAGTAGATTTAATTATTGTAATATACAGTCTGTTCCATTAGAGCGTGTCGTTCATAACTTCGTCAATAGATAGCGCGAGATACCGGCTTAATTGCACGTGTTCTTCAAATATTAGAGAAGAATGCTTCATGGTTATATTCTTTATTCGATTTGTTTTGCTGTGTTTAAATCAACAACTTCAAAATTAGTGCCGCGTATGCAAATGGTTTTGAGGCAGTGTTTCTGTGACCATCCAAAAGGACCAAAAATGTCTTGTGCAGCTGCAACCCGGTACATGAGAAAGTCGGAGTCGTTCTTCAAGAAGTGGGTAAAACGTTATAAAACGGTACAAAATATTGACGACCTACCGGTACGGGTAAACGCCACTCAACGTCAAAATCGAATGATAAAGGGATTCTTGCATAATCATTAATAATGGGTACTGGACAACTTATTAGGTGAAATGCATTTCAGTTTAATATGTATACTACACAGTACAAATGTATTTTTAACTAATTCGTTTGTATTTTCAGAGAAATAGACGACATGCTCTTATGGAACAGACTGTATATTATATATGAACAGAACAGAATTCAATAAAACAAAATAGTAAAGTATGAAAAAAATTATAATAATTTCACAGGGAACAAAGGGATAAGAATTACATTTTTAAAAATGTATACCGTAATATTAATCCACGTTCGACGAGTGGTCGCTCAGGTTACTACAGCAGTTTACAAATATGACACTTTTACGATTTATAAGATATTGCCGCTCACAGTTTAAGTATTAATTGGCTACGATAAGATTAAGAAATTGCTCGAATGTAAGGTCCAAAATGCCAAACTCCGGAAGGTCAGAGACCTTTCTGAATCAGCTTCTTTTTGGTCGGCATTATGACGATTAAGGCAAGTGATCCTTCTGTTCGTAGCATAGAAACGTGGTGTTTGTGGAGTCCCACCTGAATTCTAAACCACGCACCAGAAATTACGTTTTATAAATTTACAGACATTTTCATTTATCAATAATTAGGTAAATGAAAATTTAAATAACCTTAATCAGTGATTTATCAGTACTTTGTTCTCCGAAAAGTCACACAAAAAGTGGGTAAAATGTGCTAAATAATTTTAATTTTACATAATTTTTTGTTTGTGCGTCTTCATTTCAAAGACTAGACAGTGAAAAGTAATCCATGTAAAATTTAAACATTTAGCTAAAGGCAAAATATTGAACAATAAATTTAGTTAATCCGTTTAATAATGAGTTTATGTAAAATATTAATGAGAAAATATAAACTCATAAAATTGAAATGTAAGTATAAAAAGACTTATACAGATTTAAAAGATAATTCTTATAACTTTACATTTTTAAAAAGTATTGTCGCAAAAGATGTTATTAATTTATCTAAAAATCTGGAGCAGAGAAGTTGATATAAGGTAGAATTCATATGTGTGAGGAATTCTCTGTAACTGACAGTTAACAAATAATGTCGGATATTTCGGGATATTTAAACTTTTGTATAAATGTCTTCGATCTTATGATTTTATATACCTCTAAATCAGAGAACGTAACAGAAATTTTCCATGGTGAATGGGTGGGTGTGTTCTAATTCAATTCATATCTCAAACTAATACAATTCTTACATCTATAATATATGTATAGAATAGTCATGAGGTTACAAACCCCCCATCCCCTTTCTTAACCCACTGCCAGTGGCGGACTAAGGCTAACCTAGGCAACATTGTAATTCCGGGCCTATTTTTCAGTTATGACACTTACTTTGCATTTGGTAGTTTGATTTTAAAGCAAATAGTATGTAGTTGTATTTAATTATCGAATTCCAAGAAAAAAAAACAATATATATGTACAAAAATTAAATAAACATAATTAATTAAAACAAACATACAGATAATTTATTAAAACAAACAATAATGCTTAAACAAATATACCCAGATTGATTAGTTATATTGCCTTTTTTTCTCACTTTTAATTCTGCAAACTCGTCAATTAGTTTGTCATAATTAATAGACTTATTTAATAACTCTTTTTCTATATAACGTAATGATAAACTATTTAATTTTTGTTGGCCTAATGTGGATCTTAAAAAAAAATTTATTCGAGCTATTACTGAGAATAATCTTCCACCGCTTGCATTCCATATTGGAAGGGTTAAATAAATTCTAAGAACTATGTTTAAATTAGGGGATGTAATAGTGAATTTTAGTGTAGTGGGCCACTGCACTAAAATTTCTACTTTTTTAACGAATTTAAAATGCAAAAAAATTTATCTGATAAAAATTCTATTTACAGTTTGAACTTTTTTCTTCTATGTAGATACTGATTTCATGTTTTCAGGAATTATTGATTTTTAAATAAGATTGTTTCGGTTTAAAAATAATATCTATTCTTTATGTAATTTTAATTTTAAGATAGCTTTATTACTTTATTTTTACAAAACTAAACCTTATTAAATTTACTTATATTTCAATGCAAATGATTAATTGGTAAAATTTTTTGTCCTATAAATTAATACAGAGATAAATAAATCAATGAATATATCTACCACATTGGGGTATATTAAAAAAAGTTAAAATGTAGTTTTTCGTTTCACTTTAAGGAGTTTAATCTGCTACTGATGAATACTTAGCTTGAGATTTTAATATTTATACTGTAATATAACTTTCACACAATAATGAAAGTAAAAAATATATAGATTAACATAGAACGAAAAAAAAGAAAGGTAAAATAATCTAGAAAGCATGTCTTTTGAATGTATCTTTTGGTTCTAGGATGTAATTGAAACTATCCAGTATAAGAAGATGTTTGATAATATCAGTTGCACGAAAAGGAGGCAGTTCTCTTCGAAAACTGATAGCACTGTTTGAGAAGGTAAGCCCGTGAACTTCGGAAAGAATCTGATCATATGAAGGCCGAATTATTCAGAACAAAACAAAACGATAGGTTTCTCCACGACCTTGAACTAAAAAAAGAGAAGAGAAATATCTTCTGTAGCAATATCTGAGAGACAGGCATATCATCAAAGGCGTCAAAATTTACAGACTAAAATAGCAGGATAATAAATTATGTGGGAGATAATGAAATATATAACTGTAGATAGGAATAATTTATCAGTACAGGTGAAAAATTCAGTTTAAAACCTGAAACATTCTTTACTAACACGTATGTATTGAGGTTTGATTCTCAATGAATTCGGATGAATAGGGATAATAATAAATAAAACTATGGTTGAGGGGAAAATCAGATGACCTATGGAGACAAGGTAATCTAAAGTCAATTTTAAAAACTATTTCTATAAAAAAATAATATTAACGTGATATACACTATATTGCCAATAATGATCGGCCACTTGCTATTTTAGACATTTTGTTGAATATATAGAAAAACACAGGAAGAATCATCCTGAAACCTCAGGCTTGTAAACAGCCCCTCATCTTTTTGCTTCCTTTTAGAAACAACGCATTTCGAGCTTATTTCTATCGACTATCATTTTCAGGATTTTCAAACTGTATTTTTGGGACTTTCGCAAAAGTTGCTCTATACATTTAGCTAATACATTATGCACATTATAATTTGATTGCAATCGGGCATGCTCAATGAAACATTATTTAGTGAAACTGTACATTTTTCATCCAGTATTTATTATTTTTTAATTCCAATTGGAGGGTATTTTGTACAATGTTGTTTATCATGCGTCTTGAACATAACATTATTTGTGTTATTTTTCATCAAGTTCAGTGATAAGTTCAATAATTTATTTTGAATTAAATATTTTATTGTATTATCCTCACAATGTTAGTTGATACCCATTACAGGTGTAACGGAATTTACTCATAGAGTATATGAAAATCCGCCAGAGGGCACCGTTTCGTATTGTAAGTATAGTAATTTTTTCTGTAACTTGAACCCTTTCTAGCAATATGTTATAATGCATATTGCGCACTTATTGAAGGAATGCCAGGCCTTATAATACCTGGTATTATTTTATGTTTAATAAATCTTAATTTGTAAATTGGAAATATTTTTTTATCACACCGATGCACTTCTATTGGATGTTATGAACCCATGCTTTTTTTTTTCTCTTTATGACTCTATCTTCTAATATAACAGATCATAAAATCTTATGGACAAATTTTGTTTGAAAATAAAGCACTGTCTTTATATACAATATAATCAAATACGAATATATAGTAAAGAGCTGGAAAGTGGAAACTGAACTGCACTTAAATGCCCAAAAGCAAAAAGGAGAATTATTTAAGAAAATACATTTATTAATCAGTTCTTTAAGGTGTTGATTAAAGAACTGATAGATAACGTAATTAGGGTAGATAGAGTTTATATCCCGATCAATAATAAGGTTGTCGATCAGGAAAATCTTGGGAAGATAATTTATTCTCACGTAGCCCAAGAGAATAAACGAACAGTCCAAAAGGTTATTAGATAAGTTATATTATATGCATATGAGATAGCAATCATTTTAATTTGATGTTAAGTTGTGAGATCTACGATCAAAGTAAGCCTAGGACTTATTGCTTAAACAAGCCCCAAACGTTTAAGGACACTTACCGCAACGATGGTACTGGAACTCATGGACCGAAAGACAGTACACAACCGTACATTTTCGACAGACACCCGGCTTAACGTTTTATTTGAGATTGACAGATTGGTTCGTAGACTTATAAAAGAGCAATAAATCGCACCAGATATGATATACCTGAACGATTTCAATAAATGCTGATGTTTTATTTTTAAAAAATTTCATTTTGTTATTCCATGTTCATAAACTAGAAATTTTAATTGTAAATAATACTGAAGTGGTTTCAATAATGAGAAATCTAGTCCAGTTTAAAATATTCAGCTTGAATTCTTGAGATTCAAATTAGGCTTGAGTACTACCGGATTGATGCTTTATAAGTTCACAAAGTAATTTTTAGGATACTTTACTACCTTCCTGATTACATAACTAAAGAACAGTAAAAGAGTAAGTGCTTCAGGTGAACAGAACGTAAAAGAAGTATATTTTAACAACAGGCAAGTTCCAAAGGACATCCAAGATGTATAGCCATCGATCAGATATTGCAAATTTCGGAGAAAGATGAAAGAGTAAGTGCTTCAGGTGAACAGAACGTAAAAGAAGTATATTTTAACAACAGGCAAGTTCCAAAGGACATCCAAGATGTATAGCCATCGATCAGATATTGCAAATTTCGATAACATGCCCGATGCAAGATGTGTGCTGTTAGGAGATATATATATATATATATATATATATATATATATATATATATATATATATATATATATATATATATATATGTATATATATATATATATATATATGTATATATATGTATATATATATATATATATATATATATATATATATATATATATATATATATATATGAATAGGAAATATTTTGATCTATATTGGGATCTTGCGAGTAATATTTCTTATGGACACATAAAAATGGTAATGTGTTTGTAAAATTTATTTGGCTTTCTGTTCAATGAATAGCAAAAATTATAGATTTAAAAATCAATAATTACAAATATATGACTCAATAACACAGTCCAGCGTAATTAGGTGATAGCAGTAATAACTTAAAATACGCCTTGAATAAATGCAATTGTCGTCAAAATATTTTTTTCTACTTAAATACGTAAATTTTATGTTGCATCTTGTACGTGAACCAAAGATTCTTCCAAAGAGATTATTAAATAGAACAAAGCATTTATATTGCCTTTCAAAACCATTACCTCTCCCTTCTCTTTTTTCCTACAGTATAAATCTAGGAATACACAGACAAATGAATGCGACAACGTCAGCAGTGATAAATTAGCGGAGCAGAGGCTCACAGTTGAGTCCTCCTGAATATTAAAATAAAGGCAAATATTTCGAAGCTACCTCGACCTTGAATGCCTTTTCCTCGTATTGCGAAACGAAATGCATTTACCGTAGCAGCAATATTAGATTGCTTTCCACAACGAAACATAAAAGTGAAATATATAAAGTCACTTTCTCTATTAGTGCGAAGTACTTAAAAAAATTTCACGTGCCCCGTGATAAAGAATCGAAACAAATTAAATTATTCCAAAAATAAAGAAATTTTAAAAAATATATTCTCGTAGAAAATAAATACAGTAAAACTTGTGCATAATGATACTAAATGGAGCTAGAAAACTTTGTTACAGACATGATAATATCGTTGTAGAGAGTTTGATTATTTGAGCATCTTAAATGTTTATGTACGTAGTGTGCATATACAGTGGACTCCGCTTAATATGATCGCGGTTAATGTTATCAATCGCTTATTGTTATCGAAATCCCTTGGTTTCGATTTTCTCTATTCATTTGTATGTTAAAATTATCGCTTTATATGATCGTTACATCGGTTAATGTTATCAGTTTTTGAACTTCATTTTAACTGCCAAAGGAATATTCAGAAGGAACCCATTCTTTTCTTTCCCTTCTTTCTTGTTTTAATTTACGAGAATTCTCCCTCTTCCACCCAGGGAAAAGGAGAAAAAGACTGGGAATTTACACGTTCCTGGTCTTTTTCAGAAATACGTACACCCTACTGGTGGTCAACAATTGCCAGATAAGCAGAAGGCAAAAAATTCTATTCGGAACTGAGAAGGAGCGTATTCACATTTTATGCCTTGCTCGTTTACATGCAGTTTGCTGACATGGAAGCCAGAAAGCGAAATGATTTAACATTAAAACTAAATATCGAAATTTTAAATCGTTATGACAGGTTACCACATATAGCGCAGTTAAACATTTCTCAGCTTCTGAATTGCATTGAAAGTGTTGAAACGTGGAGTACAACACCACTCCGATGACTTTAAAAAACATTATGATTACGAACGATTTATCAGTGAGCTTCTTAGAAAGAATTGTAGACAGTTAACAATTGATCAATTATTTTTATTATGTAAAGAATTCTTATGTCTTAAAGGATAATATACAGTACATAAATATAAGGTGAGTTTTTTCATTTTATTTTGAAATGTAGTACATGTAAATTAAAAGGGGGGGGCAAATTTATCTAATTTTGTATATCGTTTATTGTTATCAAATGGTTATTGTTATCAAAATCACGGTGTCTCAAACTAAATACATTAAGCGGAATCCACTGTAATACAGGGTGCGGACAAAATAAGAGTTCTGGCCCACCTTTTTATCCGCAGCCATTAGTTAGTGTAGACATATGCTTCCAACTACAACAAGGTTTCAAATAAGATAAGTACAAGTTAAACGAAATTTAAAAATTTAAAAATTCAATTTTGCAAGAATTATAAAATTAAAATTTTTATGTTCTTCTGTCTTTTTGTCATTATATTAAATTAAAATTTAAAACTTGTCCTAAGAATTATAACAAAAATAGTTCCACTTTACTATGACAAAAATTGATCGAGATATTTAAATTCAAAATTTTGAGATTTTTTTCTTCAATCACGGATCGGTTAACATAATAATTATACTAATTCGAGGTTGCAACATGTCATTTACGTCGAAGTGGGGAGAGAGTTACGTAATAATACACGGGAGTACACATCCACAGTAAAGTGAATATACATTGTACACAATTTTCGAACATTTTGAATTTAAATATCTCGGCTAATTAATATCTAAGATATGCGGAATTTCTTGCGTTACGGCTCTAAGACAAGTTTACATTTTTACTTAATATTTTTCAATTTTCAATTTTTACTATGATAGGGGAGATAGGCATGTATAAAAACATAGATTTTATATTTATGAATTTTTCAATTGAAAAATACCGTAAAACGAACGCTTCTCTTATTTGAAATATTTTTGTAACTGAAGTATATTTTTGTAACTACGATGAATGGTTGCGAATAAAGCGACAGACCGAGAACTTTACCATGAACTCTGCATTTTGGATTATATTTATAGATCTAATTTAGCTTTATTTATAAAATTTAAAACGTAAATATTTATAATGCAATTATTGCTAAACAATTTGACAATTTTTCACGTAATAAATAATGAATCATATATATATATATATATATATATATATATATATATATATATATATATATATATATGTATGTATGTATGCATGTATGTATGTATATATATGTATAAATATATGTATATATGTATATATATATATGTATACATATATATATATATATATATATATATATATATATTATATATATATATATATAAATATATATATATGTAATATATCAAATTTATTTAACTTTAATATTTCCCTTTTTTTAATTAAAACTTTATTTTAGAGCTGCTAAAACGGACATCTTTACTAGTCAACGACAGACAAAGGAAAGACACAAAAATCACTCTGCTCGAACAGAGGTGCACCCAAGAGCGAAGACAGAAAGAATTTTCTCACTTACTCAGCGAATTTAAGTGTAAGATCAGGAAAAACGCGGAGCCATTTGCCGGCGACAGCTGGGAAACGTGTTGAATAGACAGAAAATTTACATCTATAGGATAGAAAGCTTTGGAAAATGGATCAAAAGAATTTTAAGTCGAGAACGCTCCTTTGATTAAGACATTTAGAGGCTGGGAAAAAGATTTTAAGGAATTAGAATGGGAGAGAGGAGGTTTTTAAGGAAATATTAAAGTTAAATAATTTTGATATATTACATATATATATATATATATATATATATATGTGTGTGTGTGTGTGTGTGTGTGTGTGTGTGTGTGTTTGTGGAAAGAATGTTATTTACCTACACATACATACGTAAATATATGTATATATATATATATATATATATATATATATATATATATATATATATATATCACTATTATACATTCAGTCACAGGTAAAGTAAATTACAACAATATCTATTGCCTTAAACATAAACGAGCCTAGTAAAACTATCGCTACAAACCTTTTAAATAGAGATTAAAAAGTGTATCTGAAAATTAACCTTTTCTATTTTGCTTTGAGCCCCTCGTCGAAAAGAAGCTTATTTCTTTGACCGCTAGATATTAAATTTCGTTCAAAGTTTAAAGTAGGATCTACTTATATCTATGTTTATTTTGCATATGTTATTTTTTAATATTTTCTGTCTGCCACTGCGGATAATTCTGTCTCGTAGTAAGTCTCGATCTGCCCACCACCATTGGAGGAAGCCTAGAGGGCCTCAAGACCTTATGGGCCCGGATCGGTGCTAATGTCTTGTAGTAAAGGACAATATTAAAATTTTAAACCATTATTTATTTATTTATTTTTTGAAAAAGAGTATATTTGATAACTAACCACTTGGTACGCAGTTATATATAAAGTTTAGATTAGTTTTTAGATTATGTTACATATACCATCAATAAATACAATTTTGAAAATAAAACAACTAATTTTTATAAATCGAATAATACATTTTTCAAAAATTTAATTTTGTCATAAAAATTTAAGAATTAAAAAATAAAGAGTCAAATGTTTAGGGATTTAGTCCTGCAATTGGCTAACAGAGATGCAGCTACATTTGAGAGATTATATAAAGCGAATAAAGGTACTTTAAAGAATAAAAAATATTAAGCACATAAATAAAATGCTAAATAGTTTTCATTTTACAAACGTTCATGCCGTTACTTGTAGCAATGCATTAGAAATACGTGGAAAGATGGTGAAACTGAAATTTAAAAAAAAATTCAATATGCGAAATAAAAATAGACCAAATCCTAGTCACAAGGAAATAAAATTTATAATATTTTAAAATATTTTAAACTCTATCAGAATGGCTAAATCACTGAAAAGACGGATTTTTATCGTGGTATAAAAGATATAGATATTCTGTGGTGCCTTGCCACACGGTTACCAGGCTCGTATCCGCTTCGTCTCATTCTCGACTCAGCCTTAATAAGATCCTAATCCGAATAATTTTAATCGTTGAATGGTTCCTCGACATATTTTCAAAAAAACTGGTAATTTCGTACTAACTGGCAACAGTAGCAAGACTACATTATTATGTTATGCCCTTCGTCCGTGTCTAGGACTACCACCATATACCATCAGTAATCATTTAGTCAGATCCATGGTAGCTCAGACTGCAAAGACAGCAATCTCATAACCGGAGGTTAGCGGGATCTAGACTCGAAGCCGGGTAAATATCAGCAATGTTCATTAACCCCTTAAGCGGTTTGCCCGTACAGTGTACGTACTACCCAAAATTGGCCTCAACTGGTTTGCCCGTACGGCGTACGGGCATCGATATTTTCTCCTTTTCTTTTCTGGTTTTCTCGTATTTTTCATTATTGTAAAGAGGCTATTTAGCATTAATATTTTTCGACATTGCTGTATGAACTCATATGTTGTCTACCGTAAAAACGGAGGAAAAAACGGAGGAAAAAATTAGACTTGATCTCGTTGACCGTATAATCGAAAAATATCATTCGGGAATAAATTTCCGACGTGGACGACCAGGTTCGGAGCCTAATCTTCTCAGACAATTTTTGGAAATATTTGCTTCCACAGATAAGAAACTGAGACCTGCAAGACAATGTGCAAAGTGCTGTTTGAAAATAAATGAGAATGAAAAGAGATTTCTGTCTTGATTGCGACGTAGGACTTTGCATTACACCATGCTTCCTAGTGAACCATACACAAAAAGACTTCAAAACTGTTTGGAAAACTTCAAAATTCACAGTAAGTATGAGAGAAATTAATCTAGAATTTGTAAACCATTCTTCACTGCATGCAGAATGTACTTGAGAAAAACAAACATTTAGGGACTTTGTGTTCCAAAATTGTAAAATAAAAAATGTTGTAAAAGGGAAAAAAATAAAAAAAATCCTATTATTTTTATTCTATTAAGTATGGTTCTTGCTTATATTGAATAAAAATATTTCTTTTTTGGAAGCATTTCTGGTAAAAAAAAAAAAAAAAAAATTGACCGTTTAAAGGGTTAATAGCGGTTGGGGCACGGAAAATAGGTTCGTGGCCGCAATGTCTTCCAAGTTCTCAAACGATGCCTCTAGAGGGAACAGGTAAAGCATAGGGTCTTCTGCTTGGTCCCTATTTCTAAATTACGAGGACTCATTCTTAGAAGTCCAAACTCTCAGAATAATAGCAACCATCTTTCTATGAGAAGCCATATGACTTCTAATAATGTACAACACACCAACCAATCAACCAACCAGCGCATTTTGTCGAAAGGTGACAGTAGGTCGAATAGGTTTGTGCAATTATGCTTGTAAGATTGTAGTGACGCACATGTTAAAGACTAACGTTTGTAAAAATATTTCAGAACGACTTTTATATACTAAATCTATAGGAAAGAACAAAGTTGTAGGTATCTATTTCAAACCGCCAAATTTAGTTTCAAACAAATCAGAATAAAACATAATTAAATGTTTTGAAGGCTGCGAAGGGCAAAATATCGAAGGAAAACAGGAATCTATTGATAAAATACTGTATCATGCATGTACACCAAATTCGATAAAAGGATCACAGGTGGGATTTACTTTTGTATAGGATCTCACTGCACAGAGAAATCTATATGTATAAAGATTATTTTCTACAATAACATTTGCAGTGCTATATTTACCCTTGCGATTTTATTTTTTATCGCTGATGAAAAACTGAAGAGGTTTTTCATCTTTTTGAAACGGTCATTCGCAATCAAAAATTACTCGAGATTAAAACGCATTTTCCTATCAGAAACATCTCCGATGAAACTGATTCAATGATCTGATATATTATCTGATCATCCTTCTAGTTGCACTTAGTTTTGTAAGCACAATGTCTGTTTACTCTTGAGCATTTTGTTTATATAAGAATCATTGTGAATAAAACTGTTACTAGATGTATTTATGTTTTAATTTAATGTGGAAAGTATACTCATTAGAAATTTTTAAATGGATGCCAAAAGTACAATACCTGCAATATGAGACTATTGAAAATTAAAAAAAAATAATACTAAAACTTTTATAATATATATTTATAAATGTCCATTTTATTTATTTCAATATACCAGATTACTGACACCAATAAAAAGCAAATTAAAAATATTTATAATAAAGTACTCTTTTGAATTCTACTTTAAATACGACAATGCATTAAAAAAGAGAAAAAAAACTTAGTTTTGATATTAACTTTGAAATGAACTCAAAACGCATTTATAAATTATATTTCTGCACCAAAAGTTTTGATTAAACTATTTTGGTAATAATTTTAATGTAAGTTTTGATTTTCCAAAGCATTTTATTTAGATATTTAAATACCTTTTTCAAAATACAGAATTGACGAGTTTTGCGTTTCGAAATTAGCGAAAACTAAAATCTTTCCTTTTTATTTGCTATAAGATTACTATTTCATAAACTTCGACTGAATTTAACAATTATAAATGCACCAGTAGTGTTTCAAATATTAATATAATACGTAAATTGTTATTTTATAAAGAATGTTTAAAAGTATTGTTAGTTTGTACTTTATGTTGTGTTTATATAGAAATCGAACTTTTACAGAACATAAAACAGACTTCAAATTCATAAGTATTAAATAGTATAAAATAATGTAATAAATCGCATTTTGTATTAATTAATATCCATTTGTTTTATTTATTTTTACCCACTGAAAAGAAATCTGCAAGGAAAACAAAAATGACCGGAAAATAAAGCAAAACATTCACCTAAATTACTCTGTAGTTTCAGTTTAAAATATTTTATGGTAAGACAATGACATAACGTATGACGTTCTCATATTTTTCATGACAAATAAAGGAATTAAAAGAAAAAATAAATTTAAAATGTCCAGAAATATTTGAAAAATAGGAAGAAAAAAAAGTTAGATTACAGGAAAAAATTGCTAAATAGAGAATATACTTCGCTATAACTATTTGGAGGATAGGAGCTGACAGAATATCGATGGCGAAGAGCATCGATAATATCATTACATTCGCGTATTTTCAGTGTGCGGGAGCTGGCTGCAATTATCCTTCTAATTCTTCTGTGATTGGCTATACTTAATTAGTTCCTTCTTTTTGTAAATTTTCTTGTTATATTTTTCATTGGTATCATTTTTAGATATATATTTTTTTTTACGAATTGGCGTAAACAGTTAAGATGACACTTACGAAAATCAGTGTTTTGGAACTAAAGCAATTGCAATTTTCAACACTGTCTTTGGAAAGAAAAACTAACTGGTGCCATTGGTTTTCTATAACTTATATTAGAAAAAAACTTACAGACTATGTTTTGGAAACCCTATAAACTGTTGGTAAACATTGTTACTATTCCATCGACTACTGCTCCAGCTGAGAGGCATTTTTCAACTCAAAAGGTCTTAACTAGTTTTAAAGACATTTTTAAGAAACATGATCTAGAACAGACTACGTGCTCTAGACGTATTCTTAGTTGAAAAGAAAAGCATGTTAAATGATATATTTAAATTCAATGAAAAACGTTATAGATTTGTCTGCCTTAAAAAATAGGATAAACGAATAGATTTAATTCGCAAATATTATAATTGACTATTTTGTAATCAATGAATAAAGATATATTGAAGCAATATTTTTATTTTATTACATTCCATAGTAAAGAATAAAATGTTACAATTTTTTTACCCTTTTTTACCTATTTATTTTACTGCTAACAGAAAAAAGGGAAACTTATTATCTTTTAGCTGCATAGTTTTCCTTTAATTTGTGAAAAAGAAATGCATTTGGACTTGTATGTTATGTCATATTTACATGATTAATTTTCGATATTTGTTTTATGATCCTGCGTTAAAAATAATCCATGAGCCGTCACTGCTCTCAGGTGAAAATCTACAGTAACTTTTACTAAATTAACTCAACTATTCTATTTTTACAAGTATTTCACAATGAATAAATGACAGCAAACTAAAAATGCTTCCTGTCCTCAGCCCTGCGACTGTTCTGTGCTTGTCGGGGAGTAAACGATACTCTGCCAAATGTTTGATAGGTGGGTACGATTAAATTTAGTCCAGCTTTGCGTGCGATAACGAGAAAAGAGCAGGGCGATATGCGAGGCGAGCGGAAATCGAGCGGAAAAACCTTTCTCGAAATTAAGAAGTTCGCGAGCACATGGCAACAACAGATCGAGAAAGTCGAATAACAATATTCGATCGAAAATAATTCTGTTCATAGATTGCTCTCGAATCTCTTTTTTTGTATGGAGGTCTTTATCTTAATAACTGCAGTTTTTTACTTATCGATTCTTATTCTATCTTCGTATGCTAGATCAAAAGATTCCAACTGACGGACCTGGAGGTTAGTTTTGTGACCCACCAAAGAGTTTCTTTTAAGAAGTAAATATTTAATAGTTTCATAGTGGGTTTTTTTTATGAAATTCAATTGAAGTCAGTACAGAACTCAACTATCAGGTTCGTCTGTCCATCTTCTGAGATTACCATTAACAGTGCTGGCGATGAACAACACGTTCGTTGGTTGATGCAGGTGACCATCCACAATCATCCAACTATATTATCCTCATTTAACTTTCATTTTGAAATGCAACATCAGTAATTTTAGTTTGTCTATATTTTTTTCTTCTTGCCATTTGTCAATATTGATTAAAATATTGACACTGTTGAGTGATCATCTTTAAAATTCAACTGTTTGGGGGTGTAATAATAGCTATTACTTACAGTTTTAACACACTGTGTGCGGGTACATTTCGCAGCGGAAATGTACTGGGAGCGGGCGTTTTGTGCGTAAATTTAGTTATTCAGTTAAATCTCAATAGATCGAAAATTATTTAATTTTTTAACCAACTTTTCATATTTTATATTGAAATATATAAACAAATATATAAATAGAAATATATAAATAAATACCATAAAATTTTTGTAAGCAAAAAATATTTTTTTAGTGGATAAATTTACAATAGTATCGTAAATATGAAAATCAAATAGAAATAGTAGTATATAGTTTTAATTTTTTCGAACTATATTATATATAAACATTTTTACATTATAAAAAATGAAAAGAGCAATCATAAAACTAATAATGTAAAAATTAGTTTTTATTTCTCTAAATTTTTCCAGAATCTATGTAGTAGACAAGAACATTCGGCTTCGTTTTCCTGCATATACCGTTATTTTTGTACCCACAAACAAACCGTGTTGTTAGACTAACCCGTACTAGTACATTCCCGCGCTCAAGTATCAGTCGTCAGAAAACGTACTAGTACGTGTCCCGAATACAATGTGTTAACAATTTTACCTCGCTATAAAAAGAAAAATATATCTAATGGTACCTTAATATATGGTCATCAGGCTTGATGAAGATAAAAAAAGTGTTCGATCTCTATCATGATTTTGATTTCTGATCACAATTTAACTAGCCCAAAACCTTCTCAGGATTTAATTGAATACAATATAAATATGCTATGTACAATAAAAAAAAGTTGTTGTACTTTTTTAAATTCAAATTTTCTTTTTAAATTAGTTGCGATGTAACTAAAAGATTAAATTTAGATTGTTTCATTGACTCTGCGAAACTATGCAAATGACAATAGTCGTCTGTAACCTTTTCTTAAATAGTTGAAATGAGACAAAAATATTAAATTTAAATTGTTTTGTTCAGTCTGGGAAACTATATAAGACGTAGTCATCTATAAACATTTTTTTCGAAATGGTTGTAATGTAACTTAAAGAGAAAATTTAAATTGTTTATTTTTTTTACTCTGAGAAACTATGTAAATGACATTAGTTTTTTGTAAACTTCTTTTGAAATTAAATAAAGGCATAGTGTTTCATTGCTCTGATGGAAAGGCATCCTAATTCAACTTGTTCCTAAGCTAACTATAAACCATTTGAGTTGGCTACCCAGTGTGGGTTTGCGGCTTACCTGAATCACCATGCAAAACTTCAGGAAGATTGATCCTGCCATTTCGGAATGCAAATCGAACATATGTACATAAATATATACATACATACAGATAATCAGGGGGGGGGATACGCAGAATCTTTTCAAGTGGGGGGGGTCGTAATTTTCTGAACCTACTAAAAGAAATTCGAGTATGTAATAAAGCACTATTATTTCCCTAATTTAGACAGCTAGACAATTTTGACATTTTTATTTAGACAACATTGTTTAGTTAAATTTTGATTTGATTTTTTAAATTTAAGAACATAATTTTTTTTATAATAGGAGGTAAAATATTTTATTCTTATTAAAAAATAGGAATTAATCAAGCCAGAAAAAACTACTCATAATGTAACATCTTCCTAAATAATAACCGTATAAATGTGAATATTCTATAGAAAACCAATGAATTTGACCAAAAAATAAGAAAAAATAACTTAAAAGCAAATAGGGAATTAAACTAGTATACAAACACGATAAAAATTTATTGGTTTATACGGGTGTTCGTTTAAAATGTCTTCTACAGCTGGAGAATACTCAGGAAGATTTTTGTTTGAAGAAAAATATATAGCTTCAACTTTGGAGTGTGCCAATTCTAAAAACTAATAGCCCGCATAATTTCTACTAAAATTTTTATTTTTGTCATTTTGTCTGAGCTCAAGGGGGGGGGTTTAAACCTCTAAACACATCCCCCTTTGCGTACGCCCCTGCAGATAATGTTATGCATAATCCTTCAAATAGATTATCAGTGAACATAGACTAAAGGGAAAAAAAGGGATAGAAAATTAATTTTATTGCAAATACAAAGTAACATGAGCTATCAACAAAACTACTTCGAGGGTACGACAATATGACGTCCCTCTTCCGAAGTTCTCTCTCTATCAATAATCGACAAGCTGTTATCGAGGAAATGATCTTATTCCAAGAAACAGCATTTCGGCCCATTTCCCTCGACTCTAATCGAGTACTTTTAGTTTCGAAACAAACAAACTTTCATCTCCCGTTGAAGTTTTCCCCGTCATTTCTAGAGATTTCCTGACATAGGACAAGACTTTTCTTGACCTCTCTTTACCTCATATTTCAGTTCAAGCGAAATCCCTCTTTTCAAGAGAAATGTAAAGCTTTGGCTACTTCCTTTCTTCCCATTTTCAAACTTATACTAATCAAGTGTTCATATTTAAATGCTGTGTTTTGTTATAATGTTAGAAACAATACTGTTACAAACTATATATTTTGATCAAACTGAAGCTAAATTTCATTTTTATTCTGTGAATGCCGCTTATATTAATACGAACAATATATTTTATTTTTTAGCATACTAAGTACTAAAAAAATTTTTCATTCCTAAATAAATAAATAAATAAAAAGAGCAGACCTGTTCATTTTATGATAAATTTTATAAAAGATAAAGATTTTTCGGATCGAAAAGTAGTCCCCTGAATTGGGGAATAATTATTACCCTACGTAGACGCAAATCATGTAGATAAAATATTTTTTATCTATTATATTTTATTTATTAAATATCTTCGCAAATCACATTACGCTTCTAAGATGCAATGAACGTAATCTGCATATATTATGAAAAAAACGTATTAATAATAGATTCTAATACTAAATAATATTTAACCTAAAAGTTCTTTTTTTTTAATCTATATATCATTTATTATTTATTTTATTAGCTATATATCATTTTTTTCTGTGAATACTGCTTATATTAATAAATAATATAAATAAATAAAAAGGGCAGACCTTTTCATTTTATGATGAATTTGATAAAAGGTAAAGGTTTTTCGGATCGAAACGTAGTTCTCTTAATTGGGGAATAATTATTGCCCTATGTAGAAGCAAATCATATAGATAAAATATTCATCTTAGATGCGTAAAGTGATTTGCGAAGATTTAACTTCGCAAATCACTTTACGCATCTAAGATGCAATGTCTGTAATCAATGCATATATTATGAAAAAAAAAACTGTATTAATAATATATTTTAATATTAAATAATATTTAAATATTTAACCTAGATGTTCTTTTTTTTAATCTATATATCATTTATTATTTATTTTATTAGCTATATATCACTTTTATACTGTGAATACCGCTTATATTAATACGGACAATATATTTTATTTTATAGCGTACTAAATATTAAAAAAAACTTTCATTCCTAAATAAATAAATAAAAAGGGCAGACCTGTTCATTTTATGATGAATTTGATAAAAGGTAAAGACTTTTAGGATCAAAAAATAGTCCCCTGAATTGGGGAAGAATTATTACCCTATGTAGACGCTTTTTAAATCTTCGCAAATCACCTTACGCTTCTAAGATGCAATGCCCGTAATCTGCATATACTATGAAAAAAACCGTATTAATAATAGATTTTAATATTAAATAATATTTAAATATTTATTATTAAATAATATTTAAATATTTAATATTAAATAATATTTAAATATTTAATATTAAATACGACTTAAGTATTTAATATTAAATACTATTTAATATTTTATATTAAATAATATTTAAATATTTAATATTAAATAATATTTAAATATTTAATATTAAATATTATATTTAAATATTTAAACTAGAAGTTCTTTTTTTAAATCTTTTGAATTAATCTTTCTTTTCCCCATTTAGTTCCTTGTAAGTAGCATAATGTGCAATCGCAGAAAATCAAAAAAAAAAAGCTGATACTTTCCGCAGTTTGTTATTCTCTTTTAATGGCCACGATATCGCCAGTGATGCAAAGTTCCTCTTAAAACAAAGGCACGTGCATTTTTTCCCGCAGGTGGTTAGGAATATGATTAGCTATTGTCTTAAACTTTAATTTCCGTTATTATTTCCACAAAAGTAAGTTTCGATAAATGTTATAAATTAGTTGAGGTTGCATGCTATATTTAGTTCACTATATTTGTTTTGGTACTCTCTACTTACTTAAGGTGGGCTTGTAGATGCTTTATTGGTTTCCTCTCGATAACCTTAAACGAAATGTAAAATTCCCTCTGACCACCTCACATTATAAAAAAATTTTTTACACAAATTATGTCCCGCAATAGGTTTAGTTTGATTTGGTTTGGTTTGGAGTGCTACGGTCTACTTTTTGCAACACGAGGGCTAATGAGACCGTCACCTACAGCTTAAAGCCGATTCCGAACGGCTACGAACATCCATGCCACTGTGGGATTCGAATCCATGTACCGAAAGCCAGCACCCTAACTAATCGGCCATTGTTCGGCATATCACGCAATAGAACTGGCAATTCTATATGACTCTATATTTGAAATTTTAAAAATACATTGAGAATAATGTATTTAATTTTAAATTATTTGACAGGAATTTCGGTATACTCTTTTTCAAACACAAATAAGAACTTTAAAAGACATAAATTTGTTAAAAAAATAAAAGATACCTGCCTAAAGAATTGGCTGTGTTATCACAAGGTATAATTATTTTAAAGCATTCTTAAAATGCGATCCCGACAAAAGGAATTTCCTTTTTCACATAGGTTAACATTGAATGAGATGAAGAACAGTTTTTAATAGTTTTTGACTTGCTATATATCACAAAATATGAATGTAATTTTTATTAAATCTCCTATATAATAATAGCCTAAGTTATCTGTCCGTCTGTCCTCGAATTTATGAAGCGGTTGTACCTGGAATGGATAAAGGCATCCATATTGGATTTTTGATGAGTTAGGGTTAGCAACGTTCGAAATCTCCCCTTCCCCCCTTTTTATAGCCTTTAATGCCATTATTTCAAGCCCTACTTTCCCAGGTTAAGAGCAGGCTATTGAATTTATCCCTTCGTTGCATAATAAATAGGTAAAAATAACATTTTATCTAGCATTATGAGGTCATTCCTTTAACCATCTCATTTAATCATTTCTTATTTTAAATTATTTAAATATCGTCTGCATTATTTTCATAAGTTTTATCACTGAACTTAGATATTACGTAAATAATTTTCTTTTTTATTTGACTTTAATAATAGATTAGGTACATATGTGATAATTTTAAATTTAACCGTCGATTATTTTTGGTTGCAATGAAAGTTTTAACACCGGTATTAACAACAAATTCTATCTACCTCCAAGGTGTAGTGGAAAGGATAGTTTCATTCCTTTACTTCCATTAATTACTGTGGCAAAAAAAAAATTGGGAAGAACTTAACGATAATTTCGACGTAGTTAAGAAAACTTTGAATTATCAAAATTAATTCAACGTGATTCTAAACTGCATCCACAGTATGAGGAGACTTAGAGGAGTATTAAGATAAACAAATTATTGAGCATGTACCAGATAATTCTCAGCTAAAAGACAAACAATTCTTTTACCTGCCTAGGGTACTTAACAATTCTGGAAAATTAAAAATTTTACTGATCCCGTCATATGACTGGCTATATGGTAGTATAAAATAATCTCACAACTTTTGAAAGTGTTGATTTATATGCAGCAAATTAATAAGAAATTCGATATCACTTGTTAAAGATAAAATTTATAATATATACTTATACGCATGATTATGACTTTAAATTATAAATAAGAAATATGTAACTATTTTTTAAGTGTAGTTGTCACCTTGAACCTAAAATATATTTTTCCTGATATAATTTTGAAAAGTAGATAGTTTATACTAGAAGATAATAGAGCAGATTGCCAAGTATTTAAGGAAGAATGAAAGTTGTTATTTAGAACTGAAATATCTAAATTTCAGTTCAAATGGAAAGTTTTAAATGGTTTTAAAAATAAGACAAATTTTCCTCCGCATGTAAATAGTTCAAGAATAATTAGGCACGAAAGGACGAAAAATCACGTGAATAGATGACTTTAAAGATATTTTTACTTTATATTTATTTAGTAACATATACAAATTAGATGATATTTTTTACGCCATAACTCATGGAATTAATTTCTTTCATTTTTGAATTAATAATAAGCTATGGAATACTTTCTTATCGAATATTTTTATTGTATGAAAAATAACTATGCTTTCGAATATAATTTTTCTGAAAAATGAATATTTTAATAAGTTTAACTGCAAGAAGTTCATTTTAATAACAAATGTCTTAAGAAGGATGATACTTTTTAAGGAGACGGTGGATGTTAGAAAACGTTTTTTAAAATTATTGTCGAAAAAAAATTTTTAGCGGTTTTTGGCTTGCTATATTTGGCTTGAAGATAACATTTTTATTAAATATAAAATAATCTCTCAAAATATTTCAGTTTTTAAATTGAAAGTTTTGAAAATTTCTGCACGTTTGCAGAAAAGTATAATTAAACAAACCCCATCCAAAAATATCTTTAAAATCTGAAAATTTAAAAAAAAAATTTCATTATATTAAAATATTTTGTGTATTTTTAAAATAGTCCTAGCGAACTCATTAATGCTAATTTTTTTCTTCCATTTTTGATTATTAATTCGTAAAAATTATTTTGGATATATTTGCGTATCATTTTGTCGATATATTGAATAGTTAATTCATAGGAAATATTTTCATGTCTGTAACTGCAATTTTTGCATATGATTCGGACTTTCTAAATTTAAAATGAGTTTTAATAATCTAATAAATTAGATTATTTATCTAATATCTATAGCTATCTTTTAGATTATCTAAATTTGAAACAGACTCCTATATTTATTTACCGAACGATGGCCGAATGGTTAGGGTTCTAATCTTTGGTACCGAAATTCATGGGTTCGAATCTCACTCTGGCATGGATGTTCGTAGCCGTTCGGAATGGACTGTACGCAGGAGGTACCGGTTTCATTAGCCCTCGTGTTGCAAAAAAGTAGACCGTTACGCTAAAAACCAAACCTATATTTATTTAAATATATATTAGCAGTGTTACGTAAACATTATGTAGGAACCTATGAAAAATTAACTAGCAATAAGCCTTCAAAATTTTACAAACTTTTTAATATGAAAATACCTAATAAAAAATATTAATTTATTTTAATTCAAATTTGAATGTGATTAACTCATATTTCAATTTATATGTGTACAAGGTTTTATAATTGTAAATTAATTATTCATAATAAATTATGATGTCCAAAATTTCCTTAAATTAAAGAATGAGCCTAATATTAAAAAAATATTGAAAACAAATTTTAAACTGAAAAAATTGAAATATATATAAATATAAAAATCTCGTAAGAAAATGGTATAATTTTGGAATTAAGATTTTAAAGACAATATTTAACTCTAATATATTACAATGAGGCTTTAAAAGATTCCGACATTAATAATATGGAAAAATCCATAGAAGTGCGAAAATATTCTGAATTCTACAAAGGGAACATAAAATACACATTAACTAGTGCACAGTTCCATTTTCAAGAAAGTTTTAAACTTCTCTTCTTAAAAAACTGCAAAAACATCTTATACATTTCAATTCCACATTTCCGTATCAAAGTAGTAAGATGGTTAATGCAAAATGAAAAATATATTGCTGAAAAATTTTGTATACAGTATCATAGAAAATTTTAAAAATTAAATGTAGTACACCTGCTATTGGACCTAACAAATTTTGAAATTCTACATAAAACTATTTATATTTAAAATATTAATATTCTATTATAATTATATTCTATTATAATAATCCTAATTCTAATTCGTACATTTTTGGTAATTATTCATTATTACATATTTTTTAGAGTTTTTAAGAAAAAACTCAGTTCTATGTTAGAAGAATTTAGATGATTCTCTGCGCTTCTTGTCTTTTACTTTAGTTATTATCCATTTATGTATTGTTGCTCAGCAATGAACGTATTAACTGTTGTAGTTAATGCAGTTACCTTTTATTCTTACGAACCTATACAATATTTTAAGTGAAAATTAAAGCTATACAACGAATCTTCAAAGTGTATAACTATGAAAGAAGCATTACAGATTGTTAATAAAAAATATTAAACAAGATTAAATTGTAATTAAAATCTGTACCACTGAAATAAGGCAAATTTCGCATGAAAGAATCCTTTTATAAGTTTAATTTGTACTTAAAAGTTGCATATAATAACAAATATACAGAGTCAGAGACGTACCCAGGGGAGTGCAAAGGACCATATGCACTCCCACTTTTTTAAATTGGCCGAATGATGGCCGAATGGTTAGGGTGCTGGTCATCGGAACCGGAGTTCGTGGGTTCGAATCCCACTATGGCATGGATGTTCGTAGCCGTTCGGAATCGGCTTTAAGCAGTAGGTCCCGGTCTCATTAGCCCTCGTGTTGCAAAAAGTAGACCGTAGCACTCCAAAAAAACCAAACCAAACCAAACTTTTTTAAATTGCAACTGCTTTTTTCAATCTTTAAATGGTATTTTATCAATTTTCAATGATACAGGATTCTATCAATTCTGGTAAGTAAAAAATTTTGTTTCCATACTATCTCTATTATTTTTCTTAAATGGCCATATTTTTCTAATTTTTATAACTTGGTAAAAATTATATCAGTTCATGAATAGTTTTACAACGGAGAAATTAGATCGATATAATGTATGCTTTAGTTTTTACATAATGATAATACTAAATTAAAAAGTCTATTTTTTCATGGCAATTATAGGCACCTATATGAGAGAATTTAGGAGGGGGGGGTCTGAGATAAAAATGTGTGTATGCATGTGTTGTATTTGCATATTTAAGTGTTAAATTTAGTTTAATGAACTGACTTTACAAAAGGGTGAGGGAGGAAGCTCAAGCTCTTTTTGCATTTTCCATATGAGTGCCCTTGTTGATAATGACAATAAGCACCCCCTAAAATTAATTTCTGGGTACGCCACTGTGCAGACTAAATATGTCTCGTACATAAGTAGATAACTGTAAAAAATAACCACCATCAAAATTCTGGATAATTCACATAATGGAAAATGAACAGTCAGGAAATATATTCTTTTTCCAAGTATATGTGAAATTAAGTTACAGAAGACGAATATAAGGTTGATTTTGCTTGCTATTTAAAGGCATCAAATGCATAATATACAAAGAAAATATTTTATTTATAAATATCGTAGAGAACAGGGATAATTAATTTTCTTCAAGCACATTTCGTTATTTCTCTTAACATACAGTAACACAGATTTTCCGTTATTACTTGGACTTAATTGGGCTCTTAAGTAAAAGTAAATAAATAAATATAAATGAATATAAATAAAAGAAACGGTCTGTTCATGAAAGCTGGAAATCAAAGTTGACAACGATGAATTCAATCATTTAGGAAATTTTATAATTCTGAAATCTTGATAATACAGTTTTTCATATTCGAAAATGTATACAGATATGCCAACATTCAGGCACTTGTGTCCGGAGCAACAGCGTGGATTGAAATTTTGACATGCTAATTACAGATTGTACATTCTTATGGGTTAAGTACATATATTATAGGTTTCTAAATTAAATTTAAAATATTTACACAGTAATAAATTGTAAAAGGTAAATTAAAAGTTATGCACTTAAAAATGTATGAGTAGCTCTTTTAGGTTTAACAACTTATTTTTCAGAACAGTGTTTCTTATTGAATCAATGACCCTGATTAAAATATTTCCATTTTTCTATCACGAGGGATACTAGAATTTGTCTACTCAAATTTCACCTAAGTTCAGTTTGGTTTTTCCGCACAGTACTGAAAACTTTTAACATGCAGCATTACTGTGTGGAAAAAATAATATTCAGCATTATTTTTTGCGAAACTTTGTATTTACAGGGTATCTGCCAAAATAAAATTTTTCAAATCCATGACTTTTCATGACTTTCCCTGATTTAGCAGATCATTTTCCATGACTTTAAAAAGCTTTTGTTAAAGTATATATGAATAAAACTTCTGATGCACATACAAATAAAATATATGCTTTTAGAGAAATTACAGGAATTTTATCATAAAAAAAACTATAAACTTACTTTATAAGTGTTATTAATCTCACATACATAAAAATAAATTGTTGTATCTACATACCTAAGTTTAATCATATAGCAATTTTTCAATCAAAATGTTTCCAATTTGAATTCAGGGTACTTTGGTATTATCCAGGTGACCATGAATAATAGCCAAATATAACCCTATAATGTTTATATACAATATCCCTAGAGATAAACTTATATTTTGTGCAAAAATCTTAACTAATTTTTATTAAAAACTAATTATTATTATATTAATAAAATTTTAATTTACAATTTAAGAAAAAACCAGAATAATATACATTTACCCACCCATTAAGCTTTCTTGCTTTGAGTTTCCTTGGTGAACAAATTTTACTTGGCAATAGGGTCAATAGGATAATACATAAATACCAAACTCGGTAACTTCAGCCAAATGACAAGTAAAAATAGAATTAAACAATTCAATGCATTTTTTTTTAATCGGTAGTTTAGCGGATCCATGACTTTCCATGACTTTTACTCATTTTACTTGAAAAATCAAGACTTTCCAGGTGCGCGGAAACCATGTATTTAATGGCTGAATTGTAACCTTTCAGCTGTTCAAAAGTTTTGTTATTTTCCGGAACAGTCTAAGGAGTTTCCAGAGTTATCCATTTTTCTCATTTTTCTGGAGAATCCGGAGTAGTTGGCATGTCTGTGTATATCCATATTACACTGAAATCGATAGAACTTCTTTCAACAATTCTCTTGGCGATAGTCCGCTACTATTTTGCAATTTTTCCTCGTACAAATGTAATTGTATACAAACAAACGCACACGCTTGAACTTTCGACATTATATTTACGATAGTTCGATACTAGTTTACAAATTTTCCTTGTAAAAGTATAATTGTATACAAACAAGCACGCACACACACACACACACACTCACGCATGAATAAGAGAGGAAGAAATAAAGGCAAGTTATATTAGTAACATGCAAAAAAGTTTTGTAGGTTTAAAAAAATAGAAGTCTTCAACAGTTATCATAAAAATGTCTAAAAAGTTGTGTCATTTTCTAGGAAATTCGAGTACTACAAGCCATTTCGGTCGGAAAAAGAGCGATTATCAAATCAGTTAAAAACCTAAGTAAAGCGATAAGATGTCTATCAATTTACTATGAATGGCGACAAAATCACTCACCTGAATAAAACGTTTTTCCTTGCAGGGTTGAATATGGAATGAGTGCTTCTCCTCCTGACACCGGGCACGGGGGGAACTCTCACGAAAGCACGTGGTGTCACTGAGTGGTGTTGAATCACACAATTCGGTCACTCCGATCCGTCCAGCCACGATTCGTCTGCTGCAGCTGACGGGAGGAAAATATTTTGGAACGGCAACTGAACGCCAACCAGCGCCAAATCAGCGGCGATGGCGATATAACTCACGCTTCATCGAAGAAATAGTTTCGATTACACGAAAGCGCAGTTTTTAAGAGGTTCTTTTTCCTTTTTGTTTTTTTTATTTTTACACACCGAGAGGGGGAAAAAAAGAACGAACGATAAGGAGTGCAGAATTTTTTCTTGCTACGGCGTCTTACGTTCTGAGTAAGAGAGATTTAATCTGAAGATTATTGTAATTTATATATAATTTTTTTCAGATAATAACAACGGTTGACTCGGGCTTCTAACTGTTTGCATAGGTTTAGTTTCCTTGCCTATTTTTAAATGTTTGAGACAGTTGTAAAACACACTCACACACACACACATATTTGTGTGTATGTATGTATACAAAATAGCAGACAAAAACATATTTATTATACTTGTATTCAGATGACTTGTTAGGAGAAATTTTACACGAAGAGATTTGAAATTTGTTAATATAACCTGCACAAATTATTTCATTGTAAAAACGGATCCTTCACAAATTATCTGATATATAACACGTACTTTTAGTACGCGTCGAATCTACAAGTACTTTAACGTCGATATCTACACGTACTTTTGAAAACGAACTTTTTGCAAAAAGTTCTTTGTAAAAAAAGATTTTTTTCACTAATGTGTATTATCTTAACCCTTTCAGACCTGATTTTCGCTAATCGATCTGAAAAAAATGCCTGCAACTAGGCTATTGTAAATAGATCTAAGGAAAAATAAATAAATAAATTCTGATTACAAGCTTTTCAAGAAAAACAGCTTTTTCTTTTTGTGTATAAGTGTACACATCCGTCCAACGTAATGAAATTATATGTGAAATTTTTATATTATGTGAGTACATTTGTGTACACCAGGTCTGAAAGGGTTAAAAATAAACTTTTACTAAAACAATAAATCCCCCCTAAGACAAAAAAGAATCTAAAATTTGATTTTATTTTGTTTGTAGCTCTAATGTCTACTGTATTGTTTACACAAGGGTTAATGAGAAAGGAACCTACTGTGTAAAGCAGGGATGGGCCAACTCCGGCCCGCCGGAAGGTTTTATCCGGCCCGCGGATAGAATTTTAAGTTGCCGGTCCCAGGCAATTTAAAAGAAATATATATTTATACATTATATATCCATCTCCTTATCTACTTAAAATATTATATCCCAAATTTGTTATCTCACTCCAGAAGATCAGCGGTATATTTGCTTCTTATATGTGAACAAGTGTTTTCAACCTTGAACCTTAGAATAATTTCAGAAGTAGACTGACAGATGAGCATTTAGCATCGTTCCTTAAAATCAGTACATCTCACTTCGAACCTCAGTATAAGGAACTTTTAAAAGTGAAATCGCAATTTCATTCATCTCATTAACGTATTTAAACCGTTAGGTACTTGTATATTGTTTTTAAAATTTTAGAAAAATTTATCTTGCCCCGCCAAACTTATTTTCTCTCGATTTTTGGCCCGCGGCTGAAAAAGTTTGTCCATCCCTGGTTTAAAGGCTATTACGAACATCCATGACAGCAGCATGATTCCAACTAGTGAACTAGTACCGAAGAGCAGTGCTTTACCATTCAGATATCGTTCAGCACGGTTCTAAGGAAATTATCATTTAATGCAATTCGTAATGTTCATTTATAATTTTTTCCATCATCTGGCAATCTAGACAGATATCTTTATAAACAACACAGCCCCGAAGCTATTACTCATTTAGCACCACCCGCGTAGCATGTGTAGCTTAACGAATACTACGTACACGAATAACATTGTCCCTCGTGGACCCTACTAATTTAGAATCAAGGACAAAGAACCGTCAGGCATGCCACCTCCAGAGGTATCGTTCAAACATGGAGAACATTGCGACTAAGAACCTATTTTTCATACCCCAGCCGCCCAAACGCCGTTACGGGTGTATCTTTGGACGGCTTAAGCCTTAAACTCACAACCTTCCGGTTATGAGATCGACGCCTTTGCCGACTGAGCTACCGAGGCTCAAACTGAAACTCGTTATATACACATAAATACAAAATTATTTTAATCAAAATCTTTAAAATTAAATTCTACCTTAATAAAGTAAACTTCAGATTCGTAAAGATATATATTTTCACGGAAACGAAATCTTATTTTCACAAAACAGATCCGTTGCTGAAAGAGCTGGATTTAATGCTAATTTCAGTTCACAAAATTATGAATAAATTTTTCACAAAAAATAAATCCTATCTGAAAAATTTGGACAGACTCCTGGTAAATGTACGAGGGGTTGTTGTAAAGTTTTATTTATTACCAAAAATAATCGAGAGAGAAACTTAATTTTTCATTGTTATTTTTTGAAATTTTCGGCATAATCACCATTTAGAGTTATATTTTTCCTCAGCGTCTCTTGCCTTTCCGAAAGTTTGGTTTGAATCGTTGCGGTTTACTTTTTTGCTAGATTAAGAAACCGGGACCTACTGGTTAAAGCAGATTCCGAACGACTTTGTCATTAACAGCTTTCAAACCTACGAACTTCGGTATCAGTTAGCAGTGCTCTACACATTCGGTCATGTTTAAGATAATAATTCGAAGGCCGTTATTCTATAATTCCACTGCAATCTTCTGTCTTCTCCATACTGCGGGTTATTACAATCTACGACTTCCTGAAATCAAACAAATCCCCATTTATAGCTGTAATTACCAACATTATGTGCATAATATGTGATGGATAACATTAACTTTAGAAGTTTAACAAAACATTGCATGAACGTGTGCTGAATGTTTCAGCTTTCCAGAGAATCGTCAACGGTGACAAGGCGCATCATAATCCTGTATTCTGTATCCTGTACTCATAATTCGACAGCACTTAAAAACAGTCAAACTTGAGGATCAAGGATTTTTAAAACATCTGAAAAATATGCAGGTCTGTGCATATGACCCATTATGACTCCCATTGTACAGAAAAAAAATCTTTCTGCGATGTTTTCTGGGTTTAAATGACTTCCACTTTCTTTGTCAAAAGTCATTGCTCAGACTAAAGTGGGAATTGACACGGACATTGGCCCACTGTTCCAAACTTCAGTTTAAAGGAGCGGAGGTATAAGTTGGTTTAGTTTGGTATGATGCGATGCGATTCATTTTTTGGCTGCACAAGAACTAAGGAGACCGAAATTTACTGCTTTAAGTCAATAAGGGGACACGGAACATCCATGCCAACAGCAAGATTCGAACCCATGAACTCAGGTACCAATAAAAAGATAATTCGATAATCGTTCGGCTTAGGCCGTATTATTCGTGAGGGGAATGAAAATACTAGTCTCTGAAATAGAGATCAGCATTATTGCGTCTACTGATTTCAATTTGTCTCGGAACTCGAGAGATGAACCCAGAGCTTTGATACAACTCTCTCTTTCACATCACGCTCTTATTCTTAGACATCGGTCTTGCTGTACGGTTGTTACTATTGGTCGTCTTGGCACTTACGTAACGTAACATCTTTCGTGCTCGGAAACCTTTGTCAAAGTTTTGAGATCACAAAGGGAGGCATTTTCAGAATTTAAGACTTCGGTTTGAGATCTCCTCGATTTCAACGTTGTAATAATTAAAAAAAAATTTCAGCTGGCATCTGTATAGCATCTGTAATTCGCTCTTTTCAATTTTACAGATTTTACAAATTTTACAAATAAACGATGTTTTGTGTTCTCCAGTGTCTGATTGCGCTGTATTAGCCGTATCAAAATTCTGATCATATCTATAGTTCTCGAATGCGAATAAATTCATTATTTAAAATCGCTTCTTAGCTCAGCAATCGCCCCCGAATCAGCTGTATTTGCGTATATCGCGCGAACTTGTTTTTTACTCGTTTCAACGTGTACAGGTGTTTTAAACATGTCGACGTTTTACGAATATTTACTCCGATTTATTCGTATTTTACAAATTATTCTTAAATTTTGGACATCATAGTATGTGCTAGAATGAAATTTGATTGTAAGTGTGTAGTGTGTTTGTGTATACACGACAACTTATAAATGAGATACGAACTTGATGGATCAAATTTAGCACATGGAGTTTTCTGCAAGATTGTAGATATATCAAATTTTGCAGAAAATGGTTCACTAATTGGTTGGTTAATTAATAGCTATTTTGTTTACATTTTTGCTACACGTGACTAAAGAGACTGGGTCCTATTTCGTAATGTCGATTCTGGACTGCTACAAAAATTCATGCTAGCAGGAGGATATATGGACTAAGATAACGAAAGACCTCACCTACTTGACCATCGGCAGACCAGCTGTTACCCTGAAAAAGTACTGTAGAATATATTTCCCAGCAATAGATAAGCGCCATTTTTGGACTACAGTTTGAAATGACTGTTGTATAATGAATGTGCCGTGGGATTTGAATAGGTATTATTTTAAAATATACCAATAAACAACTTTTATTAAAATTTTCGCTTTGTTAGAGAGTTTATTATGTTGAAGGATATTAAAGAAACAAGTTGAAAAATGTGTAATTTAATTTTTTTAAGTTAATGCATATTACAAAAGAATAATGCATGCTGTCAACAAATTCTATGTAAAGTTGTTGCACTAAAAACGAAAATGTATTTTAGTATAAATTATTTATATCTACACTTATGGAGAAATTTTTTTATAGTTTTTATATTACGAACAGAGGAAATTTTACCCACCAATAGATAATGAAAATAACTTAAAAGGTAAAATGCTCTTTATTCCTTTGTGTGTAGAATGTGCGTAGAATCAGTTTCAAAATTCTTAATAAACTATAAATTTTACGATTTTTACAAATAAACTATGTTTTGCGTTCTCCAGTGTCTGATTGCGCTGTATAAGCCGTATCAAACTTCTGATCTTATCTATAGTTCACGTATAAATTCTTATCTATAGTTCACGCGCGAATAAATTCATTAACAAAAAAAAACAAAAAAACTCATTTATCTAATTCTTAAAAAGTCATATCCTGATTAAATAAAAGATGCCAATCTTTTTCAACTGCATAGCTATTTCTCATTTTAAAAACGCAATAATATACATGTTGCAATTAAACATACCGGTTTGTAAAAAAAAACCTTGTTAAATCATAATTTTTTGTTAATGTACTAAAATTTATACCACAATTAAGGAAGCGCAATAGTTTTCAAACTGTGATCCGTGGAACTTTCTACGAATGAAAACACATACAACAAAATTATAAAACATTCACACTAATTTAAGAGTATTTATTAACTAAAAAATATTGTTGCATCCAAGTGTTGAAATCCGGATAACTACATGTCTTAATCAACAAAGTAACTTCCTCTAAAAAAAATTTAATTCCTTACTATAGTTCCGACAATTCAGAGATATCCGGATTCCAAACAACGGATAAATACCAAACAATTCTGCTTACAACCTACAAATATCAGTTGAATGCAAGATAACAGGCGATAAATTCTCGTTATCAATTGCTACGAAATCGCGTTTGCAGTCGAATTTGTATTAACTTACAGTGGGTTTCGCACTCTTTTACTTACAATGGTTATACTGATTCTATTTGATTGGTGATAGCCTCTAGATATAGGTTTTCACGTAGGTCTAGCACATTCTGAAAAATACTTGTTTTACTCCTTTCTCGAAATTTTTATTGGCTTAATATATTGCCTCCAAATATCACCACATTTGCCAAAAGGCGATATCTTGCTAAGCCTGTTATTTTCTCCAGACTATTTGATCGCCAACAACTATTAACATTCTGGAAGTTATGTCTTTCCAAAGACCCAGTTTGTTACAATATTAATAATTGAAAAGCAGGTCCTACACGTTTGGTTGTAAATACGTACAGAATACAAGGAATATTTTCATACATCACTGAATATTTTAACGCCATTCGGAATAAAGTATTTTGGCGAAATATTTTTCTTAGTACACAAGGCAACATAAACAAAATATAGAAAAAGATAAAGGCTGAATATGAAATGAGACTGAAAGAAACATCGATAAAGCTACACTTCGAAAGTTTATGTAAAGAGATTGCCAGCACACAATAATTTAATATGATGTAAGGGTAGGAGACATCTTGATTACGAAATAATACTGTTAATGAGTAAATTACACTAAGTTTATGTTAAATTTTTTGACAAAAATCTGATGTGGACAAGACAAGATTTTTTTTTGTATGCCTATCAACTTTATAAATATTTTTGATTTTGATTACATGATACATCCTCCGAATTATCCTTTACCCATTTCTTTAAAGGTTTAAAGTTGATTTCGTTTTTCAAGGTCACCCTGTTGACTGAATACAGTTCAAGTCCTGCCATCTGTTGGAAACTGACAGTGTTAATATCCGAAACTTTCATTCCATTATAAATCGAAGTTTTTCATGATTAAAATACTTTCCTTAACTTGAAATACATACATAAGTACCGATCACACGTTGATTCTAGTCGAAATCAATTTAGAGACTATCAAAATAAATATTTAAAGTTATTAATCACTGATACTACTGATTAATTTTTTTAATGCGGGATATCTTACCTTTATTAATAACTTTCACCTTACAAAACCGGAAGTATTAGTCTTCCATTTTTTTGTGGCAGCACCATATTGGTAGGCTGACTTTGCTCCCTATGAAAGGACAATACAAACGACAGTCAAGCCTTTCGCGGGATTTGAACCAACATCTTCCAGTACGGTAGGCGAACGCTCCACAAAGTAGGCCGAAGTCTGAAGAAAGAAATTTTATACGATAACAACACTCCCTAAGATAAAAATACAAAATTTTTCTTCATCTTTACATAAAGTAAATATAACAAATTTATAATTCAAATCTTATTTTAAGATATATTTCCTAAGGGTAGGGTAGCTTTCCCAAATATATCGTTATAGTTCTATGTGTTCTCTAGGTCGACAAATTTTGAAAACCCCAGAGATCATGTAATGAATACTATATAAAACCATCAAAAGCGAAGTAAGAATTTGCGAAATAAAGACAATTATTATTTTTTTGTGGCAAACTAATGACATTGAAGATTTTAGCAATTATTTCCATGTAATAGAGAATCTTGTTGAAATTATTTTCTTAAATAAGTAAATAAATTAATAAATAATTGTCGAATTTTATGTATATATTTATTTATTTGGCTAGAGATGGATTATTAGTAACATACCGATCGAGAAACCTGAAATGCAACGTTCGAAGGTGACCAGAGTACGTAAACATCAACTTTCTTAAGAAGAATATGCCACTAGTTATTTCCATACTACTGAAAATAGTATTTGGCTCAAGTATTGTCTGACAGTACTTGAGCATTCAAATATTTAACAATAATAAGTAAGTGACATAAATTTTATTTTCGTGCAGATAATGATACGGTGTGTTTATTATTTATCGCTAACTAAAGAGTAAAAACTTACCGCTACATGTTCTCTGGAAAAAAAAATATCAAAGCCACGAGGTGATTGTTTTATAATGTATTTGATAAACTGTCATTCATTAAATCCATACAAGACTAATATACTTAAACCCTTTAGTAATATTATTAAAATAGAAAGAGTAATGTCAAAATGCTTCAAAGTAATAAGCATATCCGATAAATTCTAACATATATATTGAATATCTTCTTAATCTGTTTCCACCTAAAAAAATCTTAATTTCGTATTTTTATTTCATTATCGTCTGCAGTTAATTTTTGTTTCTATTACGCTAGATCTCATTCTTTTAATATTGTTAATTTAAACAGTTCACATTTATTTTTTGATTACGACATCCTAATTATTTAATATATAATTTTCATATTATTTCAACACCTGTTCAATTAGATGTGGCACCTTTGTTTTTAAAGTTTTATTCAGCATATTTTTTATATAAATATTTTCAAAATACTATTCAATGAAACTCAATTTTAAAATTATGTATGATAAAATGGAATAATACAATGTGCTGCAAAGCTTAATAAAACACAATATAATATGCATAAAACAATAAGACAGTTTGTCGCAACGCACAAACTACTATAATGCCCTTTCCATTCATTTTTATGTTTACAACAGCCAATAGACAAGCAATAAACTGCCCTTCCGTTTGAAACTAAAGCCAGAATTTTCATAATTTGAGAATTTGCCCTACTGCGTGAAATCGCCTTATAGCCTAATTCATAGCCCTCAGGCCTCTAGCTTATGAGATAGCAAGCCAAAAGGTTAGTCAGGTAAGTGTTTGTAAATTAAATCAATTTAAAAATCATCTACAAGAAGATGGTATTGGATAGTTGGCGTGGAAACAGGAAAATCTTCCATCTTACAGGATAATAAAATTTCTGTTTCCGTGGCATGGAAATTACAGCATATCATAAAAAGTGTCAAACAATAGATTATTCATGTTTAGGTACTTCAATTTCGCTAAAATAAATATGTAATATTTTTTGAGCTGCACTGCTCACATTTGTATTTTAAAGTTATGGGTAAATTATTTGTATTTTAAAGTTGCACCGGGCCTCAGAAGCCCGGTGCAACTTTTTGTCTGTGGTCGCACACGTTCTCGAGGGTTAGATTAATTAGTTGTAATTTAAAATTTATGGCTTTTGCTTATTATTCATAAAATATATTTTAGGAAACAAAATAAATAAATAACAGCAGTTACCTTACCATTGGATACACTATATTGCCAATGATGACCGGTCACTTGCGAATTTAGACATTTTGTTGAATATCTAGAAAAATACACGAGGAATTATCCTGAAACCTCAGGAGTGTAAACAGGATGGTAGACATCATATATTTCAGCTAAGAATTTTTCCCGAAACTCCATAGGGGACCGTCAACAAATTGAAGAAAAACGAATATGTTTTGGATAACCCTGTAAAAAGTAATGTATGAAAAGCGTTGAAACTTTAGCACATGATTAGGATGCTTCTTGTAATAATCTGTGTTCATTGTTATGAGGATAGCACGTATACTCGTGGAGAAATTAAGGTTTTTATAAAAAAAACCCGAATTTCTCCAAGTGTTTTGCTTATAATTTGCAGAATTCTCAATATTAAATAATGCTTTTTTCAGGACGCATGACAAACAACATTGTACACAGTACCCTGTAATCGGAATTAAAAAATAATAAATATTGGATGAGAAATGAGCAGGTTTACTAAATAATGTTTCACTGCGAATGTGCAAATGCAATCAAAGTATAATGTGCATAATGTATTAGTTAAATGTATAGGGCAACTTCTGTGAAACTCCCAAAAACTTTAGCGCATGTATAGGATGCTTCTTGTAATAATCTCTGTTCATTGTTATGAGGATAGCACGAATACTCGTGGAGAAATTAAGTTTTTATTAAAACAATCCCAAATTTCTTCAAGTGTTTTGCTTATAATTTTCAGAGTTCTCAATATCAAAGATTGATATTTTCAGGAAGCATGACAAACGACATTGGACACATTACTCTGCAACCGGAATTAAAACATAATAAATATTGTATGAAAGATGAACAAGTTTACTAAATAATTTTTGACTGTGCATGCGAGAATGCATTCAAAGTATAATGTGCATAATGTATTAGTTAAATGTATAGAACAACTTTTGTGAAAGTCCCAAAAACACAGCTTGAAAATTCTGAAGGTTATCGTCGGTAGAATAAGCTCGAAATGCATTGATCCCAAAAGTTGTCTTATGATTGTGCTTTCGGAATGCTAATCAGAAAAAAAAAGATCTACAGTTCAATATACTTTTAAAAATTAATATTTTAGACTTTTAATAAAGTATTTTGGTAATATAACTTTTCTGTTCGTCATCAAAAACAATTTTATTGATATTTGTCAGAGAAAATTTGCATTGGGTCCCAAAAGCCCTGTGGAAATTTTTGTCTAGGGTCGCGCACGTCTTCGCGGGATAGTTTAATTAGTTGTAGTTTAAAATATTATTGTTTTGTTTATTACTCATAGAATATATTTTAGGAAAAAACAACAGCAGTTCCTATACCATTTGATGTGTTATTGTATGTATTGTGATAATACAAAGATGCAATAATAATTTTATAAATTTCACTAGGATGAATCTTTGATATCCTATTTTTCTGTTCTTTGATTAAGAGGTTCTTTCAGGAAAAAGGTAAACTCAAAGGGCTCCAAAAAGTGTAAAAGTACCCCAGCCATAAAACAATTCACTATTGACCTTCACCTTCCTATTTTAGCGAAGCTCGATTTTAGTGTTAGAAAACTAGCTAAGTACATGTAAAATGATGTTACGTTGGCCTAGTGTTTTGAGAAAGAAATTAATACTCATTAATAAACACGTGGACAAATATGTCTTGATTAAATGAATTTATGCAATTAAATAAATGACTAAGGAATACAACTGGAATCAACTTATCATTTGTAGATATCGAAGACTGCTCTCGAGTCGGCGCCATCCCAAAAAAACAATATGGCGATGATTTTTCTCAAAGGGTCTATCCCGCAAGCCGTGGATGCCAGCAGAGTTAACCTTCTCCTCTCAAAAAAATTCAGACTGCCTCGCGGAGAAAAAAAAACAGGGTAAACTCCAGAACGGTGGGGGTCAGAATTCCCCTAGCCAACAGGCCCTTCTGTTGGTTGGGAGAAGTCCGAAGTTTCTTTCTAGTTCAAACCGGTCCTATTCTGGTATGCATTTGACGATGACTCACGGGAAGAGGTAAAAAGAGCTGAACCGAATATAACTTATTGTTACAGTACAGTAATAGATAAAACAGAGCTTATTTGTTTTCTAAAACTCTCCATCGTGATCCACTGTGAGACGTAGCAAAATGTAAACTCTATTAATCTTTTTCCAATTTTTTTTAAGAATAGGGCTTCAGGAGAACATTTTTTTTTTGTTATAAATATGTAAATTAATCTGATTCAAAAATTTTTTGTTCTATTGAAATAAATATCAGATAATACAGGTTCAGTCTATTTAATGTTAGAAGGTCATGTCTCTTGTGACTAAAATAGAGTTTTTATCGCAGGCCGCTTATCGGGCATCCCTACCGACTAAAAGGTCGGAAGCGATTTCGCCTGCAAAACTGCCCGGAGAAGGGACTCCGGCACAGAGCACAAAGAGGAGAAGTGATATGTTGCTAAACCAAGATCGCCGCAGAGAAGCGGGCACGAGGCACGCGCTACGCCAGAGGATACCGTTCGAAAGCAGAAGGATGAGGCTCCAACCACCGTCCAGCCTCGGGAGCGGAGCTCCCAATGGACAGGAAGCCTCCCTCTCGGGAGGCTAACCCTGAAGGAGAGACCCACTAGCTCTCCCAATGGTCAGGTTAAGTGGCCCGCTGCTACCCCGATCGGAGGGAGGGAACGGGTTCACGCCGGTTCCGGGCTGACTCTGGATATGAGGACGAGACACTCCTCCGGGAATCGTACCCCATCGGGGTTGGGTCCGGACCAGAGATTCATCCCTATAGTGCAATGGTGGTTGTGAGAGTTTCCCGGCAAGTGACGCGACGGGGTGAGGTGAGACGACGACAGAAAACCTGAGGCGTCTCAAGACGAGTAGTTAGGATCGGTGGTGGTCGTCCGCAAAAGTCGACCGCCCACCAAGATCTCGAGGCTGTCGGCCGAGAAGAACCGACCTATTTAAACCTAGCACCAGGCAGCCTCCCAGGAGTAAATTCCTGGTAATACCTCCCGGCACCCCCTTTCGCCAGTCCTCGACCAGCGGGGTTTAGGTACCTCATGGAGATCTGTTCCGGGCAAGGCCCAGCAAATGATCGACACCGCCCTGGAGGGCAGGGCTGAATAACGGCCTACCGGAACCGAAGGCCCGATCCTCTCTCCTGCATGGAGTGCGGCTCACCATCGCAGGTCTCGTACGGAAAAGATGGTACCATCACGAGAGAGCGAGAGAATCGGTCACGACCCCCCGGCCGGAAAGGTCGCCTCCATCTAATGATGGGGTCTACACCGTCCGCAAAATTGGAAGTATAATCATACAAAGAGGAGAATCCCTCCTTGTGCGGACTGTACTATCTAGTAATCGCGTCTCTACTGAGAGGGAACCCTCTACTTCCCCGTAGAGTGCGAAACGAGCTATGTCCTAGTTGCGTCAGGAATAGCAAATAGCGATGAGTGATGAACAGAGTCCCGACTTATACATCGGGCAGTGGCGTAAGAATTTAGGTCGACGAATTCCTCCGATATGACCAAGGAGTGGAAAATCCACTTCGGGGTTGTGTCCGTATATGATTAGGTCGACGAAGTATGATCTCCGATACGACCAAGGAGTGCAGTTACCCGCACTGCGGGATGCGCTAGAATCTTAGGTCGACGAGGAATCACCCCCGACACGACCAAGTAGTGTTCAGCAGTGGCTGCCCGGAGCTCTAGATAGAACTCCGTTGAACACTTCAGCAAGGACGGTAATCATTTTTCCTAGGAGGAGTGCTCCTAGTTACCAGGGCACCTCGAGGAGGTTGATTACTGTCTTGGGTGGAGAGCCCAGGCTCAACACCCTGTAGCTCTTCCCCAGTGCTGCACCGCAAAGGGTGCGTCAAAGTTGAATCATTGCAACACCCCGGAGAGAGAGAGAAAACCCTGTAAGACAGGGTGGAGAAATGCGAGTGAAGCGAGCATGCGAGTCTAGCTCAAGCACGCTGGGTTGAAATCTGAGAGGGAGTGTCGTGTCCAGACCATGCGGCAAACCCTAAATCGGCTACCACACCATCAGTCACCAGAGAACTCGGACAGGGTCAACGCAGCCCCCTGATGTAGATGAGCAGACACGACTTCTCAAGACTTCCCGCGCCTTCCATACTTAGGTCGACGAACAAGTCCGATACGACCAAGTAGTGGCGAACCACTGCGAAGTATGGATTGCGCAGTTCTTAGGACGACGAAGCTCTCGCTCCGACGCGTCCAAGGAGTGCCGAAGCACTTCGGATGAACTTCACTCGCCGAGCTTAGGACGACGAAGCTTGGGTTTTTACTCCTGTCGCTCCGACGCGTCCAAGTAGTGCCGAGGCACTTCGGAATTGCTCTGTAATTAGGTCGACGAGGATAAACCCCGACACGACCAAGTAGTGTTCAGATTAAATATGAACACTTCAGTAGGGAGAAGTAACTCCCGAGATAGCTTCCAAGGTAGGCAAGGGCGTCAGAAAATGGCAAGCCAACGATCGAAGGCGCCACGCTTTCCGACGACAACCAAGGATAGCGACGAAGCGAAGGTGAGACGGGTCTTGGCCGGACGAATGTCACGTTTCCGGGGGGGCCACATGGAGGCGCCCGTCTCATGTTGAGTATTGAGAGGCCATTAGTTTTGGGGAGACGCGTCCATGGCCACATATAAGTACCACATATTCAGTTTACAGCTTTTTACTTCCTTGTACAAGGTAAAGGAAGTTTTGCAATCCCAAAGTATTTCAGAGTTCGAATTTCTATAGTAACCCCCTTGACCATGCCTAAATGAATTTTGAAAAGTTCCAGTGTTACATCTATCTGTAGAAGCCTGGAGAGCCTCGCGACCATTGTCTGTACGTTCAAGGATAGTTTTAAGTTTGAAACTTTAAATATCCATTTTAACCATTCCTGAGCTGGTTCTGAATGTTTATTCTTACGTCTGTACGTAAGGGACAATGTCTCGCTCGCTTTCGTGGCCACGAGCTCAAGCCACAAGTGTCCTCTGGGTAGTGCTAAAGAAGAGACAACCTCAGGGGCATACCTCTTTTAGGTATATACTGGTTTCGCCAGCCCGGGATTCACCTGAATGATCTTGGTTTTCAGTTATTACTGATAGACGAGCTTACCTCTGTAGTGTTTGCTTATTATCGGGTTTGACAGGTTGACGGAAATCTCGTAGATCAGCAATAGCTCAATAACTATTGTGGTTATTATCGTGACCTCTGGTCTTCAGTATGCATGCTGCTGTATGTCTTCGTGATGGGTCAGCGTAAGAATTAACTTACGTCTGTTAGTATCTCGCATACTCAGAATCGATTAGTCGTATAAGTTTAGGAATTTGGGTGTAGGACTGTTATAACGTATAGTTGTTTGCCTTCCCTTTTAATTGCAATCTGCATCCTATATAACTATAAATTTTAATCCATATTAAATCTGGTATAGCTTAACGATTAGCCATAATACTAAAACACAAATGTACAAATTTCACAGATTACTTTTCAAGATTTATGGTTTATAACTGCCCGATACGGAGTAAAGTTTGTAATGTAATAGCAAAATTTTCGGATTAGAACAAAATAACTATATGACGAAATGTCTCAATATGACGATCATTAAAGCTGTGGATCTCCGCAAGAAAGCAATACTTGAGTTGTACTCACACAACAAGGTTACCTTGAGAAATGAAACATACCTTCAATGTTGAAGAGAATGTGCAAATAACAATATATGTGGGGCCCGAGGGTCGAGAAATATTGATGACCAAACTTAACATGAAATATGAAACATTTAGTTGACAAAACACTAAGACGCGAAACTAATTAATGAAAATAAACTAATTAAATATAAAAGTTTGAGCAGACATCATTATCGCTCAGGACACTCGTCTAGTCTAACGGTTCTCTTCTGCATGTAAAACATGTATACAGTTTAGTCTATTCCATAGTCCATTTGTTGGAGCGTCACCAAGCAGTGCGCATCGAGGACACTTTCGTTCTCCACACATACACAGATACATACATACATACACGCACACAAACACATATACAGTGTTCCCTCTCCACTTCGCGCTTCATGTTTTGCTGCTTCAGTGCTACACGGGTTTTTCTAAAATATTCATCAAAAAAATACAAATGAAAAAATACAACCCTGTTGGTAGCCACATGGTGGAAGAGCTTTGTTTCATGTTGATGCGCGAGAGAAAAGAATCCCTGCATGTCAAACAAAGGGATGAATTGACTCAGAGTTCATACCATGGACTCTTGAGATGACAAAGTCTGCAAGTGAGGAAGAAAATGAATAATCGAAGAACAAACTGAAAAGCATGACCTTACCCTGAAGAATCTGCAACAATTGTGCAACATGGCAAGAATTTGCACAAGATATTGACGACAATATGGTTCGATCTGTCTAGTTCAGCAATCGCTTTGACGGGGTTATGTCCTTGTACAGGAGAATTTTGGAGGAAAAGGAAAACGAAAGACAACAATTACCCATCATCATATTTCTCTAAAGCTCCCTGGCTCTACCGTCAGCAACTCCAGCAGAAGAGTCTCCGAGTGAGCCTGAAACTTCTACGAGTCAAGGGAGAGCCTCTCCTCCACCATCAACACAAGACTCTTCGCCTCTCTCAGAAAGCAATGTTAATTAATGTTTATTACTGCATAAGGTTCTGTAACTAACCTTATTAATTAGTTAACCTTATTAATTAGCACTGACACGTTTAAGAAAATACGTATACTGTTGTAATTTTTGTCTTAAATGTGTAAAGTATAAATACTGTTTACATATTTAAAACATTCGTGTACCCGCATACACGAAAATTCCTAGGGGAAAATCCTATTTCTCGGTTTTTCAGCTTTCGCGGAAGGTTCTGGTCCCCATTAACAGCGAAAAACGAGGGATCACTGTATATATATATATATATATATATATATATATATATATATATATATATATATATATATGTATATGTATATATATATATATATATATATATATATGTATGCATGTATGTTTGTATGTTTGTATATATAATACTCGTATAAAGAAGTCAATGCGATCTATGTCCTCTTTAGATTTTTTTTAAATTAAAATTATTATTTAAACCCCATTAACACTGTTAGGGTATTTAATAAATTAAAACCTTCCAAAAATTTCATCTGTTTTGTAGTGGTGTGTATGATAAGTTGTTCGGACTTAGAAACGGGCAAGAGGTTCATTACATTCAAAATGCCTTCAAGAGTTAAAACCTCTTATTTACTCTTATTAATTTCTGAGTACATATCAGGTTAACACGCAATATCAAAGGCGGTTGCACTAAACTCAAATGAAACACCCGAATTTCTAATCTATTTCAGTATAATGTCTTAAACCTTCCACATTACTGAAATTCCAGTTTCAGGCAGTGTTATATCGGTCACTGTCAAACGCCGTAAACATACGACGAATTCGACGAATGACGCCTCAGATAAAGTTTTAGCCACTTGTAGGTATCAGACGAGCAAGTCCATATCTAAGGTCAACATGAAACCAGAGATGAGAAGGTCACGTGAGCAGGATAAAACCCGTATAAGCGAACTAAGGTATCTTTGTTTACAATTTTAAAGGCACAAAGCTATGCTATGGTGAGACAAGGCACGTGAAAAAATTTACACAGTAAATTTATAGTTTTATTTTGTCAAGTGAAAATATAAATGAGAACATTGATTGTTAAATCCCAACCCTGTTTTTAATTTTAGAAACATACAATTTGATATGCTCAATATTAGTTCAAATGAGTAACACGATTAAAACAAGTCATCATGTTGCCTCAACATCAAATTAAAATTTTTTTAGAAAACTATATCCGAGTGAGAAAATATTTATATGTCATGGTAGCTCAGGCGGCAAAGGCAACAATCTCATAACCTCAGGGTTGTGGGTTCAACACTCGAGTCAGCCAAAGATCCACCGTGTTCATTAATGGTGAAATAGGTAAAATAGGTTCAAAACACTGTATGGTGTCATCAGTGGGTTTGGAATAGACACTCTACCAAGGTTCAAGGTTCATAAACAATCTTGCCAGAGCCTCAATATGAAAAACGACCATCTTTATTGACGTCGAGAGAAGTACCATGTCAGAAGTAATAGCAATCTACAGCATACAAAGAAAGGACTTATTTACCAAGCACAACAGTGGTCGAAAGTCGAAACTGACTGATAGAAAAAGAAGGGTTTTTGAAGCAGATTGTGGTCAAAATGCACAAGACAACTGCATTCCAGATAACATGAGATGAACACTCATCTGTAAAAAAAATGTATCGACAAAAAAATACTGCCATGTACTTCGTGAAGAAAACATACAATGTGACTATTTCAAAGCCACTGATGTCACCATACCGTGCTTTAAAACGACGAAAATACTGTCCCGACCATAAAATTTGAACACAATTTTGGATAAATATGATGAGCCTGGACAAATCGTCATTCACATTTCTTCAAACCCGAGTGTTCACGTTAGGGGACTGCCAGCACGAGCGTATGATATTGCCTCTTTCCTTGACTTTCTGAAGAGGAAAATCATTAATGCTCTGAGCGCGAGATATATCGCACCATGGTTTTGACTTACCTGATGTTGTGCATAGACAGGTTACATCACAGGTGTAGGACAGTATTCTGGACTACCATCGTCATTACAATGTTGTAAATTTTGTTCCGATTCTTTCCCTGTGTACCCAAATGAATATGGGCTCATTCACACTGCTAAAATTGTCTCAGACTGGGTTGATAAACCACACCTCGCGAGGCATCTTGTGACTGTTGTGTTTAACTTGTATTTGTCCATCCCACCTAGAGTACAAGTCTCTTAGAGGAACAATAAACTCTTCCCCTTCTCCGAGGGACTTCTACCGTGAGAAGAAAACCCAAAATTTCAGCGTCAAAAAGTATTTAACTATCTTTCACATCGAAGATAAAATTAAAGTTCACTAGTAGAACGCATGATTCTATAACAACGTAATCAATTTCGTAGATACTATAGTTCCACTGACCTCAAATCAATGACGGTAAACAAATTGAAGGATTTTAATGGGAAGTTATCATTTGGAATTAAGAAATATTCTTACGTATAATATATACGTAAATGTTTCCTCTTCTAGGACTTTGAACCTGCGCCCTTTTCGAATATATTGACGATCTGTTTAATTTGGTTTGGTTTGGAACTCTACGGTCTACTGCTTTGCTCACGAGAGTTAATAAGACCGGGACCTACTTCTTAAAGCTGATTCCGAACGGCTACGAACATTTATACCGCAGTGGAGTTCGAACCCACGAACTCCGATGCCGAGGATCAGCGCCCTAACCATTTGGCCATTGTTCGTCATTTATGACGATCTGTTTTAGCGTAATACTAACTATATATTTCAATTTCCGTGACAATTTATTTTTAACCCATCATACATACAGAGATACATCCATCAAACCTGCTAATGGGTAAGCAGTTAAAAACAATCATGTTTTCTTAATGCTCTTGTTATTCACACCAGTAAGGCTCTTATGCTCAGAAAATTTTCCAGTATTTATTTTCTTTGAAGTTTCCAGGCCCTAAGATTTCTGTTTACATTCACCAAAATTTCAAGATTTTTTTTCCCTTCTTCCGATTTACAAACATCTTCGTATCGCGTATGAGAAAGTAAAAGTTCCCGACATCGAGGCCGTACAAAGTCTAGCCCGATCTTCAAAAACAAGGACTTCATTTTTCCTTTAATTAAGACGTTGAAGCATTACACGATCTTTTTTATTAATTTCGGAAACACTAACAGTGTGTACACGCAAAAAAGGCTAAATGGAAACTATTATTATTATCATTAGCATGACCATGATGGAACCATGCCATGAGCCTCCCCTTTTCTGTAATGACGACTTAATAAGTGTACTAATTTTAATGTTAACTCGCTAAATGTCGTGGAGGCACCGGTGACTGACACTGAATTTGTTTGTAGAGCTATAAAGGTCACCGGGGACCTCAGCAAAATGAATGCCCCCTCCCTCAAAAAAAAAGAGAAAGGGTATATTTTTGATCCATAGTATTAGTTTTTAAAACTAAGTATGATTCAAATAACAAATAAATAGGTCCCTTTATTTTCCGAGTCAAACATGTTATTTATTTTCCTGTTGTGGGAAACTCTATCACCAGGACCGATAGCCACCGTTGTTATATGAGACTGGTACAGTCGAACTCGTTTATAACGAGTACAAAGGACCGCAACATTTACTCGTTAAATCCGAGTGCTCGTAATAAACGGATGCTTAAGGCAGGCAAGCAACCAGAAGGGGGGGGGGCTTGGGAGGTCAAATGATTGAGTTTACTTAAAATTTAATTAATACTTACTTTAATTACATGAATTAATTTAATGAAATACTTTTCTTCATTTAATGACAAATAACCCCCCATCAGCGAAAAATTTCTAGTTGCGTTACAATCTTAAAGGAAAGAAACAATAAACGGAAAGAAAAATCTTCGGTGGTCTGTACATCTGAGGCCATCAGTTCGTCGTCGATGAATAAATAGTTTTGAAATTCTTCTTTGGTCATTTCCAAATTTGCAGTTTGTATGAAATTGTCAACCTCTTCTTCTGCAGTGGATTGGCCGTCTTGACAACTCTCTAATCCAGCCTTATGAAAACACTTGATGATGCATGTTGATGTGATATTTTCCCATGCATCGTTCGTCAAACGTATCGCTTCCAGTACGTTAACATTGGTATTTGGTGCTGTTCCTCTTCTATCTCTTCGATCCAGAATCATCAAAATCAGATGCTTACGGAAGTGGCACTTGAAACTTTTTTATGACTCCTTGGTCCATAGGCTGGATAACAGATGTAGAATTTGGTGGCAAAAATCAATTGCACCAGATTTGTGAACCCTCCCTATTGACATTGGAATGCTGGAGGAATTTTTCCTACAAAAGTATTAAACCACGGAGAAGAAAAAAAAAAAAAGACAGAAAGATGAAAAAAAAAAGAATGCAAGACAGAAAAATATTGCTCTCTAAAACCAGGTCTTGCTCGTTAAAAGCGACATCTGTTCCATAGACTTAGCATTGATCCAACCAAATATTCTCGCTTCCCTCGGTAAATCCGAGTTCTCGTTAAATCTGAGCTCGTTATAAACGAATTCGACTGTATATGACTTAGATGACCCACACCCACATCCAACTCAAGGGTTTATGGATGGGAAAGCCTAAGTGGGTGGGGAAAACCTTTCGCCATTATTCATTTTAAAGTTATACACTGAAGTATTGACTTAAAAACTTTTTTTTATCATTATCACTATTTTTATTAAATATTTTCATTCATTTTAAAATTTTATTTGTATAAAAGAGCAGCTTGAATTTAATATATTATAAATTTCCTTTAACTTTTAAATATGATTGCGATTATTATTTATTTTTTTAAAGTATTCGATCTGTTTCGTATTTTTTAATAAACATCGAAACGAGATTACATCTTGCACGTAATACTGCGGGTTGTCTACCATTCCGCATTTACAATGAGGAATTTTCACGTTTTCTAATTTTGATTTTAAACGATAGAAGACAAAAAAGTAAGCAGGACAGTAGCTATTTTTCTTTCATTTGGGGGCCTAATGAGTGATTTCTAATGGGTTTTATAGCGGACTCTTTAACGTCTCTCAAAAACGCTACTTTATCTCCGCCGTGTTTGTGACGTCATCGTTCATGTAAACACCGAGCTCCTATGCTGTTTACATGTTAAAAGGCGACTTTTAAATTTGTTTTTTGTGTAAAGTATCGCATATAATAGCATTTTTTTGTTATGTCTGGCATTAAAAAATCATACTCTAAATATTGTATTGTGCCACTCTGTAAAAATACAACAACTAATTGCAATGAGAAGATATTTTTCAGCGTCCCAAAAGACCCACATACACGTAAAATCTGGACAACTGAGATGAAAAGGGATGAGAAATTAAACCTCAAATTATCATATAAATCATCTCTATGGGTTTGTGAAGACCATTTTTCGGTAAATAAATGCTTGCATTTGTTTAAATATTACTATTTTAGAACAATTAAAGTATATAAAATACATCTATACCTTTAAAAGGATTGTTGATTAACCACTGCTATTTAACTTTTAAAACTGCTAATTTTCGAGTATTATCACAGAGTTCAAGTACAATAAATATTTTATAAAGCATATAAATATCGAAAAACATAAATATCTAAAGCATATAATTATCTAATAAATAACTCGGGGGAGGGGAAAGTTATGTATTTTCAAGGTATTATAAATATTTTCTTCAGAGATGCATACTTTCTTATGTATCAAATGTAACAGTGATATTTTTCGATTAAATTGGTGACTAATTTGAAAAAAAAAAGTATATTTTTAAAATACTTAATAATTATATTACTTTAAAAATTAAATTTAATTTGAGAAATTTTATACATTTTTTAATTTGACATTAATATTAAAGGCAATAAAATTGTATTGCTATTTAAAAATGTATAAATAATTAAGTAAAGCCATTTAAAGATTTTAAATTTCTTTTCATCATATTTAAAATATCTAAGAATTGATTTTGTTTTGGTTTGGTTTTGGAATGCTACGGTCTACTTTTTGCAACACGAAGGCTAATGAGACCGGTCTCACAAAAAATACCTCCTCTAATTTTTATTTTAATATTACATCCGTCTCTATTTATAAAAAACGATGCAACTACAAATGTGTATGTATATGATATATGTATATTTATTTGACTTGTTTGTGTTTACAAACAAAAGAGCTGTGTTTAGCATGAATAAAGTATTAATACATGTTAAGTAAAATTGGAAAAAAAATATAAATGATTTTACACACCTTTGGGTTTTAATTCCTCGTATTTCTGCTCCCATAAAATCCGGGTTTTTTGCCAAGAAAGAAAACATTGACATGCTGTCAATTTTCGGGAGGTTGTCTGATTGGTAAATCCAGGTAGAAGAGACATTTATGACAAATTGAGATAACTAAGCTATCTAGATCGATAAAATAAACCTTCAGGTTTAAATAAAAATAAATTTTGATAGCTAGAAAATTTCAGGAACTTGCAAAAACAAAATCGGAAAATAGTGCGCGCTTAAAAGCAATACAAAAATATTGGTCTGCATGAACGATGACATCACAACCAATCACGGAGCTTTTTGATGTCACGTGATTTTCGCTTAACTTTAAAATTAATTTTTTAAATGATGGACCCAGTTTTTTACATTTTTGAGAACATTTTTGGAATCTACGAGTCTGAAATTACCAGAAAAACACTAAGTTGTTCGAATCCCCCACATGTGCAAATTCCTCATTTGGTGAATCTAGTTTTCTAATTCGATACAAGTAGGTTGGGAAACTTCAATGACCGGTTATGAAATAGTTTAAAATGTTATTTTCGAATTGTAACTTTTGACATTATAGTATAGGTTGTTCTTCCTTTTTCACTTTTATCCCAATATTCTTGCCAATCTTTATTTATGTTTTCTTTCATATATTTTTTAAGTATTGATCCCGGGAGCTTTATAAGTTTGTAATTTATTGATTTAGTGGCGTTCTTTGCTAAAATATCTGCATATTCATTATCTGCGTATTCCTTGTATGAGCTTTGATTCAAATTATATTAATTTTTCGGTTATTCCTGTTTTTGAATTCTTTTTGTATCTCAATAATTAATTTTGATTTCGGTACTAATTGTTCTAAGCTCTTAATTACGGAAAGACTGTCAGTATTTAAATATATATATATTGTCTTCACGTAATTGTTTTATCTTTCTGAGGGAATCAAGTATATGACTTAGGGTTCTTATCTGGTATATCACTTAAGATAATATGCAGCTTCACTTGAGCGAGGAATCCCGAGAGCTGAAGACTTACTAAATCTCAAAAGTGTCCTCGCAATTTGAAGCAGGGACCAAGCAGAATACCCCCATTGCTTGGTCCACCTCCAAAGATATAATTTGGGAACTTTGAGGACATTTCGACCACAAATCTATTTTACTTGCCCCATTCGTTATTGGCGGATATGGCTGATCTTTGGCCGGCTCGAGCCGCGATCCCATAACCTCCTGATATCGAGTTCGCTGACTTAGCTACTGCCACTAGAGTTAAAACATTTGAGCTAGAAAATAGTAATAACTGACAGCATCTCAAGCTGGATTCTTTTTCATGGATTGTCAGTTATGACTGTCACAAAATTTAAAGCACAGCATTTAATCTGATTAAATAATATGCATTAAGGCTAATAAAGAAGTTTCTTATTTTTTTGATTTGATCGAGGGCCACAGTCTACTTTTTTGCTGCACGGAGATTCATGAGACCGGTGTGTAACTTCTATTAAAGCCGATTCCAAATGGCTACGAACTTTTATGTCAGAACCAGAAGACAAAACGTACTTTTGGTTTTGTTTTCGGAGCGCTCCGATCTATATTTTGCTACACGAAGACTAAAGTGACTGGGACTTACTGCTAGCTATAATTCTTAATTTCCTCTTCCTATTTGTCGATAAATTAAATATGTGTGTGTGATTATATCAAATTATTAAGATGCAGTACTTTCCTTACATCACAACTCCAATTTTGCCACTGGCATTAATATAAACAACGCATAAATGGTCCTTTACTGTAATTATGTTTGAAATATTTTGACTACCTAAATGTTCTGTTGTTTAACATAAATTTAAATAATAAAATTAAAGTAAGGAATAATAAAAGAAAAACTATAACAATGTATTGTTTTAAATATTCCACAAAATTATTTGTATGCGGCTTATCGGGAAAAAAATGCAATTCCAAAGCGGCCTGTCTTAACCTTACAATGCTATCCGAACACTGCTATTATTGTATACACCTGCAAAACACTTTTTTAAAAGTTTATTTTAAAGCAGTGAAGTTCTCATGTATCTTATCGCGGCTGCCATCCACAAAAGGAGACCGCTCGCCATATTTTGTGTGATTGCAAGTTTTTCTCGGTTTATAGGTTTGGACACCGTGGTCTCCATCTATTGAGCCTTGGGGCTGCACGATATTCCTGTCAGCTGTCTGTTGAAGACTACTTCAGTCACAGGTCTCTTTTCTTAGGTGCTCTTGGAATTGTTTTACTTGGGTTTGAATACAATAGACCTCTGGTCTTAGTACCCAGCTAGTTTGGTTTGGTTTGGAACGCTATGGTCTTCAGTTTTGCTCATGAGGATTAATGAGAGCGGATCTACTGCTTAAAGCTGAATTAAAACGGCTACGAACATCCATGCCAGCTACGGGATTTGAACCCGCGAATTCTGGTACTGAAGAGTAGTGTTCTACCATGCGGCCATTGTTTGGCGTAGCACCCAGCTACAGTGTTGGCCGATTTATCAATATATTGTCAAACATCGATTTTTCTCAAATATCGCAGTAACGGTATTTGAAATCCTACTCTGTCGATATACTGCGAAAGTTAATATATAGCAAATATTCTCGATACTTTTGGTTGGAACACACCAAATAAGTACCGCGCACGATACGCAGTGAGTATATTAACAACGTACAGAGTGAGTAAAGCACCACGCATTGTTCTTCAATTCGCGAACGTTATACCCAATAGAGTATCGCGTTAGCTCTGTTGATGTTACCGAAGTTTGAAGAAAGTAGAACTGCAGATTATCGTTAAATTTATAGTAATCTGTCCAACCGGGATTCTAACCTGTTAATATTTTCTGTTGGCCTTTCCACAAATAGTAATTAATTTAGTATAAATTATTAATTAAACGTAGACAAATTTCTTTAAATTATCTTTGAAAATATCGCGATATATCGTGGAATCGGTATTTACTCAAAGTATCCCAATATTAAAATTAAAATATTGTCCTTCCTGTACTTCCCAGCTCTTGAGGGCACCCACCCACAGAAAAGATCTTGAGATGATTTTATTCAGCCATTCATTAAAAGGAAGGAAAGGTAAATAATGCATAACCTTTCATTAAAAAAAATAATTCAATTTCAGTTTGTAAATTAATTAATTTAATTTAAAACATCTCGGAGATATAAGGATAGAATTCTAGGGTTAAGAGTAGACAAACCTGTGTCATTTCATTCTACATCAAATTGAATGAAAACAATTCTTTTAGAAAGAAAAAAAAATCGAAAACTAGAAAATATATAGAAAAACTTTTATTAGCAAAGAGAGATAATAAATTATAAATTATTCAAAAATATTCACAATATTCATAGATTTTTATACATCATTTCTCTGGAATCACAATAATTATAGCTGAGATTACTTGAGCCAATCATCATCATCATCATCGTCGTCATCATCATCATCAAATAGTGGCGGTGGCTGTGGCCTCCAAATCTATGAAATAAACACAGATTGCAAAAATATTTCATTAACTGGTGAGGATATTTAAAAGTGTGACTACTGCATTTAAATATACCTATAATAGGCAAAAAGTTTGCTATTTAAGATGTGAGAACAGCGAAATTTAAACTTTCAGGTTTTAAGTAAGATCATAAACAGTATTTAGTTAACACTAGATGTACGGATGTTGATCATATGCCTATTTTTACTCAAGTGAGCCAATTTGACTCATACAAGAAAATTGAAGTATTTTGCAAAGAAAATAGTTCCAAATTAATTTTAAAAAAATGTTTATTATCAAAAAAATTCATGGAAAACATTTTATACATATAAAATCTGTTTTTGAAACACATTTTCCACAAACATTTTTATTACATTTAGCACAATGGTTTCTACATGTGTTTCCTTTGCATGATTGTTGAACTTGACAATTCTTCCGTGCGTCAGTGCATGAATTTCTGTCATTGGAATGGAAGTGTTCTCGACTTCTTCTCTATATTTACTTCTTAGCTCTTCAGCCAAAACTGTATGGGATTGCTATAGAACAATTAACCAGTTGGCTATGGTCAATAAGGTAACCCTAGTTTGGCTTCCTGGTAACTGCGGTATTTTTGGCAACGAGGTTGCCGATAATCTCGCTAAGTACTGTTCTGAGTTGCCCTTCATTGGGCCGAAACCAGTACTTGGTCTTCCTCATAATGTAGTGAGAAAGACCGTAAAGGACCTCCTAATGGGGGAGACATAAGGCCTGGCTTGATTCTGGCAATCAAAGGCAAGCCAAGGAGCTTAACCAGGGTTATCCCTAGATGAGGGCTAATGAGCTACTTAAGCTCAGTAGAAAAGAGCTAAGGGTGGCCATTGGCCTGTTGACTGGCCATTGTTGCCTTAAGAGGTTACCTCAACATTATTGGCATTATGGATATCCAGTTTGTAGGGGATGCCATATGGCAGAGGAGAGTTCATCACATGTTTTGTGTGAATGTGACTACTACTGCACCAAGAGATTTGAATTCCTTGGGTATCACTTCACTGAGCCGTGGGAGTTGATTAACTTCCCGGTTAAATTGCTGCTGAAATTTATCTCAGCTATTGGTCTCTCTGAGATCTAATGGTTAATATTTCTTAACCTTGTGCTGGAACTCTTTTCTCCAGTGAATGGGAGGGGGGGGGGGTTTCAGTACAATAGCCCTTAGGCCGCAGTACTGGTGCCTTTGTGGGCTGCCCCACCCTAATTCTAATTCTAGCTCTTCAGCCAATTGGAAAATAATATCTTGACTGTTGCCTAGGCCTGATTGGGCCAATAAATTTCATGTTATGCGATTAACTGTTAAACCAATCTATGAGTCAAATTGGCTCACAACCGTGGAAAATGGGTATACCACATTTGATAATGCGAAATGAAGGGGTCTGCGTGGAAGAGAAATGAAAGTTTACATATATTTTATTACTTAACTAAAAACCAACATATGTTTTTGAAAAGTGATATTAAAGTTTTATATATATATAGTGATCAAATTTTTAATGAGTCATATTGGCTCAGTCCATAAATCTAGTGTTAACTCATACTTAAATTAGAAGGTCGAAAGTCCATTCCTTCCATTAATAATAGTCATCCACAAAAAATTAATAATGACCGAGTTTCTATACTACACTAACTAGTGAAAACTTAATATTGCTATAAAAATATTTACAAGGATCTTGAAGTAATTATACTATGAATAGCAATATGGCAATCTATTTAGTATGCATTCCATTTCATACATTATTGCAATCCTATAATATAGGCATTTCCTTCTCATCATTTTGTTACCAAACTCCAACACTGAACAGCAGCATCCTAACCATTCAGCACCCATTCAGCTTATATTTAGCTCTAACACTTATTAAATCAAAATATTGTTTGACAATAAAGATGCATTACAAACAATGCCAAATACAGAACAAAATTTAATTTGTTATGCAGAAGAAAACAAGGGCATTTGATTAAAATTTTCTTTTATTAATTTTTATAATTTTTATATACTTAAAACAAGTACTAAAACAACTTCTTTTCGTGAACAAATTGTTTCCCAAAGAAATAAATGTTTTATGATAAAATATTTAATTTTCTATCTTAATTTCATATTTATTATTAGTGTCTATGATAAAACTTTGATGATAAAAAGAGGTCATGAATGAAGAAGTTTAACAAGTGCTTCTCTAAAACATACATAATAAATATACTGTTAGATATGGAGTTAATTTAAAAAGTATTGTTGAAACAGAAACAATATTTGCAGACAGAACAAAACATTGATTACACTGAAATTAAAACTTCTATTATAAAAGGATAAAAATGACATTTATTGTCATTTTTATCCTTTTATAATAGAAACTATTTGCATTTTTGTCAATGCAATGGTTTTAAACCATTTAATTTCTGAAATTTCATTTATAGTACTATGATATAAGTTATGAGTATTGCCATAATTATTGCAATACAAAAAGTTAGAAACTTTTTGATATGATATAGTATGATAATTAATACATATTATAACCATAACTGGAGTGAAAAAATTATATAAGGTAATATAGATATAAGTAAAAAAATTTTAAAATTGCAGGTCTCAAAGATTACAATTAAAGCCAAATAAAATTTACAATAAGTTTAAATTGTATAAAACCAATCTAAGTAAATATTTACTATATAAAGTAACATATACTTTATAACAGTCTCTAGCATGAATAGTAAAATTTCTCTACAGTTCTTCTATGGCAATGTAAGTTTTATTAATACAGTAGAACCTCTTTTTAATGACCCCACAATACAATGACCATCTTAAAAAGTCCCAATTATTTTACCATAGAAATAATGTTAATTTTGAATCATTACAACGACCCCAAGCATATTATTTTTCATTAGAACGACCGCCAATTTCAGTCCGCAGAACTCATGAGCAAGTGAGCTATTTGAAAATTATTATACTGTGGTGCAACTTCAAGAAACCTGTACTCCTCTCTTTGTGTTTGCTTAAAGGAGGGGAGGGGGTGTGATGAAAAGGGGAGAACTAAATCTTCAATTATCTTTTGATGAGTTTGTTGCGGTAGACGAAACTTTACAGTGCTGTGGAGAAAATTTGAATGAGGACGATTTTATTGCACATATTACCAGAAATGAACAAATCTACGATCCTGACCACAGAGAAGAAATTGTTCATGCTTTTGAAAAAGTGAATGAAAAAGAAGCCTTCAATGCAATTAATGCCTTGCGTCAATATTTTGAAGGATTGTTTAATTCTGAAGATTTCCTTCAAAATCTAACAAATATGGAATTAGTGATAATGAAAAATTCCCAAATGAACTTGAAACAGGCATCAAGCAAAGACTCTTTTCAAAAATTCAGTAATGGAAATACAAATAAATAGAAGTGTTCTCTGGGTATGTACTGTTGCATCATTTCTTTGCTCAAATTTTTTTAGTATTTTTTCAATTCATTACAATGACCTTTCGTTAAAACGACCATATGATGTTGGTCCCACAGGGGGTTGTTATACTGAGGTTCTACTGTATAAAGCAAGAATATTAATTTTAAGCAGCTAGGCAAAAATGTTCCAGACATTAGTACTCATTAATTTTTTAAAATTATTTTTTAAATAATAAGTAAAAACAGATACACATTGAATGACAGAGAAAGAAAAGGTAGGTAAAAAGAAGTATTGCACATGCACTAACCATGTACCCAAGCACCAATCCAAAACATGACATAAGCAAACAAAATAGCAAAAAAGGAAATCTTGAAAAAACTTCGGAAGGCACTATTTGACTTTTGCAACACCACAGTCTGATGCTACATGCAAGGAAACAGATTATTAAATTTTTTGCTAATTTAGGTCCCTTAAATAATTTAAGGAATACAGTTAGTTTCTATTTAATTCAACTTTTTAATTATTAACCCTACATGCACCAAGGCGGGCTAAAAAATCTCCAAACATTTTTTCTAATAACAACTTTTACAGATGTTTAATACCATGTTATAACTCAGATTTTGTGTCAAAGATATTGTAAATTTTAACTTCAATCTTTCAATACATCTAATTTTTAAAACATAACCCAAAATATTTGAAATGGTGTCCATAAAGTACCCACCCTTGGTGTAATGTGAAGCTTGTGATTGTAGAAAACAGTGAAAAAAGAAGTATGTAACCTTTTATTCAAATGCAAGATTACTAATTCAGAGTAACCAACAGTACTTTTCGCACTATTTCTAAGACAATACTTACTCTGTAGCTTTTAATAATGAACAGAATTTATGTCTCTGTAGTATCATAGCATTGGTCTAGTAATTCTGTAAATATGCTAATAGCATTTCCATGCTTTTAAAATGTGTTGCTAGAATAACACATAAAAATGGTGACATAATTAATATTACTTGCTCTGTTTATGGCCTTCTTGTTTTATTTTTTATTTAGTACAAAATGTAGAAAATATTACATTTTCTTGGACAGAAAATAAAAATTTATGGTTCTTCTTTGATGCATACTATCATGCACAGCCCTTTGATGCACATAAGGTTAAATAAATTAGATTATGAATGGAATAACTTTAAAGAAAACATTAAGTAAAAACAAAAATTTGAAGAGAAGCACACTATAAAAAATTCATTATTGGAAAAATATAGGTTTGACATAAAAAACTAAATTTGTATAACATGCAAAATCAGTCTTATGTAGTGTTCCCCAAACTATGTTCCACATAACACTAGTGTTCTGCAAAAAATCTAACTGTAGTTAGAGAATGACATATTCCCTATTTCTATGCTTTTAACAACACTAAATAACTTTTAAAATAATATTAATTGATTCACATTTCTAAAAATATGTCTAATACTGAAATAAATTATAATTCTAAGACTCACACACATAAGACATTAAAAAATAAAAATTCTTTTCTTCGTATTTGTTTCATTTACATGTAATGTTTATTTATAAATCTGTATTGTTTATATATACATAGTTTCTTATATAAAACTTTCTCTACAATGGAACTTTAACTTAATATTTCAGATTTTTAAAATTGTATATTTTCATAAAAACAGGATCCTTACTTAAAGAACCAGATTAACTGTTAATCTCAATTTCACAAAATGAGTAAATTTTTCCCAATTTACCAAAAACAGCACCCTGTCTGTAAAGTATGTGCAGATCCCTGAATATAGAATGTAAAAAAGAGAGAAGGTGCATTTCTCAATAGTATATACAGTGGACTCCGCTTAATGTGATCACTTTGGGACAATGTGATTTTGATAACAATAAACGATATGAAAAAATTAGATAAATTTACCCTCCCTTTAATTCACAAGCACTAAATTTCAAAATAAAATGAAAAACTCACTATATGTACTGTATATTATCCTTTAAAACATAAGAATTGTATACATAATTAAAAAAATTGATCAATTGTTGATCAATTGTCTACAATTTTTTCCAAGAAGCTTATTGATAAATTATTCGTAATCATAATGTTTTTTAAAGTCATCGGAGAGGTGTTGTATTCTATGTTTCAAGACTTTCAGCTGTTGCACTCCGTATTTTTATTTTGTTTATCTCTTCTAGTAAGTTCATCACGATTTTTCAACATTTTGACCAATAGAAGCTGATAAATCTGTAAATGTGCTGACTCATTTTTGGTAAGCTGTCATAATGAATTAAAATTTTGACCTTTTGTTTTAATGTTAAATCATTTCACTTTCTCGCTTCCATATTGACAAGCTGCACGTAAGAGAGCAAGGCATAAAATGTGAATACGCTCATTCTCATTTTCAATAAGAATGTGTCGCCTTCTGCTTATCTGACAACCATTGACCAAAAACAGGGTGTGCATATTTCTGAAAAATTACAGGTAACATGTAATTCCCCAGTCATTTGTTCATTCTTTATTTCCCTAGGTGATTGAGGGAGAATTCTCGGAAATTCAAACAACAGTTACGGGAAAGAAAAGAATGGGTTCCTTCTGAATAGATTGTGAATATTCCTTTCCCATTTAAAATAAGCTTCGAAACTAATAACATTAACTGATGTAATGATCACATAAAGCGATAATTTTAACATACAAATGAATATAAAAAATCCGGACCAAGTGATTTCGATATCAATAAATGACTGATAACATAAACCACGATCACATTAAGCGGAGTCCACTGTATTTGGCAAGAATTCAATAATAGTACCTTGCTTGTTTTTTTCCAATTGATTGATTGAAACTGATAACATTAACCAATGTAATGATCACATAAAGCGATAATTTTAACATACAAATGAATAGAGAAAATCGAGACCAAGTGATTTCGATATCAATAAGCAATCCCCTATTTAATAATAGCCTAAGTTATCTGTCCGCAAATTTATGAAGCGGTTGGACCTGGAATGGATACAGGAATCCATTCAAAGCAAATAAAGTTTATCTTCTCCTAAACTATCGATCCGATTCTAAAATAAATTTGTATAAATATGCTACACATCACAGCAAAAAATACTGCCGTCTTTAAAACGTTCGAAAACCACCCTTTCCCCCCTTTTCAAGAGTTTAATGCCATTATTTCAAGCCCTATTTTCCCCGGTTAAGAGCAGGCTATTAAATTTAACCATTTATCACTTAATAAATAGGAAAAATAACAATTTTTCTAGCATTGTGACGTTATTCCTTTAACCATCTCATTTAATTATTTCATATTTTAAACAATTTAAATATCGTCTACACTATTATAATATCTTTTAGCACTGAATTTAGATATTACGTAAATGATTTTCTTTTGTATTTGGCTTACATAATATATTAGGTATATATGCGATAATTTTAAATTTAATCATCGATTATTTTTAGTTGCAATGAAAATTTTATCATCGGTATTAACAATAAATTCTTTTCATAAAAGTCTAGGAGTCTATTTCACGGACTACTAAATATCTAACTTTTAATTTATATATATTTGGAAATTAAGAAGCTTGTTCGTTTGTGTGTTTATTTGTTATACATAATCACACGGTTTGACTAAATGAGTTCAATGTGATTCTAAACTGCATTACAGGATTGGGAGACTCTAGAGGAGTATGACGATAAATAATTATTGAGAGTGAACCAGATAATTCTCAGCCAAAAAACAAACCATTTTTTACCTGCCTCATTGGGTACTTAACAGTTCTGGAATATTAAAAATTTTACTAATCCCGTCATATCATGGGCTATATGCTAGTTGATAATATTAACTGTGATTACATTAAGCAGAGTCCACTGTATTTGGCAAGAATTAAATAATAGTACCATGCTTGTTTTTTTCCAATTTAATCAATCTTCTAAATTTAAAGCGAATCACGTACATGGTAGAAAAAAATCTATAGGTAAATTTGACTGTATAGAATGGAATAATTAAAACAAACTTAAATGCATATTGACACAACCTCAAAACTAAAGCATATTTTAACCATTTGAGAAAGGGGGTATCATATGCAATGCATTCTAAATTGAATCAGACCATTCTCTAGCATTGACAAATTCCACAGCAACAGACACAAGATTGCATCTAATGGCAATAACAAATACTAAATAAATGTTCCATCTAAAATATTATATATGATCACATACACACATGTACACACTTTTAAACAAATACACACATCTCCAACAAGAAAGAAAAGCACAAAAATCTTTATAATTAATAAAAAGTAATGTAAAAAAATCAAATGCTAAATAATTAGATTAATGCATGATAACTTTGAAGTGTTACACAGTTTAAATAAAAATAAAATGAATAGAAAAGTTTAAATTAATATTTTTTAATCATATAATCTTAAAAAAAATATATAACACTTGTTAAAATGTGAGAAATTTTCTAAATTGTTTTTAAATGTCAGGCAATAACTTTAAGAATTTAAAATTTTCCAGAGAAAAGAATTAAAAAAACTTTTGAATTCTTACTAGACAAGAAAAATTAAGTAGCATTGAAATAAACAAGAAAACACAAGTTAAATAAGTATACTTCCCACAAAATTTCTTCCAATATGTTAGTCTTTTGAAAAAGCATAGCATGTTAACTGTAGGTGATTTATATAACTTTTCATATATTAATAGAAATAGAAGAAAATAAAGAGCACTAAGTTGGTAAGTTGAACAAGCAAACAGAAATAAGGAAATTATAACATTTAGCTGTTAAAATGAAAGGATAAAAAGGCATAACACAAAATGGCAAAACATGTAAAACACCAAGTAAAAGTAAACAAACAAGAGACAGAGATACATGCATACATGCATTATTTTAAAAGTACCCAGTTTGTTAGCAGGTATCAAGTCAGTTTACAGAATTATTAATAATAGAAAAATTCATGCAGATAGCACTACCTAAAGGGTACTTCTAAAAATTATAAAGCATGCTGGTCGATAGAGCCTTGTAATACCTTAGTCCCTTCAGTACCAGAAAGCAGTTCAGAAAATATGTTGCTTGAAGGCTGTTGCATATTGCTCTAAACATGATTAAAGCGAAGCATTAGTAAAGAAAAGAAAGCCATGGTAAGAAAATAAATCCATTTCAACATTTACTATGAAAAAGCATTATTGTGAATAAATGGCATAAAGATAAACAGCAATAATAAAGTTATTAAATATTTTCTCAATGACATTTAAAGATTGAATGCTAATAACAACAGAATAAAGACTACAATAAATGAATAATCTTCCTTCAGGTGAACTCTTTTATAAGTATAAAAAGCAATTGAAGTCAATTTCATTTACATTTAAAAATAAATATAAAGCAATAATTATAAAACAAAGAAATTAAAATTTACATGAAAGATGCAGTAAGAGTAAAATGAATAGGAAAAAGCAAAATAAGAATATAAAAATAACTTTGATCAAAAGAAAAAAAATGAAGCTTTTCATATGCTTTAGAATTAACTTATAAAATAAAAACATGCAGATTAAAGCTAAAAACATTTTTCCTTAAACAGTGTAATTTATCTGTCAATATCAAGTCCTTTAATTTTTTCAACCATTCTAAGTTAGAAAATAAAATGTATGTATTCATAATACATAACTTAAAAAATGTGAATATTGTTTAATAGCAATTGAGAAATAGAATAGGGATAAAAGACTAGGTCCTAATAAGTAGGGTTCATAAGCATAATTGGCACAGAAATTGTGGGTTATTCTATAGTGATGAGACTAACAAAACAATTGCATTAAGTGAAGGCAATATTTTTACAATTGCTTTAACAGTTGTATATTTAAAGCTTTTTTTGGTGTTATAATTTTGTAATAGGCTTAAAAATCATTACAATTATCTTTAAAATCATTTTCTGAAATAATTGAAAAGTTTTAAAATGAAAATTAAGGTAGCCATCGAAACATGCAACTTTTCAATTTCACAAAATGCTAGAATATTTGTCAAAATTATTCCTCTGAAACTTAAAACAAGACTGTAAGGAATTTGCACCCACAACTCATGTGTGCCTTTGATGATTTTGGCAGAATCGCCCCATTTGACCCCTTCCACCCGGCATTTCTTAGGAGAAGTAAGAAGCCGACCAGCAAAAGGGGGCCTGATAAGGATTTTCGGTGTCGTTGTTTGTTTTTGCAGGGCATCGGAGAAGGAGGATGTGCCCTTTTCGGTAGGGCTCAAATTTCCAGACGACCCTCCCCCCCGAACCAGGGAGAGATCTGCAAGAGGGCAGCGGGAGTTCAGCGACGGGAGGATTTGAGCCAGTGATCGATATACATCCCTCTGCTTTGAAAGGGAGAGGATTTTATTCCTTTTGTTTTCTTCTCAGACATGAAACATGTTGGTAAATCTCAACTTACCCCATTTATTCTTACAGTTCCGCAATGTTTGAAACAGTTAAACACCGGTTAATGGGATACGTTCAAACGATCAAGTTTTACATGTGTTTTAGGGGGGCGTGGCAGAGTTTGCTGCGATATACACCCCTCTGCTTTGAAAGGGAGAGGACTTTATTCCTTTTGTTTTCTTCTTGGACATGAAACATGTTGGGAAATCTGAACTTACCCCATTTATTCTTACAGTTCTGCGATGTTTGAAACAGTTAAACGCCGGTTAACGGGATACGTTCAAGAGATCAAGTTTTACATGCATGTTTTAAGGGGGCGTGGCAGAGTTTGCTGTGAACATTATGCTTCACCTGAGTGGCATCAGGTGTATGCAGATTTGCGAATGTGCTTTTGGGTTATAAGCGGGTAGCCAAGGAGGCTGCTCGCAGTTGACTATCAGCCGCACTTGGCCACGGTAGTTGTCCACAGCAGTTGACGATTGCAGTAGATCGGGAATCCGCCACATTGGTGTTCGCACAGTGCGAGTTTTGAAATTACAAGGTGCAAAGTAACTAACTTAATTTTTTTTTGTAAATAGAATTTTTTTTTCTTTAAGATTGCAAGTAGCAATAAAGAAGTTTGTTGTTTTTTTTATAAAGATGCACTCATCTTATTATTTTTAGCCATTCTAGAAATGTACACTCTGCTGAAGGGGGTATTTTTTTTTTTTTCAAAATCAATATCATCCCCAACAAAATGCTCGGTCATGCAGTTATGATTTTAATCGTTGTCAGGCTCTGAGACTCAGAAATATGATATATGATTTACTTTAATTGTTTCTTAAATGTTGTAAATAAATTTTATTTTGTCTGTCCAAGTTTCCAGAGGAATTATTTTGAGTACAGGCATCCCAGTGACCGCGGTCTAACATACCTGACCCAGTACAGTAGGTGGGCAGGTCCCATGCTAACATAGTGCACCAGAAAAGAGGGTGAGCTTACAAAGATGCATTTATGTACTTTTGAACTTTAGAATTAATATCCAATATGCAGTAGATACCAATCTCTTCCCAAATAATAACTGAAACAAGATATTAATTGAAACTGACCAACATAGCATGTAAGTGTGCAAATAAGGAACACACTTGTTGTATGATAAAATAATTTCTTAATAGCTTCACATTTTTTACATTATGGTTATTTTACCTCTTTTATTAATAAGGATCATGATTATGATTGCTGACTAATATGAAGAGATAAATTTAAATTTAGGCTATGAATGATCATACAAAACAAACTTCTCTTCAACAATGTGAATACATATAGGCCACTTAACTCTATTTGGATCTCTTGCAAAATTTTTATTTTATATTTTCATCTTCTCATAATTAGATATCAGGGATTAGATTAAAAGTAAAATATGCATAAAATTTAAAAAGTTTATAATTACAGTTTATATAAACTTTATTTTTTGATCTGAGGTTTACATTTCCATGGAATGACCCTTGTGCTATCAAACCATTTCGATTTGAAAAAAAATTAAAAATAAACAAGTGCAATCATAGCATAAAGTTTGTAATTGAAAGCAGATGAATGTGTTTATCAAGCTAACAAATTTAATAACATGCATAGCATGTAATAAAGAAAAAGAGAATAACTGCATTTTAAAGTGATGTGTGTGTAAATTCTAAACTATTAAAAAATTATTGAATTTTCCTTTTAGAATTCTTCAAAAATTAATTACTAAACGTTTCTGAGAAAGTAATGATTAAGCATTTAATGTCTTTTACTAAAACATCTCAACACCACCATAAGAACAAATTTTTACCCCATAATACTAAAGAATTATAATAAAGATGGCCATGTGACTGCAGTATATATCTGACAAATAGTTCTAATAACTAAAAAATTATGAAAAATGGTTATTACATGAAGTTATTTTATGCCTTCAAGTTAAATTTGCTTATAAACAAAAACCAAAATTTTATAGTCATAAATTATGTTGCTTGAAGGCTGTTGCATACTGCTCTAAACATGATTAAAGTGAAGCATTAGTAAAGGAAAGAAAGCTGTAATAAGAAAATATCTAACAGTTAATAAAATCAAATTATCAAATTTCTAAAAGTTAATAAATTCTTTTTTGTTTAAAAATAAAAAATGAATTTGTATTAAATTAAGCACATGGTAATTTATTTTTAACATTTCCCTCGAAAATAAATATATAGTGAAGAAGTTGATTAAATATAAAAATTTCTGTATTACTTCATTTACTGAACAAAAAAATTGACGAAATGAAAACTATGAAAATGAAAATAAAAATTGAAATTAAAAACAAGCTAAAACATAATACCTATAAAAATATAAATTTCAAGAAAATTAAGATATTTAATTATAACAAACATACAAACTATACTGAACTGGCAGATAATATAAAAATAAAAAATTCAAGAAGATTAAGATATTTAATTATAACAAACATACAAGCTATACTGGACTGACAGATAATATATACTTTATACAAAGATAATTAATACTAGAAATGATTGTAAAAACTAAGATAAAATATTGTACATTGATTATTAATAACATTCTCATAATGAAATACAATAAATTGTCCAAGCAAAACCAAAAGCTCTTACTTCTGGAGATTCTCTCTTGACAGATTCACCTACTTGTTCTTTTATTTCATCTTTTGTACTAACATCTTTTTCTATTTCATTATCTAAACTTGGTTCTAAAAATATACATGCAAAAGTAAGGTGTTCGGTTTTCATTCATTTAATATAGAATCAGCATTCATAAAAATGGAATTTTCTAAAAATTAAGAAGATTCTTTCATAAGTTTGCATCATGCATAGCACAGAGCAAGAGGAAGGCTTTCTATAATATGTAATACGAAAAAAAAAGAAAAAGCAAAAGAATATAGTAAAGTTTGAAGTATTTAAAAGATATGAAAAGTTTTACTTTCAAACAACTTCATAATAATTCCAAACCACCAAAGCAATTTTCGCCTATACCTTACTAAATGTTTAACCCCCCAAATTACCATGTTGTTCTTCATTTGCTACTTCTGTCGATTCTTTGCATATAGTTTGTTCATTTACTTCAGAGCTTGATATTTCATCCACCTGTTTGTCCTCCTTTGAAGGGGTATTAGAAAAAGGTTCAGAAGATGTAGCTGTTTCAGTTATGGGTTCATCAATACCATTCTGTTGACTGAACTCAGTCTTAGAAGTTTCTTCAGAATGAGATACTTCTTGTTTTGGAATAAAGTCTGAAACAAAACAGTAAACATGCATACAAAAATGCCCATATATTTAATTTATATACATACACATCTAAGATCTAAGAATAATTTCTATTAAAAAAATAATTGGTAAACTTTTCCAGAGGGCCATACAAAGGTTCATCACTTGTATAGATGTATGGCAATAAATACTCTTGTTTGATGATATGTGAAATATGCATGTTTGGGTAAACTTAAAATTTAAAAAATCTTTAAGAATCTTTTCATGAAAGGGTAATTCATGCTGCTATTTTAAGATTAACAAATCATCAGAATTTTAAAATCTACTAGGACCTTGGTATGAGGCTAACCTCCTTACCAAATGAAAAGTAACTATGAGATACAAAATATCCCACAAGAGCCCCACAATCCTACCTTAACCAATAAAATAATCTGGTCTTAACTCTTAAGATTTAACCTTTTCATTTATAAACAATTTATTATTAATTATTTATAATCTATATATATAAAAATGAATTTGTGTGTGTCTGTCTGTATGTATGTATGTACTCAATAGACTCAAAAACCATGAATCCAATCACCGTGAAAATTTGGGAAATTATTAGGTACATCCATGGGAAGGTTTTTGTAAATTTTTAACGTTCAATATCCATTCCTTCCCCCTTTTTCGAGCATTTTATGTCATTATTCCATGCATTATTTCCCCGGTTAAACGCAAACGATTAACTTTTTCATTTATCGCATCATAACTAAATGAAAGAAGCAATATTTCTAGCAATGTGACGTCATTCCGTTAATCCCATGTATTTGTTTTGAGCGCAGTTTTCCTCGGTTAAAAGCAGGAGATTAAAATTTTCACATAATAAATAGGTGAAAACGATATTTTTTTTTATCATTATGACGTTATTCTTTTAAATATTACATTTATTCATTTCTTATTTTATATTATTTAAAATCGTCTGCTTAGTATCTATTCGATTTGACCCGGAAATTTAGATATAAAGTGATTAACTTTCATTTCTATGTGACGCAAATTATAGCATTTTTATATGAGAACTAATTTTAAATTTAATTCTTGGTTCATTTTTATGTTACAATGAAATGCATATCAACAATATTCTAAGTACAAAAAGTACAAATTTCAGTGACTCTCATGGCCAAATAAAACCTATCATTTTATATAGTTACCTTCATATTCATATGGTTGTCGATATGAATGTGTGTTTCTGTTTCATACAAAACTATGTGGTTTGTCATAAATTTCCTTAACTTTGGAAAACATTTATTACTACCAACAAACTTAGCACTGTTGCTGTCAAAACCTCTGCTTCCTATTCTACCACGTATTATGGCAAGGTATATTAACGTTGCTAATCAACATACAGTAGTAATATAGTAATGTAATTTAGGGTTAAACTTATATTTTACCATAAAAAAGTTTAAGATTTATTATAAGACACAAATTCGATGCAGATTTAATCGTTAGCATGTAAGCATATATTTTGTTATATTTATTTATCATATTAAGAACAGTTTTTAATTTTATGTTTTTTTATTCAAATCTACCCTATAAGTCATAGAGTAACTAACTTTGGATAGAAATCCTTGATACGACCAAATGAACATATTCCATGTTAAAACATCTTTAATTCCGAGATTAAAATCTGACTGTGACTATCTATGTATATATGTATGTTTGTATCTTTGTCTATCTTTTATTTCACAATTGCCATTTTTTAAGGAAAAAGTTATCGTCATAGGTTTTGTTGATTAAAATTTAATTTTTATGTACGTAAAACATTACTACTAAAAGACATCTAATCTTGGAAATGAATTATCCCATTCAGAACAGTACATATATATTACTCTCCACAGTATTTTGAAATTTGACTCCTACATTTAAAAAAGTCGTGGAATTGAAAATTATTATGCAACGGCTTACGGGCAACACAGTTCACTTATTGGACATTCGGCTATTAATAAACTGTTATAATTGTCAACAATCTGAAACATACGGGATTTATTCAGCATTTCTATTAATACATCGTATTATCTTTAATAGTGGTTCTAAACCTTTCATCGAAATATTTTAAAATCCAGACCGAAGGCTGGGTGCGAAGCAGCTAGTTTCATTATAAACCATTGATAACCATTTATAAACTATACTTTATAAAAACAATAAATCCTGTCATTAAAAATATAATAAGATAGTTCTGCAAAATGTATATTTTCTGTGTTTCATCACAAGTTTTTAAATATTAAGAATGAAAAGTTTGACAAAAAAATACTTCTTTACACTTTAATTCTTGGAAAAAAAAAGAAAAAAACCACATTATTAGTTTTTATTACTATTAAGAGATAGTGATTTGAGAAAATAAATGCATTGTTTGTCACCATTAACCATAGGTAACTAAACATTTGCCATATAGTATTGCAAATTTGAGATGGTTCCATTAGACTTACACTGTTTCTTTCTCACCTTCAAAACAAATAAAAATATAGATACGCAAAGGTAATAAGACTACTGTGCACAAGCTAGTTTTTGGGATTTGCAACAGCCGTCATGTAACAGTTGAATATTTAAAAATAATAAACAGAAATTTTCAACAATACCATAATCGCTTTCATAAGTAGGTTTTGTATTTTACATTTTTTTGTATTTTGTATTTTTTTGCATTTTGTATTTTTATATAGCTATGCAAAGGTAATAAGTAATACTGTGCACTAGCTAGCTTTTGGGATTTGCAACAGCTATCATATAACAGTTGAATGTTTAAAAATAAGAAACAGAAATTTTCAACAATACCATAATCGCTTCCTTGAGTAGGTTTTGCATTTTACCACTAAATATGGTTTATGAACAATGGATTAAAAAAATATCAAGAGAAAAATATGACAGTTTTTATACGATACATTTGTATTGAATTAGATATTAAAACATTTGAAGAGCAGAATGTCATACAATCAAGATCCAAACAAGAAAATATCTGTGTAAAAAATAATCAATATCCTAACTGTTGAAAGTTTAGCAAGAATCTGTGTTATCTTCTGAGGAGGAACTGAATAATGTATGATGTGCTAATTTGTTTGAAATTAAAAAAGGAAACATAATTGACTCATTTTTAATTTTGCAGTCTATCAGTTAAATGATTAGTGTTAATTTTAGTCATTTAAAGTTAAATGCTAAGAAGAATTTCCTTATTTAGCTATCAGTTATCAAGATTAGAAACATTACAGCACTTATTGTTGATTTTGATTTTTTATGTGTCAAGTAATTAAAAATTGTTAATCCTGCATATAACAACATACCTTTTTTAGTGGATTCAGTAGCAGTTAAATGATCTCCTGATGATTGATTTTTATTTTCTAAAACTTGAAATGTTAAGCCCTGTGAAAAAGAAGAAGCCTTATTGTAAAATCAATAAAAATAAAATTAAATAAGAATAAAATAAAATAAATACTTGCATACCATTATTGATTGTAGAACAGTTTCTAAAACTTTAGAACCACTGTATGATGAATCAGGTTCAAACTTCCCTTGAAGAACTTTATACAGCCTATTCATAACTCTTTTAATCTAGAAAATTTTAAAATTTTAAAAACTTATAACAAGCAGATAGTGAGAAATTTTCACTTTTCTAATTTTATTTTTATAATATATATATATATATATATATATATATTCAATAGAAAATGAAAAAGTAAGAACAGTACCTTCAATTGTTTTATTTTAAGCCTTAATTAGTGATTTCTAATGATTTTTATACCACACTATTTACCGTCTCTTGAAAATGCTAATTTTCTTATGCTGGTCTTAAAAAGTCCCAGTTCATGAAAACATTCACAGGATTTGTTGTTTACATTGTATATTATGATTTTAATTTATTTGTGTTCATAAACTTGTATATATATATATATGTATATATATATATATTATGCCTGACATTAAACAGCCATATTTTAAATATCGTATTATAAAATTTTGTTCAAATACAACAATTAATTTCAATGAAAAAATATTTTCAGTATTCTCAAGATCCTAGTAGTATACTTAAAATTTGGATTAAAGCTATAAAAAGAGATTAGAATATTCTAAATTGTCATATGAATCATCTCTTTAGGTTTATGAAGACCAATTTTCAGTACTTCAATGTTTATTTTTTAATTTTTAAAAATATTACTTTTAAAAGTGCTGTTGGTTAACCAGTGTTGTTTAGCTTAAATTGTTAATTTTTGAGTATTTTCACTGCGAGTTCTGCGATCTTTCAATTGAACAATAGGTTCCCATTTCCTATGCATTTCTGAAGACTAATATGATATGAAATGTCCAAGTATGAGTTTTTCAGTTGTATTCGTAATCAGTATATTAAAGTTCTTTCAAAATTCTGTTTTTATCTTTTTAATTTAAATATAAAGGAATAATATATTTATATAATTCTAAGCATGTTTATTACAGCATACTCCCTTTTATTTATGTGCAAAAGTTTTAAAACATTTTTAATAAAAACTATCACAACTATATTGACATATGCAATATAAACATATAAAATATCTTAATTTCCAAGGAAATTTTCCCATATGCCAAAATTGAACATGCTCATTCCCATTCACATGAAAAACTTCTTAACTATTGTTTAAAAATCTGTAGAAAATCTGTAAGTGGTCCATGGGCAATAGTTTGCCCATCATTGGTCTATAACAATTGGCTTTTACACAAATTGAGATAAAAACTTTTTTTCCCTTCAAATAAGGTAATTTTACTGTGTCTAGTTGTGAAAATTTAAACTAAGTATCACACGTCTGGATAATTAAGCAATGGTGGAGAGTCGCCGTTGCTTAATTATCTGTGCAACCTCTCATTTTGTGGCCAAACCAGTGTATTTCGGTTTTGCCAAGACATAAAACACACCACTGTAAAATAGGCAACCATGATTGCACAGACTGTAACATGCAATAACCTCTTTTATCAAATAATGTTAACTTTTAATGGTAACAATAATTTTTTTACTAAGAATTAAATAAATATTTAGCTTTTTTCTCATAGAGACAGATCTACTTGAAATGTTTATAAGAAACCAAAGTGAGAACCTATTTGAAAAAAATTCAAATTGTTTATTGTTTCAATAAACCAACAACCTGGAAAAGCCATTGAAATTAAGAGAAAAAGATGCCAGAAGTTTGAATATGTCACAATTTCTTTATTATATATTGATAAAATATAGTTCTATTGTAAATTTTTCTTTATTTCATCAAAAATAGTTTTTTCAAAGCAATCGGTCATACAATCCATCTAAACAATCATGGAATAGACAAATTACACATTGTTATAGTCTGTGTTTATTGTGTTCTAATATGTGCAATCATGGTTGCACAGATTATAACAGTGGTGTGTTTTATGCCTTGGCGAAACCTAAATACACTGGTTTGGCGACAAAACAAGATGTTGCGTTTTCATTGGTCAAAGGCGATTCTCCACCGTTGGTTAATTATCCAGACGTAAGTATCACAACCCCAAATAAAAAAAAATTTTATGGATAATTAAATATTTAAATAGATAATAAAGTTGGAGAAAATGATCACTCTTTGTGCTGGATATTAAAATATAACTAATGAAATCTCCTCAAATTCTACTCTGACTAAATACTGAACTCATTAAAGCAGTTGAATGTAAGTAGATCTCTCTTCATCATGAATGCTAGAAACAAAATGGCTCAGTCATTAGGAGAGAAAAACTAATCCTCAATGTTATTCACTTTTCACTGTTTCTGAAAGATTTTTTATAATTGATAGAGTAGATATATATTGAAAATTAAAGTATTTCAAGTTTTTTTTTTAATAGAAAAGGCAAAAAAGAAGATACTGTTGAAAGAAAATCTAGAATTTTGCAATTGTTTTTCTTTTCAAATTTCTAACAAGAGTAACACAACATAACTGTTTGCTTGCCTTACTTATTTGCTTTGCTTTAATTTGACTTATTCTTTCTTCCTTTATTTATAACATTCTAACTGGTGTTAAATGATGAAATGAATATTGCACTTTAGAATTATAGTGATTTGTTTCACAGGTCATTGTTGTGATGTAAACAACTGAATGAAGTAAAACACTCTTTTTCAAACATTAAAAAAAAACTTATACCGTTATATACAACACAAAAACAAGTAAATGACATTAAAAAATTTGCATGTACAAAACAACAAAATGAAAATGGACAGCATTCCAGCTGCTGTGTTCTCCTGATGCAAAGTGTGACTACTAGAGAGTTCTTCTGAATAGAGCCGAAACAAATCACAGTAATGTTGGGTTGTTTTGTTCCAGATGCATCGGAACAGTCATTATTAGCTGCAAGCTAATGGCTTGATGGTCATTGTCCATCATTTTGAAATTATTTTCAAATGCTGACCAATTCCAAATTATAAGAAACATGATACTGCTATTGATATATATTTATTAAACATTAACATTTTATAGAAAAAAATTGATATATAGAGAAAAACGAGATAGAAAAAAATATAAATCAATATAATAATATATAAAATAATAGACCTTAACCCTTTAACGAATGGTGGTTTTGCAGCGAATCCACCTGTTAAAAGTTTCTTTTTTCTACTTTTTAAAGACATATGAATGATTTTTTTTAACTTTTCTATGTTTGTGACATTTTAAACTTACATCAGATAAAAACACTACACTTAATTCCTTTTTCCATTTGAAATATCCATTTTTAAACTTGCTTTACCCAGAAAATTCAGAAATTCGATTTATCTTCCTTGTGACCCCATATACCTATATTTATCGAAATAACACTTAAAAACTGTTTAGCTATATTTTTATCATACATTTTTAATGATAATTATTCATTGTACTCCCATCTTAACAAAAATTTTTTAAAAAAGTATTATTTTCCCTCAGTACAAAGGGATAGTTTTGTATTTAAACCAGCCTTCTAACCTTTCTTCCTCCCAATGAGTGCACATTTTTTGCATGTATTTTACATTTATAAGGTTCATAGGTAACATTTATAAACTTATTCAATTAAAACCTAAGAAATTTATATTAGGGTCCTTTAAAGGGTTAAGCAAGAAAAATACTTACTTCAACAGAAAATTCAGGGGATGATGAAGCAGATTTCATACTTTGTAAATGTCTGATTTCATTATTAAGTTCTATAATTTGTTTTTCATATGTTTCTTTCAAAGCTCTTGTTTTCTCTTGAAATATTTCATACTAAAAAGCATAAAATACAAAAATAAGTCTTACTTAATAAGGAATATCAAAAACTACTTTTGTAACATAGCTATAACAGACCTTTCTCTTCAAAACTTGAGCTAGTTCCAGATCCGTCTCCATCTTTTGGATTTTTTCTTCATATAATGATCTTTGCTTTTCATATGTATCCATCTATGAGAAAAATAAAATTTATTTAAGGGGGAAATTTTCATTAATCAAACAAATCAAGGTACTTTTTAAGAATAGCAAAATCCTACCTGACAACATGTTATTTCTGAAAATCTTACAATTTTATATACTGGAAACATAAGATGCATATTTAAACTGATAATGTTACAAGCTTATATATGAATTTAAATATATTATATAACACTTCAACATGAAACTTATGATTAATTACAGTAAATCTTGAAGGTATGAATTATTTTTTCTTGTGTTGAGAGATTTGAGCCCATGGACTCCAGTAAAAACGTAATAAAGACAGTGACTTACTTATTCAGTTATTGCCTGACTATAAGTGGCATAAATAATACTAATGCATGCAACAGGTTCTCATTTAGAGTAATTATACATCAAGATCAGAAAACTAACTTTATGAATTCTTTTTAATATTGTACTTCAGTTCTGAAAAATTTTGGAATATTGAGATCTGAAGTAAAAAATAAATAGCTGTGGTAGCTCAGTTGCCAAAGGCATCAATCTCTTAACTGGAGAGTTACAAGTTCAAGACTCAAGACACACAAAGATCTGCTGCCTTCTTTAATGGTGGTTGGGGCATATTAAGTTTGTGGTCACAATGTCCTCCAGGTTCCCAAACAATACCTCTGGGTGTGACAGATAGTCTTCTATTAGTCTTCTGCATATTCATTGCTTCTAAATTATGAGAACTCACTTTAGTTATCTTAGGGAATTATGTAGGCTACCTATAAGAGAACTAGTAGATTCTAGAAAATACTATTTTTCAAAGGTTCTTGAATATTCCTTTGTCAAATATCACCTATGAGGAAAACTGACTAAAATTTTTGTTTTTCTGATGAACCAGTTCTATTTGCCAACCAGAACAATTAACATTCAGGAAGTTATAGCTTTAAAAATGTACAATTTGTAACAATACATAATAATATAAACCAGAAATAGAGATAGTAACATAAATAAGTATGGATTTTATATAGAAATACTATAAAACAACTTCATTGGCCATTTTCATATTCATGTTTGTTCATTTTTATAGTTTCATAAGATTTATTTTTACATTTTGATATTAAACAATCAATTTTAAAATCTATGTAATCCAATCTTATAATCTATACTTCAAAACCTACAATTTTAGCCTGTAAATATGCAATTTTACAATGTAATTAAAGTTCACACAATATATGACTAAAATATACAAGGTAACAGGCATGCTAAATTGATAATAAACTGCTTGATTTTTGTTTTATTAGTATTAAATCATACATAGATGTTCATTTAGTTTCTCACATTCAATACTTTGACTAACTGAATGACTTAACTAGTTTTATTAAATAAAATAACAAAAACATAGAACAAATACACAATTTATATTGGAAATACCTTTTTTTCATTTTTGTCTGCAACTAGTTGAGCTTCATTTAACAATTTAATGTTCTTATCTAAATCTAACTTGTTTTTTTCATTTTCTTCTTTAAGTTTTTCACATGAAATGTTTTGCTAAAAATATATTACAATAGATTCATATATATATATATATATATATATATATATATATATATATATATATATATATATATCAGAGAAAAACCTACATAAAAATGAATCCAGTAAAATTCAAATTATTATAATTGAAAATGAATCATTTAATTTTAAAAAGTTAAAGAAATTATTAACATATTAATAATTTTCTTAGATGAGTGTTGTTATACTGAAGTTTTGACTAGAATATATGTACAAAAATAATTTAAATATCACACAGTAAATCCCTATAGAATAAATAGTATGAAGAACACAAAATTATATGTATTATATTGTATATTCATTTTTAAAACAAAACTTAGTAAACTTGATCTTGATTATAAAACAATATAAAAATAAAAGTTAATGTGATAAAAGTCAGAGAATACATTAATTTACTATTGTAGTATCTCACTACAAAGGTCATAGACCCATATATATACTGGTAATAAATGATAATCTTTTTCAAGTCGAGAATGTACTGAAATTGAAATGACCCACTGAAATGTGGGTAACTCCTTTGAATAAATTTTTGGATCACTTCAGTCAGTGTGTTTTAACACATTACATGCGGGAACAGGTGATTACCCACTTGGCATGCCAATCATTATTCGTGGGAGAGAGTAATCTCCCTTTTAAAAATTAACACATTTTTAATCAATTGAAGCATAATATAATGTTCCATGAATAATGCAAATTTTGTCCGATTCCCCCGCTACACGCATATTACCACATTCACCAAGCCCGCATATGTGTTAAGATGTAACAGTGGATTTGGTTTGGAGTGCTCTGGTTTTCTTTTTTGCTACACAAGGGCTAATAAGACAGACCTATTGCTTAAAGCCAATTCTGAACGTCTATGAATATCTATACCTGAAGTAGGATTTGAACCTATAAACTGCCAGCTCTGAAAAGTTGCACTCTACTATTCATCGGTCATCTGGAAAAGTAACAGTAAAAATGGCATATAAAAGGTTATGTCATTCTCTGATCTTTTAGCCCTCTGTTGCAGTGAGTGTTCCTAAAAGAAATTCACCCAAGAAGAGAAGTCAAAGTATGGACTTGAAGAGAGGACATAGCTTGATATACTCTCTCTGTGTGTAATTATATGAAAATGTAAATATTGTATAGAATATAACCAACACTAAAATTATAAAACTTTAAGGTTGGCAGTGTTTCTACATTTGTTAAGTTCCCTACTAGTATAGAAGATGCTATAATGTCTATATGCTATAATAATATAGTATAACATAATGTCACACTATGTCATACTATTAGAACAGTGGTGAAGCAAAGAGGATAGGATGTGATGGTTGTAACTCCCCTATATGGATTGCTGTATATAAAAATAAATGTAAGGACAGCTGCATTGTTTTAAAATATGAGTTGAAGGGAGAGAACCTCCTCAGATGAAAAATTTCTTGCTATGTCCTTGTATTAGAGAAATATTTATTTTAAATGCAATATAAAATGAAAATTTAAAGTATTATAAGACTTAGTGGGTTATAATATTAATAATATAACTTACAAAAAAATAGAAAGTTAGTTACAGAATATATTCTTTTTATAATAATTTTTACTAAACAATTAAGTAAAATGAGAGAAAATTTTTTTAAGTTGCAATGCTATTAGTTTATTGTTTTTAATGAAAAGTATTCCTAAAGGTACTTCTACTTAATTTTCAATCCCCAAAAATTATTTTTAAGGGATCTAGCAAAAGTTACTTATAATTATTAAATATAAAAAATTCACAAATTCTTTTTCAGCATAAAAAACTAATAAATAAGAGAACTTGAATATCTTAATGTTATTGACAGTTTTATGAAAATATTTCTTAAATATTTGTTTCTTAATATAACTGTTAACTGAAAAAAATCACTAATTTACTCTCAATTCATTAATATCTTAAATGATGATAGTATCCTTATACTGTTATGTTTGAGGTGGTTGTAAAAGGGGTATACAGTTTAAAGGTTTTTTTTTAATAAAACTAGAAGTATTTTTCACTAAAGTCATCAAGATTTTACTCTAAAGACAGTAAAATATTAAAGCAACATTATAAAAAATATACTAACTTAGAGATTTAATGAGACAAAGTTGAAATAATTTGTTAATCTCATATCTAACATTTAAATAATATAGTATACAATAATTATATGCACAAAACATAATTTCTAGAGAACTTACTTCACTGATAACAGAATTCAGCTGCTCTACTTTCTTTTTATACTCCTGAATTTCTTTCTAAAAATGCCCATTAATTATTATTTAAAAATAAATAAAACTTTTAGAATAATTTAATTTTTTTAGAGTATTTAATTATCTTAATCAAGCATTATCACAAAATATTTTACTCATTTTTCATTGTTAAAAAAATAACACAATTATATTACAATTATATAATGGAATAGTTATAATGATTTACAAATTTGAGTGCAAATTATTTATTTCTACAATGTTATCATTAGTTTAGTGCATGTGCAAAACCTATCTCATTAGCATAGAATATAATAATTAGTATATATGCCACACAAATACATTAACAAAGAATGCATAGTATTGCTATACTGCATACACTCTGTGACAGTGAATTTGTCAACTACAAAATTCACTTTTTTCTCCTTTATGAAAAGCATAGGAATTTTAATTATTTCATGAATTAAATAAAATTCCATGTATTTTTAATTTAAAAAAAGATTTTAGTCACAGGATTTTTAGAACTTAATAGCTCTAATTTCAGAGCAAGAATTTGGGAGTCTAGAGAAAAGTATATAGAATTAAAAATTTAAAGATTTGTATATAGTTTATATATCTTAAAGATAACTGTTTTATTTTAATCATTACAATAGATAAAAGATTATATAAAATATTTAAAAAATTAACCTTTGCTCTAATATGTAAACATAAACAAAAATTATGTAAATACAAAACTATAAAAAACTGTGTTTACTATAATTTCAACAAAAACTTATAGTACATGAAGAAAAGAACTTTTAAATAAATGCTAAAAACAGATTAATCGACTATACACTGAAATAAGGGGGAAATGACAACAATAGTGTTTATGAAGAAATCATTCATTAAATTTTAAAAACATTAAGATTCCGTAAATTTATCATTTAAAAAATTAATGTTATAAGATTTATTTAAATTTTACATCTATTAAGATTAATGTTCAATACTCCCTAGAGGATAAAAAAGAGTTTTTTTAATCCTATTTTACATTTTATATTCCATTTCTTATATAATTTGGATTGTATTATCATTTATAAATTCTTTTTACTGTTTACAACAAACAGACAGAATTTTTGAAAATTATAATATTAAATTTATGCCAGAACCTTATTTATTTTTACAACATTTATTCGGATAAATTTAAGAGAAAAAAACCCCTTTTTTTATTTTATTTTTCCTTTTATATTTCATTTTTTCTTATAATTATAATTATATTAAAACTTACAAATTCTTTCAATGTTCACAACAATCAATTCCATGATATTAAATGAAAGCATTTTTTGCCAGAACCTTATTTTTTTGTTTGGTTATTTTATACAGTTCGATATTTTTAAATCACTTCTTTAGAAAATAATAACCATGTGATAATTTAACATTATTACACTTCCTAACACTAAATTTATATTGTTAATGTTGAACTAACAATATTAAATTATCATTAAAGAAAAATATTTTTCAAAATGTCAAATATGCAAGACTTATTTTGCAAGTAAATTATATTAAAGCTTAAAAAATATGTTACAAATGAGTGTTTTCCAATTTATAAAAATTTCATACACATTAAGAACAAGTAGTAACAAGAAAAGTTTGTTTTGTTATTTAACACCTCAAATTTATAATGATAAAAATGTCTTCAGATCTCAATAACAAATATGAAAATTTTAAGAGACATGGTTTTATCCTCAGTATATTTTTCTGCTGTTTATAATAGTCCAATTGTGTTATTTGTTGTTGCTAATTTAAAGCAAAGTGTAGTACTTAAAAAAACCCACTGAAACTTAAAATTAAATTTATTTTTAAATGCTAAACTACACAATTTGTGTCTATTATTTCAGTTTTAGAAAGTTAGAAGTAAAATGCATGAAACCTCCATACCTTGTACATTTCAACCAAATCAGATGATCCCTGAGAATTATTAAGCATTTCTTCCATATTTTGTATTTTCTCATTCAGTTGCTTATTTTCTTCTTCAAATGATTTTAATTTTTCTTGTAACAAATTTATTTGTGTTTGGTCATCTAAATAGAGTACAAAGTTATTTCAGAATTACCAAGTAAATCAACAGATAATCACAAGATAAATACACAAGCTTGCATATGGACATTTACAATGTGAAATAATAAACAAATAATTAAATGAAGTAGAAGTGCATGATAAATTACGCAGATAAATCTTAGAGTTTAAAAATTTTCCTCTTTGAATTAAAAATAACAACTTTATAATCACATTTCCTTCAAATTTTGTATTAGAGCTTAAATTTCACTTAATATTTTAATTGCTAAAATTATCTTACTTTTGGGGTTTATTAATGAAGTCTAAGTAGCTATAGCTAAACAAACCATGCAGAAGGAAATAACTGTACAATGAAACAGATAGATAAACTTCTTTTATAAGGTGATGTTAAAGTCAGAGGAAGAAATGACCAAAAAGGGTTTATTAAACATTTTAATATTAGAATCCATGAATCAGTATCCTTAAAATTTGTGAATAAAGTGGAAAAAATTTTAATAATCTTAAACAAAACATAGCTACAATTCTCAATTTCCATTTTTTATTTCTACATAAGCCATATGTATATGTATATATACATGTAATACATCAAAATTATTTCACTTTAATATCTCTTTAAAAACCTCCTCTCCCCCATTCTAATTCCTAAAAATCTATTGACACAAAATGTCTTAATCAAAGGAGTGTCCCCAACTTAAAATTCCTCCACATTTCCAAAAGCTTTTCGTGTAACAGATGTAAATTTTCTGTCCATTCATCTTATTTTCCAGCTGTCGCCGGTAAACAGCTCAGTTTTTCCCTTGATCTAATAGTTAAATTTGTAAATAGTTAAGTTTCTTGTCCCTTGGGAAACATCTATCTGTCTTATTCTGGGGTACACCTCTGTTCCAGCAAGTGTTTTTCATATCATTGTCTTGTCTGCCATTGATAGGCAAAGATGTCCTTTTAGCAGCTCCTCAATAATAATTTAAGTTGTTCTCAAAATTGGGTTTTTCTTCAATGTGGCCTGGCTGCAACATTATTAATTAGTATAGTATTGCTTCTCTTTGTCCAGAAAGCCAGGCAAGTAAAAAGAACAGGGGCTACAATATTTTATTCTGACCGGCAGTTAGTATTTTGCTGGATTACATACATATATGAATACATATGTGTATATTTATTCAATTATTGAGGTACAGAGCTTCCCTTACATTAGAACTCCTGCCCCAGGACTGAAAAGTAGATAAAACCTTAACTAACATGAAACATGGCTCTTTCTATACAGACAAAACAAAATATGCTAAATTTTAAAAATTCAATAATTCTATCTAAAATAAAACTACTTACCCTTTACTTGAGCTTTTGCATCATTTAATAAATTTATTTGCTTATGGACATCTTTTTCTGCTTCTAACAATTTTTCATTTAGTTCACTTTCTAGTTTTTGGAATTTTGTCACCTCAGCTTCTAGTGTACTTAATTTAATTGTGGTAGTAGATAGGTCCAGTTGAAGTTTTGCCTAGGCAAAGAACTATTTAGTAAAAATGGCTACAAAAGTCTCCCAACATACATATTGATATTTCAAAAACATATTTAAAAAAAAGAAAAATAATTACATTAAAAAAGCTTTCATCTGGAAATATTTAAATTTTATAAGACAGATAAGCTTTATGTTCAGAACTATTAAATTCAGTAATCTAAAGATATTTTTTACTAATATGAACTTTACATTATTATCTAAAACTACTGTACCCATTAGAACGTTCTTGCATGTGAAACCATTACATCCACATGAATAGAAAAATGGTATTAGTATTGGTTAAACCTATTTATCTGTATAAAAAATAAATAAGCTTAACCATTAATAGAATATAACAAAAATAAAACACAATACAACTTATATTTAGAAAAAAAAATTATTATTCCAAAAATATAGAGATTTACACCAGAGGTCATGAAATTGGGTTCTATGGAAACCTGAGGTGCCAAGATGTTTGTAGAGGTTCTATGAGTGATTGTAAAGAAAGCAAACTCAAATACAATACAGACTGTAGTTATAAATTTAATTCATAAACTACATGTCTTCTTGACATCTATAAAATGCAACTTTGTGTTGTGATAAACAGTATGTACTGGTTATGCTCTAACATACTATTCCTGGCTATGCTAGTTACAGCCATTATTATTCCAATGCCATTTCAATACAATTTATACCTTGTTTATAAGAAAAATTGTTTTCCACATATATGGTAACATGAAAGAAATATCAGAACATAGTTAGTGAAGTACAAAATATGAAAACAACAGTAGATAACATCAATAAAGCAAGATTTTAACTGTTTGTGTAGAGAAGTGCAAGCACATCCTATTTATTAGATAAAATAATGTAAAAGTTAGTGGCCCTGTAGCATACTCTGCTAGTATTTAGAAAAATGAAATAACATTATGCAAATTTTAAAATTAGCTTTATCATTTTTTTTTATTCTTATTACTACTATCAAATATTTAACACATATACTTTTAAACAAAGGCGAGTGTTTTGCCAAAACGTCATTTAGCTCCAAGGATATTGTGATACTTCAAAATTTGAAGATCATGGATTAGCACTATTACTTAAAATGCTTAAGTTTCTAATTTATTCTAAACGAGATAAACAGATACTTAACAGTGCAAGATATAACAGAAGATATTAAAAATATATAGCAAAAACAGTTTAACAGTAATAATTATAAAATAATACCTTTTCTTGTTCTAAATTTGAAATTTTTTCCTGGGACTGTTTTGAGGCAGAATCATTTTTCTGTTCAAACATATTGCTACTCTCTTCAAAAAACCTAATAACAAAATATCTCTAAATGACATGAAAAACAAGGCAGAATTATAAATAGATACTGTCAGCAGAATCAAAATCAAACCTTTGATTTCTTTGAAAGATATCACAGATTTTTTCATTGAGAGAATGTATCTTGGTGTTTTTTGCTTCAACATCTTCTTTCAGCCTAGTATTTTCCTGTACAAAATATTAGAAAACTCTATATTTTCAGAATGATTATTTAAAAAAGATAAAATTAAATATCCCAACAAGCACCTGAATAATTCTTTCAATATTCTGCAAAATAGTAGCATTTTCCATGAAAGGTACTCCTGTTGATGAAGATCTACCTTGTAAACGTAAATCATCAACCTAAAATTGAAAAACAGAATTTAATACTAGTAAATGAAATGTATAGTTTAGAAAGTATTACACTACCTAAAAACTGTAATCATTTGGTAAAGTATAAAAAATTTTTGATGATTTGAGATTCTCTAAACAAATAATTAACTTAATAAGATAAAGTTCAATCATTCTAAATTCTAACACTCTTTTAAATTGCCATCTATTGAGGCTTAATGAAATTTCAGTTTGTAACTTTTGAAAAGTAACTTTATAAAATTTGAACACTACAGAAATATTTTAGATCTTAAGAAGTCCTTTAGAAGGGTACAACTATTTTGCTTAGATATAAATTAACTGCTTTTGAAATATTTGTTTACAGTGAGCTAAATTTTTAATATAGAGTTATGATATTTGAAACCAAAATGAAGTAATCACTTTTAAAGTCTTGTTTTTAACTACAGAATATATACAAAAAGGAGGTTTATTTATTCACTCAAGAAAGATGAAGTACAGTTAAGCTCAAACACAACAGTATTAATAAAACTGTACAACCATAGGCAATCATAATTTTAATCAAGAATTTTAAAACTTCCTAATTTTATGAATTACAGATAAATACTTTTACCTTTAATTTTTTATATACTAGATTTAAAAAATTCAGTTGGGCCCAATGAGCCTGACAAGCCTATATGGAATGTTTATGTTTGTACAAGTAGTTTCAAATAGTAAACATCTAGAGAATGATGCATACCTTTTGGATGACAGAATCCACTTTATCAGTAATTTTAGACAAACTCATTCTAACTTCTGTGCTCTGAGTACGTGTTTCTGAGATAAGCTGTGATAAGTGAGAATCAGCCATGCTTGTTGTTACAGGGGGTATCATACCAGGAATATTTTGCATGGAATATGGTGACTGTGGTACAGCAAACTGCCCAGGCATTGTAGGTTGATAAGTTGGGAATGGAGTAGTAGCACACTAAGGGGAAAATAATTCTATTATCTATGCAGTTAATTACTAATCAGAGATAGTGAACATAGGGATAAATAAAAGTAAGCAAGAGATTTATAATAAATTTTCTATAATAACTACTGTTCTACATTTTAAGACTTAGAACAAAATACAGTAGACCCTCGGTATAATGACGTCCTGTGGATCAACATCATATGGTCGTAGTAATGAATTGAAAAAATAATAAAAAAAAATTGAGCAAAGAAATGATGCAACAGTACATACCTAGAGAACACTTCTATTTATTTGTATTTCCATTACTGAATTTTTGGAAAAAAAGTCTTTGATTGACGCCTGTTTCAAGTTCATTTGGGAATTTTTCATTATCACTGATTCTATATCCGTTAGATTTTGAAGGAAATCTTCAGAATTAAATTGTCCTTCATTGAAGGTTTCTTTTTCATTCACTTTTTCAAAAGCTTGGACGATTTCTTCTCTGTCGTCGGAATCGCAGATTTCTTCATTTCCGGTAATACGGGCAATAAAATCATCCTCATTCAAATTTTCTCTGCAGCACTGTAAAGTTTCGTCTACTGCAACAAACTCATCAAAAGATAATTGAAGATTTAGTTCTCCCCTTTTGTCATGCACCCTTCCCTCCTTTAAGCAAACACAAAGAGAGGTTTGGTTTGGTTTGGAGCGCTACGGTCTACTGTTTTGCACACATGGGCTAATGAGACCGGGACCTACTGCTTAAAGCCGATTCCGAATGGCTACGAACATCTATGCCATAGTGGGATTCGAACCCACGAACTCTGGTACCGACGATCAGCACCCTAACCAATCGGCCAGCGTTCGGCACAAAGAGAGGAGTACAGGTTTCTTGAAGTTGCACCACAGTACAATAATTTTAAAATAGCCCACTTGCTCATGAGTTCTGCGGACTAAAACTGGCTTTCGTTCTAATGAAAAATAATATGCTTGGGGTCGTTGTAATGATTCAAAATTAACATTATTCCTATGGTAAAATAATTGGGACTTTTTAAGATGGTCGTTCTAACGAAGGGGTTGTTGTATCGTGGGGTCATTAAAAAGAGGTTCTACTGTATTTCAGAATAGGACAAAATTCAAAATTTTAATCACAATAAAAGAGTTTCAATTATTTAAAATTTCCCAAATAAATAAAATATGTTTAAAAATTTAAATACAATATATTAGTTTTATTAAACCCCAGTAGTGTTGGGTTAGCACTTTATACTCCCAAGACACAGGTCTAAGGATTGATCCTGAGGCTGGGTAACAATGAATGACTTTCATCTCTTTCAATGGGGAAATAAGCGGAGGACCAAGTATGCTTGGAAACACTTGGGCTCCATGTAAGGTTGACCACCTAACCAGGACATATGCTTCACACCCCAAAGCCCTTGGTCTTGAAAACACAGATTGGCAATGTAGGCCATGACCCCCTAGTTGAGCTGTAATGCCGAGGTATATATACTTGGAAAGTAGTTTAAATGTAATAAAACATATTTATTAAATATCTATACCTAAAAATAATTAAAAATAATAGAAAAATTAAAAAAAAGCTAATGCATAAACATATAATAATTTTACAGTGAAAAAAAATAAAGACCACTTACAACAAATGGCTGTTGAGAAGGCATTGTCGACTGAGCATACAATGACATTTGACTAGATGGTTGACTAACATGGAATGGCATAGAAACTATATATGCAAATAAAAAAAATTAAAAATGATATTTTTTTAAACTTGAAGTATATTCAACATTTTGAGTATAATGTAAATTTAATAACATAAATTGTTTAAAAGCTATTTAAATTTATGCCTAAAAGAATTTTTTTTTAATCCACACCTTAATGCTGCTGTAACAGACTTAAAATTTAATTTTAACTGGGTTTTTTTTTAAATATTGAGTTTTTTATAGCATTGTTTACATATATATTTACATATAAACACAAACTACAACAAAATCCTTATGCTATAAATAAAAGTCGTTGTACATATGTATGTGTGGAATCTCTTCCAAAGCTAGTTAATCAATTGCAAACATCATATTCTTATGTTTTAGGATACAATGATACTACTGTCCACATTAGACTATTTCAAAACCTTTTCCTTCCCCATTTTAGAACAATATGAGTCTCCAATTGTCTACACATAGCAGTAATTTACTTTTACTTTCACATTTAATTACATGTGATAAATAAATCAATTTTAATCTAATATATAATAATTTTTCTACAATTAAAATAGTATGCAATAGTGATTTTATAAAAAGACACGCAAAACCTCAGGTTAAGTAATGTATATTATGCTCACTAATGTCGTAATTTATATGACAATAAATTATCTTATAAAGTGTTTAAATTTTCTTTTTGATATCATAGTAGATAAATTTATGGTACAATCTTTCCCATTAGAAGATGCTATAAGTGTCAAATATACATACTTTCATATTTAAATCATTTTACAATTGCTTTTAATTTCAGAACTGGGCACTGTTCTAGCAATACAACTCCAGATCTTTTTATTAAATAAAAGAGCAGTATAAGTGTTTATATATGTGCATAAATATAAAAGGATTAAGAGCAATGAAAAAACTATGTTTTCTGTTGATTTTATAGCATTTTACATTATTATACATTTACTTTCACATTATTCTTTAATTATATATATATATAATTTAATATAAGCTATATATGAGAAATTGCTTGCATATATATAATAGAAATTTTGTTTGTATGTTTCAAAGTCAACCCTTCTTTGAATAATGCCAAAATTTTGAATACATACAAAATACCATCAGAGGAAACGGAATAAGACAAGTTGGATGATGATCAGAAAACGAAAACTAGCTACATTTACATTTTTATGATTTTGTGTTTCTTTTCTAAATTTTTACTAGGGATTTATTTTTCAATCATTCCTAGGATGTACAATTACTTAAAAATTATTATGGAAATACAGTAGCCAAGGGCGGACTAAGGCCTAGGCAACCTAGGCATGTCGTCATAACCTTGTCGACTATCAATGATTGATAGTCGACAAGTGTGGATGAGCATTTTGTGTTTATGCATCCACACCCACAAGTGTCAATGAGAGTAAATACAATTGAGCCTCGCGCTTCTCAAGCCTTAACTATGCACATTAGCACATGTTTAAAAAGTCAAACGTTGCTATTAAAAATCAGCGTCTCTTAAACATATTGCATTTTATGTGAGTTGTGATTAAAAATTGTGCAATTAAGACTTAAGTACCTAATATTGATTGCAAATACATTGTTTTGGATTCATAGTTAATATTTTCTGGAATTCCTAAAATAATAATGTAAGTTTTTATAAAAGTGTTACATTATTTAATTAAAATAATATATAATATAAAATACCACAAATTGTGATTTTGTTTGTGACTGTGATATTAAGTAAAAATAAATTTATTTGAAGATCATTTTCTACTTTCGTTTTAGTATGTGGTCTTTAAAATGAGTTCCTATTAACATTTAAGTGAAAGTGAAAAAAGAAAACAAAAAGCAGATTGAGATAAAGTGGCAAAACAAATGAAAATATCATTGCACAAATTTTTAACTGTAGATGGAGAACAATTACAACAACCATCACTTTCACAAATTTCACTCGCTCAAACTCTAGAAACATCATTTGTGGCAATATAACTAATCAATCTGAGTATATTTGTTTAAGTATTATTGTTTGTTTAAATAAACTATATTTATTTAATTTTTGTACATGTATATTATTTTTTTTCCTTTTTTTTCTTAGAATACAATAATTAAATAGAACTACATACTATATGCTTTAAAACCAAACTACCAAATGCAAAGTATGTGTCATGACTGAAAAATAGGCCCAGAATTACAATGTTATTTAGGGCTCACTTTAGCCCTAGTCCACCACTGGCAGTAGAATAAAGATATTTTTAGGATTATTGCTAATTTTTGTGAATAGAAGCACATGGCTGTATTTAAAACTCTATCAACTGTGTTTCAGCATATTTATATCATAATACAAAAGATACTTTGGTGAAACCAGATAATATATACCTGATATGGGCTGAGGGTGTACAGGTGGAGTAGTAACTGTTGGTCCAGAATTGGTTCTTGATCTTGGTTTTGAGAAAGCTTTTGGAGATGATGTCCTTGAAATATTTTGAGGAGCAGGTGAAGATGGCTGAGGAGGTTCAACCTTAGAAAAGAAAAAAAAATCCATGTTTGCAATATATATTTACATACTATAGCTTACAGATTCTCAAACTTTCTCAGTCACATAGTAACTTTGAAATTGGAAATTGAAGACAAAGCATTAAATTATATATCATTGTTATATACTGTATTAAGTAAATATAACAAAATATTGATGATACACATTTTGTCAATTAAATTTGCAAGACATTAGATTTCACCATTTAAATTTTTTCTGCACTAATTTTCCATTGCATATAAAAACACACATATGGAAAAATAGTTTAAAATATAAAGAACTTTATAATTTATCCATTGACAACTAAAAATTGACTAAAATGCAACTGATTTGAGAAGTGAGTAAACAAACAGCTTTATCTAAAAAAAAAATTTTTTTCTGGTAATTTTTGAAGGGGTGTTGAATTTTCTGATTATTTCTGAAAAAGAAGAGGCAGTGAATCCAGCCTATATCTGATGTCACAAACAGGCAAAATTTAGTTCCATTACAACTGAATTTAATTTTTATTTTTTCTTCAAGTTTCCTGTAAAATGTAATTATATGTATAAAGAAATAATTTACATTTTGTGTGAATAAACAATTTTTTTGCTTTTTAATATTGAATATTTTATACAGATCTTAAAATTATTGACAGTATAAATTTTAAAATGTTGTATTTTAAAACTGACACATTTACAATTTTATCAATTAAATAGCAGTAAAATTGTTTAAACAATATAAAAATGAGAGAAATAGAAAAAAGTCGGAATGAAAATAAAAAAAATTATTTATTCAGGATATTTTACAATATTTAAGGAATTAATTCAATAAAAATAACCTACACAGAAACACAATTAATATTTTAATAACCTTCTTTAATATTGGAAATATGCAAATGAATATTCATATATTCAAATTTCAGATTGTGATTTTTATGACACCTTTAATTTATTTAACACACCCCATGATAAATACAATATCCAAATGTAATATATTCGATAACAATAATTTTTTACAAAAAGCATTTAAAAGAGACATGCTTAACAACATTAACTTCCAGTACTTTTTTAAACCAAAAATCATAAAAATTCTTAATTTTTAATAAAGTGTTATAGTCTACAAGATGTTATGACAGAAATAAATAGCAAATCATACAAAAGTCAGATTCCTACCTCAGATTCAGAATCACTACTGACTTGAGCAGGTATAGCACCTTGAAAAGGCAACGTAGCAGTTCCCATCTTAGCCATTCGAGAAATCAACTGCGCTTTGTCTCTCTTTGGACTCTAAATTATTTTGGGAGAAAGATTAAGTACTGATGAGCACATTAATATTTTTCTTTTATGCATTTCTAATTTTTTAAGGAATTGAAAAAAATTTTTGAGTATTAAGAACTGAAGATACAGGAGAGATAAAATATAGAACTTCTGAATCTATTGAAATAATTTAATGCTTTGTATTTCAACAACCTAGAATTTAAAATTAATATTGGCCTATGCAGACGATATTGATATTATTGGAAGATCTGAAAGGGCAGTGAAAGAAGCCTTCAGAGCCTTAGAAACCTCTGCCACTAACATGGACCTCACTATTAATGAAGACAAGACAAAGTTTATGGAAGTATTATCCTCGACTGTGAACTACTCCCCTTTTTGCATTAACGGGTATACCTTTCAAAAAGTTAGTGAATTTAAATACCTTGGAACAATTATTAATGATCAAAACAAGCTGAAAACTGAGGTCAACAGCAGAATAATATCAGCTAATAAATGCTTCTATGGACTGAAAAAGCAGTTAAGATCCAAACTTATCAGTTGAATAACCAAACAGAGACTTTACAAGACTCTTATACTACCTGTGCTACTATATACCAACGAAACTTGGGTATTAAACCTGGATACCCAGCATGCCCTAGATACCTTTGAAACAAAAGTTCTAAGAGCTATCTTCGGACCTGTAAACGATCAGGGGTGCTGGCGAACCAGATTTAATTTTGAACTATATAGGCTTTACAAAGAGCCTCAGGTTACACAAGTCATTTGTAGTAATAGACTGATATGGCTTGGACATATCTGGAGAACCCCTGATAACAACCCTACTAAACTGTATACTTTTAAAAACCCTGAGAGATCCCGTACCTGAGGACAACCACCTACAAGATGGCTAGACGATGTTGAAATTGACCTCAAATCCTTGAAGATTAAGAACTGGAAAAGAGTTGCTCTAGGCCGTTTGAGTTGGAGGAAGCTAGGACCTATAATAGGTTGTTATGCTCTTGAAGAAGAAGAAGAATTTAAAATTATTTCCTAAAATGTTAGAATGCATTATTTCAAACATGTAAAAAGTTTTAAAAAATAAAATAAAAAAAGTGAAAATTTGCAGACATTAAGTCTCTAAATAATAAAAAAAAATTACATATTTCTGGTAAATATTGTAAATTATTTTGCACAAAATTTATCTGGACATTTGGTACTATTTTTGTGAAAAATATTCTTCTGGTGTATGCACTTTTATATCAAATATAAAATATCTAGTTTATTTCAGTATTAATCATGTTATTAAAAAAAATGAATGAAACTGATACAGAAATTAAATTTAGCATCCCTATTTGGTATGGATTTTATGAACAAATTATGCTAATTAATATGTAACAAGATAACAATCATCAACACAACCATCTTTTTAAGCTCAATGTATAAATGACATAAATTTTGGGATTTGTTGAAGATCTTGATGTCTAAAATTACTTCATATTCTTTTTTAATTATGGTCTCTCTCTTATCATCTTCTCTTATTTTATATGAAATCTTTTTAAAAACTTTTCCAAAGAGTATTAGTCTATCAGAAAAGAGAAAGAGGAGTTTAGTAAGTGACTCCAGAGCAGACAAATTCTTGTATCTGATTTTGAAAATGAATAATATAAAGATTAAGTACAGAATGTGCATCCTTTAAAAATGTGTTAACCAAATCTAAAAAAAAAATAATAATAATAACAATGATACATTAGCTGAGGCTGAAAAAAAAATTTTTATTGGCTAAAGCATTTAAGCTAAGTTATCACTATGTAATTAACTATTTCAATCAAAATTTCAATTTTTCTATATGAATAAAAATTTGAATTGTTTTTTATTCTTTTCAATTACAATGATTTTCTAGGAGCACACTATACACTTATTTGCACAATAATAGACACTTAACTATTCAGACCCAGCTTTACAGAGCAAGATAAAGGTAGATTGATTTGGTTTGGTTTGATTTTTGAGCGCTACGGTCTACTTTTTGTAACACGAGGGCTAATGAGATCGGGACTTACTGCTTAAAGCCGATTCCGAACGGCTATGAATATCCATGCCACTGTGGAATTCAAACCCACAAACTCCGGTTCAGAAGGTCAGCACCCTAACCATTCAGCCATTGTTTGGCAAAGATAAAGGTAGAAACCAAGATTTAAATCAGTTGATTTTTTCTTTTTTTTTTTGAAAAAAATCATTCATTTAAATCATTTTTTTTTCACTTCTTTTAACTAAACCTATATTCCAAAGACAGGAGAATTGGGAATCAGTCAGCACAGTAATACCAATAAGTAAATAAATGTAAATAGATAGCATGTGCTTTCAAAGAATTCAAGGGTTATTATCAGAAAGTATGTAGTAGGGGTAGTACAATGATTGATTATGACTGGTGGAATTCATTTTATGTAATAGGAAGTAAAGAGAGTATTACAGAACTTGAAATCCAGTTTGTGTACCAAATAACAACAGCTGTGGCTTCATTTGCTGGAATGAAAAGACAGTTTTCTTCTTTTGGTATTGTTTATTTTAGCTTTCATAACCAATTAGGAGTGGATAAAGCATCAAAGCTAGTGTTTTTATTGAAATAATTATATCCATAATTCGATGCTTAAAAATTATTGAAAAAATTGTGATTTATTTTTTTAAATAAATAGTTTGCATTAAAAGAATATTTAATTTGTTCTTTAAATTTACATCTTATTTAGTTTGCACTATCCCATTACAAAATAATGGAATGTATTTAGATTAAAATTTATATATTTAATTTTAGGTAATCAGTGTGTAGAATATACTAGATAGATAAAATGTTACTTCTTATAAAAAAGTATTCTATGTATATTGCAAAAAACATAAAAACAACAATTAAAATTAGTATTCAGAAAAAAAAATCAAAGAAATCCGATTTAAATTAAAAAAAATCTGATTTAAATCAAATAAATCTGATTTATTTATTTATTTATTATTTTTTTTAAATCATGTTTTTCCAACCCTGGTAGAAACAATGAAGAAATGAGAAAAAGTTATTAAAGTGATCAATTCAATTGATTTAATAAATCTTACTTGAGTCAACTGCTCTGAAATAGAAGCACCTCTCATTCGTATATTATCTTCATGACTGAAACACAACATTGAATAAATACATATTAGATAATTTGAAATTTTTAATAACTTAAAATTAATCAAACAGTATGGGGAAATTTACAAATCTGACTTATTGTAAGGTAAATATTGAATATACTTGTTATTTAAATAAATCTCTTACATAGAAAATTATAGAGATTCTGAGGTATATTTCTAAAGACAACTAACATATTACAAAATTTTATTAGCAATCAACAATTAAAAATTAGCTATATCAATGCAGTTATAAAAATTTAAAAATTAAAGTCTGTATTAGGATATATTTTACTTGAGATTAAAGAAACTATCATACAAAGTATAGTGCAAAACAAAACAGAAACCTTGCAGCAGAAAGTAAATAAAAAAAAGATCAATATATACAATATATATAAATATGGGGGAAAAAACCCTGAAATTATTTAAAAATTTAAGAAAATAGCTAAAAAATTTCATAGCCACAAAACAAGGTATTTCTTAATAAGAGTGGAGTCAAGTAAAGCTAAACTGACAAAATTAAAACTAAGAAGCAAACAATGCTTAGATTTGCTTCAGCCAACTAAGCTTTGTCTTTGCACAAACAGTAGCTTGTTTGTGACTATAAAAAAGCTGTTTTCTATCAGCTTACTGATTTTATGTCTTAATCTTGTGGATTTTTTTTCTTCATATTTTAGAACATTATGATACAAAGGTTTTGTATTTTCTAAGAACACATAACAGGTAAAAATGAGCTGCATTAAAGAAGAGCAGATAGCCGTTCAGAAATTTAATTTTCCTGAGTACAGACAAAGAATTCACTTGCAGAAACTGAAAAAACAACTTGGCAATTAAAAAGTTTTGAAGCAAGAAAGTGTGGGGAATTTTAAACATATATTCTAATTTTTTAATAGTTAAAGTTGCTTTCATAAACTTTAAATGTGTTTTTCTCAGAATGGTATTTTTAATAAAATGTTGAAACTTGAAATGTAATTTCTCCAAAAGTTCTTAAAATATTTTGTTGAAAATTATTATGAATGCTTTTGACAGTATTTACTAGTGAATGACCTAAAAGCTTTAAATTTGGATAATTTTTAATGATGTTACACTCATAGTTAGATATAAAGTTAATGAAAATTTGTTAAAAATTCAATGTGTATGATTTTGAAGGACCAAAATTTTTTACCAAATGTAAATTAAGCAAATATTTTAAGTGATTTACTAGTCCAGAGTATAAGAAATGTGTTGCATCAGAAAATATTGAAATAATTTAATTTATTAAAAAATTAGACCTTTTGAAAAAAACCCGATTTTTTTACTAAATTTTCTTTATTTATTAGAAATTTTATAAACACTCCACCAGGAATAAATTTTTTAAGTGCAATTCTCTATGATAATATAAAAAATAAATCTAAAAATGTAAAAACATGAACTAGTTTCTCTGAAACTCTGAAAACAAAGCTCTCTGTTACGAGGGATCCTCATGATGAAATGACCTTCGACCCTCAACCTTCGATCTTGAAACCATCCACTTGGTATGTAAATCAGACCTGTACATAGTGACTATCGATATTTTCCCATACTCCAGGACACAATTTAAGATTGTGCTACTTGCTACTACTGATTCGATAGCCTCATAAACTTGGAGACGAATTTAACAGAAGAAACACAGTGCCTAAGTTATCTGTTCGAGAACCTAGCTATGTAAATCGTCTTCTAATGCAAGCCATTGTATTTTTCCGATGATTGGATCACTTTCATATCTTATTTTTAATGTTTCCCATTGCTTTCGCCAATTTCTTACTGCTTTCTCACTGACCTCAATGTAGACCTTCTTAATTACTTTCAGCTTGAAATCAGCAACTGTGACGATGTTTTCAAGATATATTGAATGACCAATATTACCGCAAATCAAAGCTCTGAAAACAAAACACTATCTTACTAGTGAATGATCCTCGTGGTAAAAGGACCTTCGACCCTCAACCTTCGATCTTGCACCCATCCACTCAGTGTTGTCAATCGGAGCTGTAAATAGTGACTATCGATATTTTCCCTTACTCCAGGACACAATTTAAGATTGCGCTACTTGATACTGCTCATTCGTTCTACTTTATGGGTTGTATTTTTTTCATGGTTTATTACCGATACGATAAGATGTTTTCTTGGCATCTTTGAGTCATGCTTTTGTTTATATTTGATTATCGGCTGTTCATGTGACATGCTTTTTTTTCCCCTTCTTCCGATTTTGATGATTTGAGCAATGAAGAACCAGCAGATAGTCTGCAGACTATACGTGCGAAATTACGGTACAAACATCTGCCCCAATTACAGGCTTTGAACCTACAACTTTCAGTAATAAAAGGAAGGGAACTTGTTTAACCACTGTGTGACTTTGATATGTAAGAATTATTATTCTTAAGAACTATTACAAAGATAACTCTATTTATATAAATCAGAAATACTCTTTTTATACAAATCAAAATCTTAACAACTGAAATTTAAATTTTTTTAGTTTAAATATTTTAGTTTTATTAAACCAGTTTGACTAATTTTTATAAATCTAGATAGATACTTCTTTATCATATATAAGGTATTTGAACTTAATTAGAAACAAGCATGTTTTAAACTCATTCAGAAATATAGTAGAAATAAATTAATGATAAAAAATAGTATAAACAAAGTTATGTGTACAGTTCTGTCCTTTAAATTTTCTCTCACCTAAATGATTGCCTAGGAGGAACATCAGGTTTTTTATCAGTTACACTATCAGGTGCTTTAACAGGGCTAGGTGAATGAGATGACTCACGGGCTACCTTAACCTGAAAATTTTATACATATTGCATTGAGATTGTATATATCAGCAGTGGACCTACATGAGGCCAAAGAGAGTCACATTTTGGTTATATATATCTTATAAAGAGCAACACCACATTTACATAGTATTAAAAACGTAAAATCACTTTCAATATAATAAAAATGCTACATATACTAAGTGCTATATAAAATACACAGAAAATTATATAGCAATTAAAAGTAAAAATTTTAAAAAATACTTATTTCAAAACTTTACTCATAAAGTAAAAATATAATAAAAATGTGAAATATTTAACTATGATTTATGGTCAAACATTTGTTAAAGTCATCCATTGAAGTTCTGTAAGATGATGGTCAACTGTGAACTAGTAGCAGTTCTTTTTTATTTGAGAGCAAGAGCATGTGAAACCCCAAAGAAAAAATAAAGAAATAGATATATTTACAAATAAAATATTAAATACACTTTCCAGTTTTTGTCAGAATCCAGGATGAGTTTAACTTTCATAATTTTAAAGATGCTAATAGATAGCTGTCACACTGCATTGTAGGTTACTAATGCACAATACACTTCTTGATCTTTCCTCAATCACACATGTAATTAAAGCGATGTCCCTGATATGGGAATAGAAGCAGACAAGCTTCCTAGGGGAAAGAGAAAGACACTGATGATACCATTTCATTTGTACATTTCTAGTGTACACCAGCTCACATTATTTGTACTTATCTCTTTCAAATGCTTCTGTTGGTTGCTATACTTATTTATTTCTCTTTTCCATTTTCTTATAATTTTTTGATAAATTTCATATGAATTAGTGTAAACAGTCAATATGGTTATTTAAATAAACTCAGTGCTTTGGCATTAAATCAAATATAATTTTCAATATTGTCTTTGGAAGAAAACACTGAAATGATTGCATAAATATGACTGATGCTGTTAGCTTTCTACAATTTTAGAAATAACTTACTACATTTGAAACTAAAAACTTGCTAATTATTGTTCCTATTCTAATGAATACTGCTGAAGCTGAAGTATTTCTTATTTCAAAGCTTCTCACTTTAAATTTATTTTTATAAAGCACTATATGAATGAGAACAGACTAAGCACTCTAGCCCCCTTCTTAAGTGAAAAAACATATTTAATTTAAAAATTTTTTACTTCACTATTTTATAATTGACTCTCAAAGATATAATGTATGTAATACAGTGGACTCTGCTATTAATATTATCAATCGCTATTGTTATCGAAATCACTTGGTCCTAATTTTCTCTATTCAATTGTATGTTCAAATTATTGCTTTATGTGATCGTTACACTGGTTAATGTTATCAGTTTTCAAACCTCATTTTAACTGGCAAAAGAATATTCATAATACATTCAGTAGGAACCCTTTTTTTTTCGAATTTCCGAGAATTCTTCACTTTCACCTAAGGAAAAGAGAAACGAACAAAGGAGCAGGGTATTACACATCAATGGTTAGATAAGCAGAAGGCAACACATTCTTATCGGAACTAAGAAGAAGCGTATGCACATTTTATGCCTTGCTCATTTACATGCAGCTTGTCAATATCGAAGCCAGAAAGCAAAATGATCTAACATTAAAACAAAAGATCGAAATTTTTAATCGTTATGACAAGTTGATTATGATTACGAATAATTTATCAATGAGCTTCTTAGAAAAAATTGTAAACAGTTAACAATTGATCAAATTTTTTAATTATTTATACAATTCTTATGTTTTAAAGGATAATATACAGTACATAAATATAAGGTGTGTTTTTTCATTTTGTTTTGAAATTTAGTACTTGTGAATTAAAGGGGAGGGGGTAAATTCATCTAATTTTGCAGATCGTTTATTGTTATCAAAATCACGGTGTACCAAACTGATCACATAAACCCCTTAACGCATTTGCCCATGTCTGACACGGGCGAAATTCAAATTAAGCATGTAATAAAATCGTTTACACTTTGTTTGTATAACAATTTTTTTATATACTTTTTACTCTTTCCAAGCTCCCTAGTCACCCTCAAAACTGAAATTGTAAAAAATAACTTACATTGTACTTATATATCCCTTTTCTGTGAAGAAAATATGTCATATTTTATAATTTTTTCTAAACCAAACTCGTGCTTTAACCCTTTCGCGCCTACTGTCACATATACGTGCCAGCAAAAAACGCAATCACTTCCCGGCCGACACACTGGCGTGCCAGTGCGTTTTCTCGTTCACCCCCGACTGTCACATATATGTGCCAGCGTTGTGGAACATTTTAAAAACTATAAACTTTGACACAAGATGGCATTGTATGTCCATATGGATTTAGATACATGTAGATTTGACCTTGTACTCAATAGGAGAGTAGTAGGATACACATGCAAGTGGTTTTTGATTATATAAACATGAGGGTAAAGGAATGTTTCCGGTTGACATGTTTTATGACGGCTCTTTAAATTACCACCTGGTGTTTGTTTATGTAAACAGGGGAGTTTTATTTTTGTTCAAGCTTTGTGTATTTCGGTTTGCAGTCCAGTTTTTAGTACAGAATTAGATCTGACAGACATGATTTTTTTTCTTTTTTTTATTGTTAGATTTTCGAAGTGTCGAAAGTGTTTAACTAAGCTTAAAATAGCTGAAATGACGCGAAATATTTCAGATTTTGATTCTGAAACAGATTGGAATATTAGTATTAATGACACTATAATATATTCTGATTGTTCTTTAAGTTCATAATGGATCTAGTGATTTTAATGATGAGGAACACTATTCTGACAAAGAAATTGACGATGTTTCGTTTTTTCACATTGCGGAAAAATCACCCAAAACTGCAAAAATGTTACTACGAGTGCAAGGACTGTCACGTAGGATTGTTTGTAGATCCCAGTTTTTAAAATTTTTCATACAAAACAAAGTTTAAATTACATAGTATTCAGTTTTGCAATATTAAAAGTAATTAAATACTAAGTAAAAAATGAAAAAAAAGTAAAGTGTAAAATATATATTTAAGTAAGAAATAGCTTAAATAAATAATCTATAAACATATAATATAAATCACATTTCGTTTAAATACTTTACGCAGCATTATTAAATAATGCGTTGCTACTTCGTTAATTTCATGAATTAGGCTTAATAGCAAAAAACACTCCGGCCCAGGATACTCGCTCGCGAAAGTGACTGCCGGCCTCAGAGATAAGCGAGCGTTTGCGCTTCCCGTCGCGAAAGGGTTAAGGGGTTAAGAGGAGTCCACTGTATTACAGTTTTATTACATTCCATAGCATGATATAAAATGTTACAATTTTTTTAACCTATGAGAACATGTTTTCTCTTAGCTGCAGTTTTTCTTTAACAAGTAAAAATGAAAATGTATTTTAAATTGTAAATTTTGTCATTTATGCATTTTAATGTTCAAAATTTATTTTTTGAGATACCATTTAAATATACCCTGAGCAGTCACTGCTGTGAACAATATTTTAATTTTATGAAATTCACTATGAAGTTCAAAAATTCCCACCAATATGTCACATCAAAAATTGAAATTAGACATTAAGTTGCTTTAAGTGTGGATATTTTGATGGTAGTAAAGGTAAAACTTAATTATTGAAGTAGGTCTGTGCTGCATTGTCAATGCCTCTTTCATCTCTAATAATTTTAGTATCCCAGTTTATGTTTTAGCAAGCATTATTCCCTAAATTTCTCATCCATCTACGAAAATTAAATGGATTTGCAGAATAAGCATGAGCGATGACTTAACAAAGAACCACATTTGCTCACCCCATAACTGAGTACCCCGATGTTCCTTTCCCTTGCAGTGATGCAAAAAAATATATAAAAGGTTGCTTTCATAAAATTTGGTAGAGCGCTTGGGATATAAATATTGATAATAAACTTCGTATTATCAAACCAAAAATTGAAAAGTGGCACCATCCCTCGTCCATAAAGCATGATGTCATCCTCACCCATCTCCGTATTGGACACACTTGGTTCACCCATCGTCATCTCTTACTCAGAGATCACGCATCTACATGTAAAATTTGTAAGGTCGACATATCCGTTAAACATGCCCTGATCGACTGTCCCATCTTTAAGCAACTTTATATTATCAAACCGAAAATTAAAAAGTGGCACCCTCTCTCGTCCAGAAAGCACGATGTCATCCTCACACGTCTCCATATTGGACACACTTGGTTCACCCATCGTCATCTCTTACTCAGAGATCTCATACCTACATGTAAAATTTGTAAGGTCGACATCTCCGTTAAACACGCCCTGATCGACTGTCCCATCTTTAAGCAACATCGTCTCCATTATTTTATTTCTGCTACCCCTGATATCAAATGTCTTTTAAATGCATCACCACATCCTGAACTTTTTACCTTTTTAAAAATCATTGGTTTTTATCCTCATATCTGATAATATAATCTCACCTCATTAAACTTTTTAAATTCTACATTTGTTTTTCTTTGTTTCTTTTGTTGCTTCATCACTTTGTCACTTAGTTTTAATCTTTGAAATTACTTTTAAAATATTTTGCTAATTAATGGTTTTTGTTTGGCACAATATATCCCAGGAGGATGCAGTGCCATTAAGCTCCAACCAACCACCATATAATATATTCAATCATTTATTACCTATAATAAAGAAAGCAATATTAAACAACTATGGATTAACAGGAAATATTAAATTAAAAAGCTGACATCTGCATTATCTATAAAACATTAGAATAAATGAAAAAAATATGAATGCAATCAATCTCCAATCCATCTATAACCATTTTAGTATTCCCATAAAACAGTTCTTCATGAAAAATATAATGAAATATTTAGTTTCCAATAACAACTGCAATTCATATAACTTGTAAAACTGACAAACAATTTTCAAACTTACTTTTATGACATGAATTTCAAAAATCAAAGTAGAATTAGGAGGAATTGAACTGCCCATTCCTTCAGAGCCATATGCTAAATCAGGAGGAATAATTAAAAGACGTTTACCACCTTTCTGCATCCCAATTAATCCATCATTCCATCCCTAAAATTAATACAAATGCATATATAAATACTTTTATATAATGCAAAAATAAAAACAAAGAGGAGAAAAATGTTGAATATACAAACAGTAAATTAAGTATTAATAAATCAGTTGTATATTTAGCATAACTTAAAAATTTCTCATGTATTTTGAAATGAATGTAACAGTTCATTATTTATTAAAAAAATTATAATATTTGTTTTATGAGCATTACTTTATCACAAAGTTCAGTCATTAAGCTAGAAATAAATTATGGCTGAACTTATACAAATATATATGATAAGCTACTCAAAATAAGTTCAGCACTCCTGTACAAAAAGTTAATTATAAAACTGTTAAATTCAAAAGTACAATAGGAAAAAAAAATTTTTTTTTTTGGGGGGGGGAAATAAAATGAAAGAATGGAATATAACTAGGACAAACAAACAAACAAAAAAAATGAATTGTTGAGACATAAAATACAGGATATAAGTATCTATATCTTAATTTTACATATTAAAAAAAAAGAAAGAATATCATTTAGTTACCTTTATAACTTTACCTTTCCCAAGACGAATACGAAATACAGAATCAGAATTCATATTACTATCAAACATCTACAACAAATAAAAATTATATATATATAAAAGCTATATTATCAGTAAAAATTGTTTTAGACAAAAAAACAGAAAGAAATTACCTTCTAGAATTAAAAAAAAAGGGTACTTGTATGAAATATCTTACTATGTAAAGCATTTTATATATTGGACTTTTACTAGAATTTAGAAGTCTTTCTTGCAATACTTAATCTAACAGTAATACATATTATATAAATTACTGACAACTTCCACCCCAGCTTTTGGTCTGGATAATAGAGATTTTCAAACAAAGTTTATATTTATTTCAAAACTAATATTAGTTTATTACCTTTTAAAACCAGCAATCAAAATCAATTTCCAAAATAAAACAACTCATTTTATAAAATAAATAACAAAGTTACTTTAAAAATTTTAATCATATTAGGATGTTATTAAAAGAAAAATATATCCAATGGCATCTTACTATGGTTATTAGGTCTGATTGAGGGTAATAAAGAATTCTGTCTCTGTCATGACCTTGATTTCTAATTAATTAAACTTGCCTAAAATCTTCCTTGGGTTTACTTGAATCACCATGCAAAATTTCATAAAGACTGATCCAACCATTTTGGAATACAAAATGAACATACAATGTGTACATAAAGAGGACTTTATATATTGAAAAAGTTTTTATACACATTACATACATTCTATCAATAACTTTTTTGGAAATGTACTAATATACAGGAAAGAATTAAAAAATTATAAACATTTAGTTTTTTAAGTGATGAAAGATATTTATAATTTCTTAATGCTCCTATTATTCTTTGCAGTCTTTAAAAGTAAAACTTTTATCTTTACTATTTTTTAAAAAGTTATTTAGTGGAAATGTAAATATAATACTTTTACATACAAAAAGACATTTTTTTTTTCATGAGTTATAATCATTTGTTGTTTTGTACTTTTATGTGCCAGTTTTTAACCCTTTCATGGGCCATTTATTTCTGACACAACGTTTTCAAACTTTGAAAACAGAAGTGCTAATTATATTCAATTGATCAAACCAATAGATGACAGCGCAACACTGAAGTGGGAATCAGTCTTCCCATCATTAGAATAGCAAGGCCAATATATTATAATGGGTTCTGCACTTCTCACAGGTGTACTTTGCAAGATCATGTAGGTGGGAAGTAATCTTCCCATGGCCTTTGAAAGGGTTAAATTAATCAAAACAAATTATTCTATTCTTTGTTTGAAAAAAAATAGGTTTAAAATGCTGACTGCAAAGTCTGTATTAAAAAAATATCTGTTTAAAACCAGTTATCTCATAGCTGGCAGTCAATATGATCAAAGAATGTATTTGCAGTATAATATATATATATATGTATATATATATATATATATATGTATGTATATATATATATATATATATATATATATATATATATATATATATATATGTATATATATATATATATATATATATATATATATATGTATATATATATATATATATATATATATATATATATATATATATATATATATATATATATATATATATATATATACACACACACACACACAGAGAGAAAGAGAGAGAGAACATTAAGAATGATAAACCTTACCAACCTGGCCAAAAGTATAGCTAGATAACAACCATCCTGTGTACTTAACTTCAGCTGTATCACCATTGTCTAAAGATTGACCTTCCCCTTTTAGAAGGTCCTGAATGACTAATGTTGTAGGAGTTTTTCCCTGTGAATTTGCTTTAGCTAATGTAACCTATAAAATAAAATTACATACTGTTTTTTAACAACATAAACATATGAGTAATAAAATCTATTGTCACTGTTATAGTTTAGTGTTTTTTCATTTATCATTTTTAGTAAAACTTTGTTTTTAATAAAAATACAGAACTTTTAAATTCTGCAAACTAATATGTAGTTATAATATTTATTGCAATTCCATATTTATCCATTTCAAAAAAATTTTAACTGTGTGTCACTATGAAATAAAAATCTATTAATACTATAAAAGTTAATTAGAAAAGGCTGTAATACTTTACTTGTTTCGTAAAATCAAAAAGAGCAGATTCAGAATCAAAATTTATAGACCAATTTTCTTTTTTCTCATCATAGAAATTAGCATAGTTATTAGGTTGAACCTGAAAATTACAATTCTGTTAGTCTTAGTCTACTTAGAAATCCAAAAATAAAATAAGAAATAAATTTAGTGTTTCAAAGTAACAACTTACATGAAAAATTAAACTAGGAGTAATGGATACAACAGTTACTTGAATTTGTTTTCCTTTATACAATAGCAACTTATACTGAAAGAAAAAACAGAGAAGGAATTAAAATTAGCTGTAAAATTTAAATTTTCAGTCTGAGTGTATATATATATATAATATGTACTTCACATTAAAAATTATAAAACCTATAAGTATAATGGTTTCAGTTTGGCATGGAGTGCTATAGTCTACTGTTTTGCTACACAAAGGCTGATGAGACCAAGACTTACTGCTTATAGCCAATTCCAAACAACTATGAACAGCCATGCTAGTTACAGGATTCAAACCCACAAACTCTGGTACAAAAAGCAGCATCTTACCATTTGGTCATCATTTGGCTCTATAAGTATAATTTTGTACCATTAATGTATCAGTTTATATTTTTGTTGTGTTAAAGAAATAAACTCTTGTTATAATTTATTTTATTCCAAGCTTTGCCTTATATACATTCCTAGTCAATGCACCTCTGAATAAGGGACATCTCTATTTAATAGGGCACTTTTCAAATTCTAACTCCCAATATATATGTGTGCGATGTAAAAATTTAATACTTTAATCTTAAAATTACTAAATCCTCTATTAAAAAAACACCAAATCTGCAATTTTGTCATCTTTTAGTGGCCTCTCAGCATTAAACTCTTTTGTCTCCTTCCTGTTGGCAAGATTAACTGGCCAACCTATTTTGCTAGTTAAGCAAATTTCTACTTTGCTGATTAAACAAATTCCTTTCTCCCTTCGGTGGCATCCCCAAGGTTATAAAAGGCTGTGTGACTATCCTTTGTTGAATTTTTGCTGTGGACCTTGTGAAATAAAGCTGATGAAAAAGTCTCCTGGAAAATCGTATTCTTTTTCAACCATTTTACATCCTCGAAGCATGGAAGGCCAAGCTACATTTTATATATATTCTATGTATTAACCTCTAAATAAGGGACTCAAAAAAGCTGGTAGTAAATTTAACTTATAAAGTTAAATAATGGGGTTTTTCATGAAAAATAAAATATAGCCTTTATCCACAACTAAATCTGTTTACTCAAAATGTACTATGTGTTTACAACATTAAAATTAAATGCATAACAAATCTTTTCAACAAAGTCAAAAATGTTATTCATATTTAGAATGATAGAAAGAACACAAAGATAGTAAGATTTAGAGATGGTTTCACCATTGTTGATTAGAATTAATCCTATATTAAACTTTATACCATTGTGATTCAATTGTTCTCAGATTAGTTCTAATAGATTATGGTGAGATTGGGCCTCGCAATTTGATACTTACAAAAAAATATTATAGGATGTATAAAAAAAACAAACATGAGTCACACATTTTTTTTAAATTTAAAAATCAATTTGTGGAAACATAATATTAACAAATACAAGTAATTTTTCATATTTATTTTTCTTAACATCTTATTCCTAAACTTTCAATTAATGGACAGCTATAAGTAGAGGACAAATTTGCCATTTCCGGGATGGTCTCTATCCAGAGGTTTCACTGTGTGTGTGTGTGTATGTATATATATATATATATATCAATATGAATCACATTTACAATATTTTGATTATAACCTGTTTACAGAACATACTTCAATGATTATGGAATTATGTTGCAAGCAATATGCACAAAGAATTAAACGTTAGAGTTTTAGTATTTATCAATATAAAAATAACACTATTTTACAATAAGTAAATCATAATAAAACTTTTTCAGTTCCAGATTTTAATAATTTAAATAACTAATAATGCTATAATATGCAATTTGATTATTCTAATATTTCATATTGAACAAATAATAGAATTCATACATACATTACAAGCCTCTTGGTGTCCTAATACTGCACATCCAAGTTTACCTTGATTTGTGTAATTACCATCCTTTCTGAAAGGAATAAACAAAATAATTTGATAGAAATAATAGTATTTATAAAAATTTCAAAAAATTAAAACACAGATTAGTTTCTTACAAAATAAAAAAAAAATACCTACAATTTATATGCATGGACTGCAGCAGCATATAATAATTTCAATGCTCCTGATGGTGCTTGAGTATTATCTAAGAAAATTAATTAGTCATTAGATTCTGATAACTTATAGAAAAAATACAACAAATATTAGAAAATTGTAACAGAAGTTTTGCTTTAGTTCATACAAAACAAAATAACTCCATAATAAGATAATGATGAAGATATATAACACATACGTAAAAATTTAAATAACTTTTAATTAAAGAAATTATATTAAACTTCTGTGCACATCCCTTTCCGTACTGAAGGCATCTATTTGAATTTGGTCCTGACCAAAGATCAACTATGATGTCAATACATTGACTGCTGCTTGATTTCTGGGGTTAGTGCGAAATCCAAGTCTCATTGCCCATCATGATTCTGTCGAGGAACTCGTAGCCGTCATCGTGATACCATAGGAGAAATGTCAGTGTTGCTCCTAAGCATTGAATTTTGAGTTTTGGTGTCAGTTTCGGCTCATACACCTGACAGAGCTAACGATGAATTTCAATTGGCACAATACTTGATGCATTCAAGGTTACTGACTGAACATTGCAGGTGGTGGGAGAAGAAATTAGAGTTTCCATTTCGGACCACTACTACCCCATTACTGACATGAATCGGGACTTGTCCAGCTGGCATGTGATTAATACATCATAGATCTGTTATGCACCCGCAATTGACATGGCTAATTAAATTTATTATGTGTATATATATATATATATATATATGGGCACCTGCAAAGGAAAAGGAATACTTACCCCCCCCCCTTCCCTTAGTTTTATATGTTACTTTATATATTGATAATATGTACTTCATATTAAAAATTATAAAACCTATAATTATAATGGTTTTGGTTTTGTTTGCTATGGTCTACTGTTTTGCTTCACAAGGGGACCTACACATTTGCTACACAATTATTTTAAAGGGGGAAACATTAGGAAACATACTTTCTGGATGTGCCTTATACAATTAGAAAACAAATATGATGTTTACACATGGTGATGACGTTTCTTTTCAAAATAAATTATGAAAGCAGCATAATTTACTTCATAGCAATAAGAAACTTTAAAATAAAATTTCTCTTCAACAATAAAAAAAATGATGGAAACAAGTTTAGCAAACTAGAATATTCAAGTATAGAATTATTAACAATTGTAGTATTAGTAGTGTTTTAGGCAGCTTGTGACAACAATCTAACATAAATACCTTCTTTAATCTTTTTAGGCTGCTTGGGAGCTGTAAATGTTAAGGCTTGATTTACATCTCCAGATGGATTTTCACTCTGGAAAAGACTAGATAACCTAGACCTTTAAAAAAAAAAGCAGAGAGAATAAATTTTTTATAAATTAAATTCTAAATCACTTCTTATATGAACCACTTTTAAATCAAATTATTTTACAAAATACATGTCTAAATTTTAAAAAAATTTAATTGGTTTTGAGGAATTTATTAAATAGCTGGCTCTTGTCCTCCCTTCCTGTTTTTTAAACCAAGATTTTCATCAGCATAAATTTGCATACATGCTTAAATAAATATGTTAACATACTTTATACTAACATTTCTTATTTTTAAACAGAAGTGATATGCATTCCCTTTAATTGCTAAGGTTTTTTTTTTCATAAAACATTAACTATAGTATAAATACATTTTTAGTTATAAAAAATCACAAAATTAATCCTTTAATTTTTTTTCCATGTTTGTGTTCATTTGTCACCTTTAGTGATGCACAGTGATGTCATATGTAGTATATTATTCAAAAATTTGATGGTGACAGTTGCCAAGACTTCCTAGTTTTTACATGTGAAGTACAAACTTATAATAATAATAATAATAATAATAAATAAATAAATAAATAAATAAATAATTTTAAATTATAAACTTTTTTTTGCTTCTTATGAAATGAATGTTCAACAGTTAATATAATCTGAAAAAAAATTATTTTTCGGAAAAATTTTAATTTTTGAAATTTATTTTAAAATTGTAAACTAAAACTAAACCCCTCAGCACAACAGCCACTAGGGGGCCAGGGCCTATGGTGCCAATCTCCATTTACATGACCAAGGGTCCTGGGGTGCAAAACACATGTTCCAGTTAGGTGGTCAATCTTATGCGGAACCCCCAGTGTTTAGTTCCCAAGCACGCTTGGTCCTCACTTCCTCTACCCACTGAAGGGATGAAAGGCTGAGCAACCTTGCCCAGCCCAGGGATATTTTAAAATTGTACTTCTTATGTTTTCAAAAATTTTATTTAATTTTTAAAAACATTATCAATAGTAATATAGTCAACAAATTTGAGGAGTAGATTTTATTTACTGCATAGCCATTAATTTCTAAGAATATTTTTAAAAATCTGAAATTCTATTAAAAAAAAGAGTAAAAAAAACATTAATAATCCTGCATTTGAGTTTTTATGTAAAATATTTTATTAAAAATATTGTAAATCCAATCCTTAAATTCAATATTTGTAATATACAGTTCACTGGAAAAATTTACACGTAATTTCCTCATCTCCTAAAGCCTTTGCATTTTATGGATGATAGAATAAAAAACATAAAATCTATATTTTTGTCAAATTTCAATATATCAGAGGTGTTGAGTCTACTTAATTCTAAAGCATGTGTATCAGAGAGGAAAAACTGTAAACAATAAATTAAAAGTGATGTTTCAAACAATATGAAACTTTCACTTAAAATCTAATTACATTAATTCCAAGAAAACAATAGACGTTAATTTTAAGTAAGAAGATTATTACCTAGTAGTTCCCGAGACAGAAAAATCAATATCTTCTTCATCCATGATTAAGAAACTACAATATTTAAAAGAACTTAACAAAAGAATTACACATACATGAAATCTAAGAGTTACAAAATCAAAAATATAATTTTATTATAATCAATCAAACTCAAGTAAAAACTTATCCTCTAATGTCTTAATTACATTAAATGTAAAAAGAACAGGTCTTGTAGTATCATATTAATATGAGATATATATATATGTCCATGATATCAATTCAGAAATATAAAGAAAACTGTATGAAAAAGTTAAACCAACACGAGTGCATGAAAATTAAACTTTATGACTAAAAAGAAGTGTTTGTAATAGGATAAAAATGTTTCTTAACACTGCATAAAATATAATGATATATAATGCCAAATAAGCATATTCATTTTTTAAAAAATTGAAATTTTCTTTTGAATTCACTGTAAATTTGAATACTAAATAATTAAAAACATCCACCTTGTAACTGAAAAACCTACTATGAACAATGGAACTCATGACACTTAAAATGTACAAGAAGTGCAACCAGTGTAATATCTAAATTTAGATTTTTCAAGCAAATAAGTGATAAATATGAAATATAATTATAAATTTCTACAAAATCAAGTAAAATATTCCTCTTGGTGAACGTGACTCTTTTAGATAAATATGTATTATTAATATCTTACTCAAAAGTAGAATATATCTATATCTATCTATCTATCTCTCTCTCTCTCTATCTATCTATATATATATATATATATATATATATATATATATATATATATATATATATATATATATATATTCAACTTAGAGATGTTTATATAATTACCACTTTAAAGGGATTTATGAATTTTAGCAACGACAGAATGCAACGGTTTGCAATAGTTATAGACTTAAAAATATACGTTACAAATGAAGAGGATAAAACTTATGTTTAATGAGGTATTTAATCTACTTTTTCAAAATGCTGAATAAAGTCAATATGTAAACACATAGTTTTAAGAGGATTTAATTAAAACTCCCTATATTAATCAACGTAGCAGTTTAATGAATTGTAATCAACGATTTAAAATTTATTTTTGATAATTACAGCGAAATATGTGTTTCATCCGTATTAGAGCAATATTTACTTTTTAATATTTTGCGATGGGCAGATCTAATACATGTTTTCATCAGGTGACAGATGTTATTACTGCCAATCGCCGTTTAACAAATATTTGTGTGAGGATAATCTAGACTCAAGATTATGCGCATCTGTAGTTAAATAGTTATACTCTAGTTTGAGGAGAGCAGAATTATGCGCCAAATTAAATTTCAATGTAATATGCTTGGTGTGTGTAGTATTTATATTGAAACTTGAACGAAAGGAAATGTTACGTACGTGCTTTTCTTGTGTGTGCAGCCAGAAATATAACTTAATTTCATATGTATGATATCACAAATTTTCTCTCTATAATGTGACCATACGTCCACAAAATTCGGGGACAGTCCCCAAATTTAGATCTTTTTCTCATTTATCCTCCAAAATAGTGGGACTACTTAGAGACGGCATACACAGCGAAGTCAAAACATTTATGCGGCTATATTTCGACGATTTGCATCTTAGATAGAAAATCAACCGGGACTTGATAATGGCCATAGCACCAGCAAGAGTTAAACCAGGTTCAGCTCATTCAATTTCCATACCTATGGAAAAATTTGAAAAACTGTGTAAGCAAGAATGTATATTCTCGAATCTTGTAGATATGCATTGTAATCAATGAAAGGTCTATAAAAATTATGATGACTAGTGATGATGCTGGCACCTTAAATGAAGAAACTCCAGATTTTTTATAACATCTGACGCAGCAGGAAAGGATCTAATTTCATCAGGGGGTCTTGAGATTCTCTGTACCCTTTTTTTTATCAGTTTTCAAAATGTTTTCTTTCAGAATATTAGTGCAGATTATAAATGCCTAATAATGCTAGGCCACTGTTTTTTCTTTTTTTGTGTGTGGAAAAGTTAAGTTAAATAAGTGTATATCAGGGCACATGAATTGGAAATATAAAGGCAAAGGGTTCAAGCATTGGAAACTGAGAGAGCCATAGGAAACAGAAGTAGTTTAAGCAGTAATGACGGGAGTAGCAGGGAAAAATCGGTGGATGAAATAATTCGTACCATACGATTACTCACGGTCAAGGTTCCTTCCAAACCGGAGGGATGGAATTTCTTCTTTTCCAGTTTAGAGAAAGCATTTGCTTTCGAAAAAGTAGCAGAGGAGCTAAAGGCGAGAATTCTGTTAGGTCTTTTGGGAGAGAAAGCCGGAAATTTATTCTCGGAATTGGAAAGTGACCAGTATAGTGATTATGAAGCGGTTAAAAAATTGGTGTTAAAAGAGTTTGAGCCCTCGCCGAAGGCGTGTCTTGAAAATTTTCGGAAAGCTAGGCGGAATGCGGACGAAAATTTCATGCAATATGCTTCACGTTTAACCGCGGCGTGGAGCTACTATTGTAAATTGTGGAGGGCGCATGATTTTGAAACGGTCAATCAATTGATTGTGGCAGATAAAATTATGTCGTCTTTGGATGGGGAAACTGCGGCTCACGTTCTTGTGAGGCAGGGAGAGTCCTAGTTTAAGCCGAAAGCGTTAGCCCAGGAATGCGACCAGTTTTTCTCAGCTGCGGGAAAAAGTTACTTTTTCACGACGGGGAGTGAACTGATGGGGAGAGATAATGGCTATTCGGAGGGAGGTTATAGTGACCGTAGGAGGGAAAGTGTCAAAGAAAGGGAGACGGGGTGTTTCGCCTGTGGAGCTAATGTTCATCTCAAAAGGCAAGTTCGAAAGTAGGCAGGGGGGTTAAAAGAGACCAGAACAATAAAAAGGCCAGCTCTAATTGCTTCGCTTGTGGATTGAAGGGCCATTATAAAAGGGACTGTCCGAAACTGGATAGGGGGTTCGAAAGGAACCAGAGTAATAAAGAGGCCAGGGTTAATAGGACCACTGAAATGGAAAAGGATGGGTACAAAGAGACTGGAAGGGAAAGCCCGGTGGATGTGGATGAAACTCAGGAGAGAGTTGTCATCGCCAGTGTTCGCTCTTTCCCAGAGAATGATGTGATAACGCGGGGGAAATTACAATATGTAAACGTTAAAATAAACGGGAACCCGCTTAGAGCATTGTTAGACTCTGGGAGCGAAATAACGGTGGTAAGGGGGGGATATATTAGGGAAAGGTAATTTTAAAAACTTGCCTAGTATATGCCTGAAGGGAATATTCGGACCACCAGTGAAATGTCCGCTTGTCATAGCAAAATTGTCTCTTAATGAAGGGGATAATTCGTTGGGTTTCCCGACCGAGGTAGTACGCGCGGTGGCTAAGAATTTAGATTATGACATGTTAATTCCACCTGATATCCTGAAACAATTAACGGGGAGTGTGAACTTAAATGTAAACCAAACACAGGAAAAGGCAACCAGTGTAATAATGGATAGGGTAAGGGCAAGCAAAGATTTGGGAAACACAGTTGCTTTTAAGTCAGCGGAGAAAAGGGAATTCCAAAAACGGCACGGCAAAACTGCTGCTAAACAAATTGACTACCTGGGTCATAAAGTTGGATGGGGAAAACAAGGTCCGGGAGAAGAGAAAGTAAAGGGTATTGGAAATTTAAATCGGCCTAAAAATAAAGAGGAAGTGAGATCTGTGACTTCGTTTGGGGGATGCCTTGAGCAGAAAGACAAGCAGGGGAATTTCAAACCAATGGGTTTCGGATCCCGAAAATTGGAAAATGGGCCACCATTGAAGGGGAGGCATAGGACATTTTGTTCTCGCTGTCAAAATGCAAAAAATGGATTTTCGGTTGAAAAACAGAGAAGGCAACGGACCATATTCACTTAAAACTCACGTCGGAAATAGTCACCTAGCCGCGGATGTCTTTTAAATCTCTCGTGTGAAGCAGAGATGTAATTGAATGTGTTTTTATTTTTTTACCTTTCTGTTTTTTTAGTGGAGAATAAGTATATGTATATGTATTATGTGTATGTTTTATTGCAGTTTATTTTTTCTTTTGTAGGAGTTTGATTTTTTTCTTTTGAGTAATTTTTGTTTCTTAGTGAAGTGAATTTTTTTTAGCATAGATTGGTTTTTTTTTGCCTGTAAATAGTCTTGGTGAGAATTAAAGGTATTTTTATAGTCTTGTTTCCCTTGCACCTCACAGCCACTAGAGAAAAGGGGGAATGAGGAGGTTTGTGCGTTTTGAGTCGTCTTTGAAATGTGGATTTATTTAGCCTGTTTGACAGGCAAATTCAATCTTGTAGAAGGGGCGTATAATACTAGACTCAAGACTCGAGTTGGTGTTACATGGGCTCCTGTTTTTTTCGGCGTCCGAAGACGGACACCCCGAGAGAGGGTGTGCAAGCCCTGTTCCAGGGAGATTCAACAGGAGGGGGCGATGGATGAGACCCCCTCCCGCGCCAGGTGCGGAGAAGGACATTTTTCCGTGTAGGCGAAAACTTGACCGAGGGGGGTATTTCCACCCCGGCCTTCGCGAAGAAGAGTGAAAAAGAGATGCCCGCTCGGATCGACGGAGAACGGACATTCATGTGAAAGGAGCTGAGACCGAGAGAGGTGTTTTCCGCTCGGCACCATTTGTTTTTTCTCGGTCTTATTTGAGTCCTGTTTTGAGTATGATTTGAAGTGTACATATGTTTTAACAAATCTTCTTAATAATAAATGTTTAATCCAGAGTTTTGTCGCTGCAATGCTTATTTGTCGGCAGTATAGGCTTTAATCGAACCCACGATACCTGCTCCAGTAACCATAGGCGAGCAGGTATAGGAAGTAGAGATGTAAAAAACCTGGAATTTTGAAGAGGTGGGAATAAATCCGGGAATTTTGGGGAATCAATCCGGAATTTTGGGAAGAAATCATTTTAACAATGTTGACATTTATTTTTTCAACAGTGGCTATTTAAGAACTAGCATATTATTTCTAAGAGATTTTTTTCTTTACTTTTGTTATATATATATATATATATATATATATATATATGTATGTATATATATTCAAGAAATAATATCAGTGAGCACTTAAATGACTTTAGAGTAGTACTTATGTCATTAATGACCCTGTTAGTCTTATCAAACATATAACTGGTTGCTTCAATTTCAATGGCTAATATAATAATTATATACATTATTTTTTTATCATTATTTATTACGTAAATGGCTTTATGTTCAACTTTTTCTCCTCCTTTTATAATATAAAAATAAATATCTTAATTTAAAATAACAGTTTATTATTTTTTGTAATGTATATATCATTTAAAGGTGTCATCCAATGACTGTTGCATTTTGTGTCCAATTCCTACACACACATGTATGTATGTATGTATGTATATGTATATATATATATATATATAGAGAGAGAGAGAGATGTTATCCAAGAAAAATAATGATTGATGGGTTTTGTGACACTACAGATTATTGCCTAATATTGATGTAATAATAAAAATATTGGATATTTCTCAAAGGGAAAATAGACTCATACTTTCATACTAAACATGATATCTTGACAAATATAGTTAGTTAATCCCAGTTATTCAATTTTTATTTTCATAGTATATAATAGTTTTGTGAAAATATCAACTTTTGGTCTACAACAAAGACAGAAAAATATGGTGGTTCTCATCGTGTCATAGGAATTGGCGATTTCAAAACACTTCAAAATTCCCATGCTTTGGAAATTTTCAAAATTTCCTTCCCAAAAAACCCGGTTTTTTCCTGGGTTTAAACCGGGTTTTTTCACTGCTCACACCTCTAATAAGAACTAGGCATGCAGACGTCTGAAAGTGCAGCCGGGGAAGCTCGAGGCGTTATATTCTTCACATGTCTTTATGCTTTCCTCTTGAAATAAAACCCTCATTATGTTTATAATTAAACCAGAGTTGAAAGAAATTAGCTCTATCTTTGAATTGTGGATTGTTGGCGCCGAAACTGAAAACCAGAAACGAAAGAAGCAAAAAGAAAAAAATAACTAGCAAATTAACGAGAGCGGACTGTAAATTCATCATTTTTATTGCTAAACATACTAAAGTCAATAAATACTTTAACTATAAGAAATATATAGTAAATCTCATTGAGGGAGTTTTGAAACAATAGTAGTTCGGAACCACATAGAACCGAACGTCTGCTCTAGACAACTACTATAGACAATTAATTCTCGCTAAATGGCATCCAGGATGCAGAAACAAACGCTTGCAACGCAGGAGCGAGAACATAGATAATCATTTTCCTTATTCTAATTTATTACATTGTATAATAATTTTTATGTTGGACCGTATAATAAAACCTTTTAGACGGACTAGATCAGGTCCTTGGGCTGTAGTTTGATCATCCCTGGTATAGTGATTAGCGTATGGTACTTTCAACCGTTGAGTTTGGTTTTGATTTACAGGTAAAAGTCCTTATCTGATGTCAACATGTAGAAGCTGAAAAAGCAGTAGATTCAGATTCAGATACCTTTTTCCAGTTGAAGAATACGTGACTTTCTTTTGTCATACCAAACAATTTCCCTCTGATTAAAGATCTTATTATAAATTAATCTTAATTAAAATAAATCGGTTGAAAAATCTTCGTTGCAACATAAGAAATCTGTACATACATCTCCCATAAAAGGGATCATAAACCAACACGTACGTGTCGACGTGTGATGAGGTCTTTAGACTTACACGAATTTGTATTTTCCCTTCATATGAGCAATACTGAAGTGATGCCGCATAATAAAGTGTCAACACTTCTGTGGAGTTGTATGGTGAATGTCAAGAAAAGTGTACCTTCGCTTTAGAGGAAAAAAAAAGTATGGGAATCAATACTAAGTAGTTTTTTGATCAATTACGCATTGTAGCATAACAGGTTACCTCGTGATAACTTTAAAGGAAATATAAAATAGTTTTATTTTAACGAAGAACATATATCTAATTCGTAGAGAAAACAAACCTTGAATATTCTAATAAAATATCTCTCCTTGGTAAACATACAAACAAAATTTTTATCACTACTCTTTTCTCTCTAGTATCTTTCCTCTCATCTTAATTAAAAGAAACGGGCTCGTGAGGTAATTTAAATCCACCGAAACACGAACTGGCTGTACCTTTCTCCATTTGGATCCCGTACCATTAGCAAATGAATTTTGTTTTCCGCAAGTTACTCATTGAAGATGAATCCGTTTAAACCCCGAGCAAATAAAATGGCTAACCCCTTTCTCGAAAAACAGGCTGCACTGGGATATCCTTCAAATCTTCTTTTTTCAACCTTTTTCTGTTTCCTGGGTGTTATTAGTTTCATGTGTATCACGTTCTTTATTCACGTGTACAGTCTCTTAAGATGGGAAGACCTATGATAGCACCTGTTAGATTCAAAGATGGATTTTTAAAGCAAGACAAGAAGTTCACCTTGACATAGAGATTCTAGGCATTCCCCCTCTCTCATTTCACCCTGTGATTTATGACTTATCTTCATATTTGCTGACAAAGTTCTTCCTCAGAACCATTTAAAGACGTTATCGAAGAACGCGAAGCATGATTTTATTCTCTTACTTTACATTTAAGAGCACAACTTACACATATACACCTATATATAAAATTATTGCAAAATGTTAAGAATAACATTTTATAAACAGTTAAGAAGTCATAAATGATATATGAATGTATTATCATGTTTGAATAACATTAATACAATCTGTTATGCTGAAAAATATCCCTTGTGTCACTTTTATAAATTTTTTAACTTCGTATAGAATGAATCAATCTTTAAATTGTCTTTCTTATCTGAGGAAAGTACCATTTCTCAAGCGAATATATGATAAATATTGTCTTTTTGCAAGCTATTCTTAAAAGTGTTAGAGATTTTAAATATAAAGAAAAATCATACACGATATAATCTTCGTTTCCTTTTAATTCCAAAAATAAAAATTTTACGCAGTTGTTGTCATTAGACAACGTCAGCCTTATCAGAGTTGTTTCTCTGATAATGCTGACGTTTATGCTTTTAAATTTCATCTTTTATCTATACTGCTTTTTCCTAAATTACGTCTAGATTACTGTCCGAATTGCAGTTCTGCAGCTATTATAAAGTGATGGAATTAACCGTTTAAGGTAGCTAGACACCGGCCCCATTGGATTCCTTTATCTCAACATTAACTCTATTCGACAAACGGGCGGCTTGTACTCAAAGATTTCTGTAAACTGAAGTCACCATGTGATAATACGGATAATTCCCCAAGATTATGTAAACTCAATTATGAAAAATATGATACTTATACTCGAGAATCATATTGCCCCGGCTTAAGTATTTATTTGTGTTGTATTTTTACATTTTATTATATTTTTGTAAAATATTCGCACTCGAAGTGTACCATAGTTCGACAGAATGGCTGGTCCGTTACATATAAAATTTTATTTGTCTACAGCACTTTCGTCTAAAATCCCACCCGTAACTTCTCTCTTACTTCTCCTTACACAGACTTCTTTTAAAAGTCTATGTATTGAACACCACTGTCATACATATGCATAATCATTTTATACACGAAAGCTGAAACTGTCTATAACTGTAACTTATTGTCACGTGGCAACATACATACTCATCTATGTCTGTGGGGGACTTAACCGAGGAAAGAAACTAGGCTTAAAGTACTTTATTATATGTGATTACTATATAAATACACACACATATATATATGTGTGTGTGTGGCTAGCAAGGGTACAGTGCGTTTATGTACGCAGGCTTCCAAAATTCTAAATCGGCCGATAGAATAGAATATTACTAGGTATATGCTGGGGGGGGGGAGAGACCTGTTGCTCGAGGCCACATGCGGCTCTTTGAAGGATTATGTGTGGCTCTCGATAAAGACGCTCGAGTTCCCTTTTCATTTTTATGTTATCAAATTTTCAAAAATTACTATTGTATGCGTTTCCAAATGTCTTTTAAATTACTGACCACAAATATGAAAGACTAAGAGCAACGTTTTAGCAAATTTCATTTCCGTCCAAGTTAAGAATGATACGACTCATCAAAAACTGCTCGAACGGACATAAACAGTGCCGTAATCGTTCGTAATCGACCGACTCCAAACTGATTTTGAATTTGTAAACTTTCATTGCAACGGACAGTTGACATTGTGCTCTGACAACACATTTTTTATCACTCTTGATGCGGATATAATTTGTAATCTGGAATTTTTTGTAAATTAACTGTAATTTGTTTCGTAGTATGTAACACGTGTTGTTATTGTTTTAATAACACAAAACTTGTATTTTCTAAATTTCTTTCTAGTTCTTTTAAAAATATGACGACAGAGAACGAAAATAAAAAATAAAAAGAAAATAGAAGTTTTAATAATGAGTGGGAGGAGAATTCCTTTTTTATTGACAATCACGGAAAAACATTATGTGTTATTTGTAATTCTATGGTCAAAAATTATAAAGCCAGCAATTTACGCCGACATTAGGAAACCAATCATCTCCAGTTTTCTAATCAGTATCCACAAAATCCTAAATTAAGATCAGATTAAATTTGCTCCTTTAAAATCAAATTTAAATAAACAGCAGTCAATTTTGATAATCTTTATTAATCAAGTAAATAATGTGGCTGAAGCCAGTTTTGTTATTGACTGGAATATTGCTCGTGCAAAACGTACGTGTCAGTAGAGTTGTGAGCAGTGGAAAAAACCCAGTTTAAACCCGGGAAAAAACCAGGTGTTTTGGGAAGGGAATTTTGAAAATTTCCAAAACATGGGAATTTTGAAGTATTTTGAAGTTGCTAATTCCTATGACACAATAAGAACCACCATTTTTTCTGTCTTTGTTGTAGACCTCACAAGTTGATATTTTCACAAAATTTAACTATTATAAGCTATGAAATTTAAATTAAATAATTGGGATTAACTAACTATATTTGGCAAGGTATCATGTTTAACACGAAAGTATGAGTATATTTTTCCTTTGAGAAATAGCCAATATTTTTATTATTACTTAAATATTATGCAATAATTTGTAGTGTCACAAAACCCATAAATCATTATTTTTCTTGGATAACCTCTCTCTCTCTCTCTCTCTCTCTCTCTCTATATATATATATATATATATATATATATATATATATATATATATATATATATATATATATAAAATATGTGTGTATGTAGGAATTGGACACAAAATGCAACAGTGTCATTTGAAGGCACCTTTAAATAATATGTTCATTACAAAAAATAATAAACTGTTATTTTAAATTTAAAGATATTTATTTTTATATTATAAAAGGAGAGGAAAAAGTTTAGCATAAAGCAATTTACATAATAAATAATGATCAAAAATAATGTATATAATTATTATATTAGTGATTAAAATGGGAGCAACCAGTTATGTGTTTGATAAGACTATAACAGGGTAATTCATTACATAAGTACTACTATAAAATCATTTAAATGCTCATTGCTGCTATTTCTTGAATATATATATATATATATATATATATTATATATATATATATATATATATATATATATATATATATACTGCCAAAAGTAAAAAAATCTCTTATAAATAATAGGCTAGTTCTTAAATAGCTACTGTTGAAAAAAGAAATGTAAACATTGTCAAAATGATTTCTTCCCAAAGTTCCCAAAATTCCGGGTTTATTCCCACCTCTTCAAAATTCCGGGTTTTTTACATCTCTAGACTGGAGAGGGAGAGTTTATTAAAAAAAACTTGGAAGATGTACTTAAAGTTTTAGATCTAAATAATACAGCATTGCCCCAAGTTGTTTCGTAAATTCCCATCTCGAGACATACAACCGAACGACACATAACTGCAATTAATACATGTCTTGAATATAATTTAGAAAATGGTTTGAAGAACTGTATTGCATTAAGCTTAGCCCTTGAGGAATCGGCAGGTATCACAAATCTTCCGTAATTGGCAGTTTTCATACGTTTTGTAACACCTGACTGTTGTGTCGATATTAAAAATGCATTAGATTCCATAATGAAAACTTTTCATGTGCTTCTTAACCCCTTGACATGCAATGACGGCTCTGACTCGTCGTACATTTCACGTGTCGTTGTAGACCAGGGGTGGGCAATTTAAGCGGGGGGCCAAAATGAAATTTTCAAAATGTCTCCCGGGCCGGAGGATTATACCGCGTACGCTGTGCACATCCAAATATTTTGGGTGGAGTGTTTTCCCTGACCAAGAAATTTTTTTGACAAAAACACTAAAAGTATCATTTTAAAGCATTTGGACAGAGAATTTTGACAGTTAATAAAAGATAATAGTAATAATAAATCGTCTTAGGTGTATATGTGAACAATTTGTGCCCAGTAAAATATGTCACGTAATTTTTAAAGAAATATAACGCATTATATTAAATTAATGGTCATTAAATAAATCAGTTAATCTTTATTTTGATATTTATTTATATCTTAACGATACAAATTATTTTATTTTGATCATAGTTATTACATTTTTATATTTATATTACATTTTGTAAATATAATAGTAAATAAAATTATAAAAAGAAAAGACAAACATCAAACGTTAAAATAGAATAGTTTTAGTTAATGCGAAACGTGAAATCTGGAATGTTCATTTGATATTATTTCTTCAAAATTGGGATCCAAATCACTTGTAGCAATCCTTAATACCGAGTGTAGATTTTCGTCACAAATATCGATTCAAAATAATTAAAAAATAAATATCGATTTGTGATCGATATTTATTTTTCGTATAAATCATTAACGAAAAAGGTCTTTCACAAATATATGTTGAACCAAATAAAACTAGGTATTTTTGAACATAGTTCAAAAAATGTTTGAAATGTTCTGTATTTAAAGTAGAGTTGTGAGCAGTGGAAAAAAACCCGGTTTAAACCCGGGAAAAAACCGGGTTTTTTGGGAAGGGAATTTTGAAAATTTCCAAAACATGGGAATTTTGAAGTATTTTGCAGTCGCCAATTCCTATGACACAATGAAAACCACCATTTTTTTCTGTCTTTGTTGTAGACCTCAAAAGTTGATATTTTCACAGAATTTAACTATTATATTCTATGAAAAAAATTTGAATAATTGGGATTAACTAACTATATTTGGCAAGGTATTCTGTTTAGCATGAAAGTATGAGTATATTTGTCCTTTGATAAGTATCCAATATTTTTATTATTACATAAATATTAGGCAATAATTTGTAGTGTCACAAAACCCATAAATCATTATTTTTCTTGGATAATATCTCTCTATCTATCTATTTATCTATCTATCTATATATATATATGTATATATATATATATATATATATATATATGTATATATATATGTATATATATATATATATATATATATATATATATATATATATATATATATATATATGTGTGTGTAGGAATTGGACACAAAATGCAACAGTGTCATTTGATTACACATTTAAATGATATATGCATTACAAAACATAATAAACATTTTAAATTTAAAGATATTTATTTTTATATTATAAAAGGAGGGGGAACAAGTTTAGCATAAACCAATTTATATAATAAATAATGATCAAAAATAATGTGTATAGTTATTATATTAGCAATTAAAATTGAAGCAACCAGGTATGTGTCTGATAAGACTAACAGGGTAATTAATTATATAAGTACTACTATAAAATCATTTAAATGCTCATTGCAATTTTTCTTGAATATATATATAAATATATATATATATATATATATATATATATATATATATATATATTTCCAAAAGTAAAAAAAAAATCTCTTAGAAATAATATGCTAGTCTTAAATAGCCACTGTTGAAAAAATAAATGTAATCATTGTTAAAATGATTTCTTCCCAAAATTCCGGGTTTATTCCCCAAAATTTCCGGGTTTATTCCCATCTCTTCAAAATTCCGGGTTTTTTACATCTCTAATTCAAAGCACCATAGAAAACACACTCAACTCGTTTGAGTGAACATTTTCTTTTAGTAAATTATTTAATCAAATACTGTTTATTCCAACAAAATCGCATATAAGAGATTAAAAATGTAGGATTTTTCAACGGACCGGATAAAGTAAGCGAAAGGGTCGGACTCTGCCCGCGGGTCGGCTTTTGCCCACCTCTGTTGTGTAGACTGTGACGACTCTCGCTCGTCGAGCACTTTCTTCGACGAATGCCGGGTGGTATACAATTGGATTCTTTCTGTGTTTCGGTGGTGCATCGATGGTGTTTTGTCCAGATTCTTATAGGTGCATCCCCCACCCCCTCTCCACAACAGCACCGATAAATAAAATCGCATCAACTGTGACGTTGCTCACGTCACATTATCATTTATTTGACCTACAAGTAAGTCTTAAGACACTACAGCTCGTGACAACCTTGGGAGTTCAAAGGATTAGATAGGGTTAATCTTGTAAATACTGAATGACTATCCTGTTTAAACTGTCCACGTGCAAAATAAATGCTTTCCCTGGAAAGTTCCCTGATCGCGTGATGGTTGATAACCACCCACAAGATCCCTGTTTTCGATTTATCACGAGGTTGGGTTCTTCTAGAACTCCTTCCTCAGTCTAACAAAGAGGAATAGATATATATATCAGGGAGAGAGCGGGGTGAGCAGGGCATTCCTTGGCAGTAACAAAATGGGAGCCTTGGAAGGTAAGACTATGTCCCTATTTGCTAATTTGAGCATTCATATTTGTTCGTAATGGCCCTAAGGCAGTAGTATTATTATTATTTCATATGTACTTAATCCTATTTGTTAATATTTGTGCGTAATGGCCCTAAGGCAGTATTATTATTATTATTTCATGTGTATTTAACCCTATTTGTTAATATTTGTGCGTAATGGCCCTAAGACAGTAGTATTATTATTTCATGTGTACTTAACCCTATTTGTTAATATTTGTGCGTAATGGCCCTAAGGCAGTATTATTATTATTATTTCATGTGTACTTAACCCTATTTGTTAATATTTGTGCGTAATGGCCCTAAGGCAGTAGTATTATTATTTCATGTGTACTTAACCCTATTTGTTAATATTTGTGCGTAATGGCCCTAAGACAGTAGTATTATTATTTCATGTGTACTTAACCCTATTTGTTAATATTTGTGCGTAATGGCCCTAAGGCAGTAGTATTATTATTTCATATGTACTTAACCCTATTGTTTAATAAATCTTGTTATTCACTTTGCCATGAGCTACCAAAGAGTCTGTTTAATTTAATATAGGGCTGCGTGATACAACAAACAAATAAACGAAAAGTATCGCAATGAGTGCGGTAATCAGTATAGCAGTGGTCTTGCACCTCTAACATCACAGTACATATTTGAGTAAAGTAAAATTCAGAAGTCCTTCCAAATGTCTGGGTTGGATGCATTATATGACAATGACGATGAAAGTGCATTAGGTTATTCTGGTGATGAGAATGCAGCTGAAAATGGTCATCAAAGTGTTTATAATGTGGAATATTTGAGTGATCACTGGTGTGCCAGGCAAGCCAAATTAAATGATCTCCTTCGGGTGCGTCGAGGCACATTTTATTTGTATGTCAAGAGGTTAATAAACTTGTAAGCATTGCAACTAATGGAACTCCGGCTGGATAAAAAAAAAATTGGTCTTATTAGGCTTTTAAGAGATGATTCTCAAATTCCACAATTCATACCAATACTCTGCATAATTCCCCGAGAACACCTCATTACAAAATATTTAAAATATCCTGATGTTATGAAAACAGGGTTACACATTGTAAATTACATTCGTACTAATGCAAAAAATTATCGATAATTCAAAAATTTCCTTGAAGAATTAAAGGACGAAGAACTTCCAAATAACATTCAATAAATATAATTTCTGTAAAAATAAATTTTTAATACCTTTTAAATACGTATTTCATTGCGGTTCGCGAAAAATTTAAAATTTTGAAAAATGGATCGGACTATCAAGGAGCGTGGTTACCCCTGGCATAGTTATTGCCTCTTAATCTCTACAATCATGATCAATTTTTTTTACGTGCGTATTCCAATCTATTTTCTTAATTTTATTTTTGCAACAAACCAGAATTTACCCGAAAGAATAATAATTTCTTATTTTGAAGAAATTCATGAGTAAAATGTGCGTTTTAACCATTTATCTTTGAAATCTTCCACGAGAATTACAAAGATATTAATTTCTTTTGCATTGTTAGATAGTTATCTAGCTACAACGTATTAAATCTATTTGTAGATTTGTTTGATCCAATAACTGCATTTCTAAAAGAAAAGAAAATAACCTATTTAGAATTAGACGATGATAAGTGGTTACACGACTTAATGTTTTTGACTGACGTCATGGAACATTTGCAAACACTGAATTTACAATTGCAGGGGAAAGATAAAATAATATCTGACCTCTCACAGTGTGTATTTAGTTTTCAAACTAAAATACAACTTTTCAAAAGGTCATTAAAAATAAAACATTTTGTCATTTTCTTCGAATTAAAAAAATTGTTCCAATATTAAACAAGAAAAACTCAACGAGTGTATAAAAAAGATAGAAGGAATATTGACGGAATTCTAAAATAGATTGGTAATACTCCAGAAGGGACAACTTAAGAATTGGGTTCCCCTTGGTTAATTTGGCGAAAATATTGGCGATATTTACTAAACCATAAAGGTAATCCATCCAAACATTGTATTTCTTGCTTTTTCTGGCGACTTTAATTAATGCACAGTGCACCATCGTAATAGAATTATATACTCTTGCTTACTTAAAGAAAACGACTTGAATACCGAACATTTATATTTATGGTCAATTAATCCCCTAACAGTTTACAAACGCAACAGCTCCAAATTATTAAACATCAGCCATAGTAAAACATTAATGTTTTTTTATATCTAATTTTTTCAGCATTGAGCACTTTTAATATATAAGAAAAGAGTTACACAAGAAGAGTTGGATACAAATATCATATAAATTATAATATAGATACAGATTGTTTAGATACGGTGAGATGAGGGGAAAATGTTAGGCGACCATACTCACCATTATCACCAAGTTGGTGGAGGAACCCAGTTCTTTAGTCATGTCTTTCAGAATAGAGTGTTCCTTGGCAAATGTGGCGAAATTATTGGCGATGTTTACTAAAACACAAGGTATTCTATCCAAGCATTGTATTTCTGGCTTTTTTTGCTGCATTAATCACTAAACGATTTAAAAAGCCAACAGCTCCAAAGTATTGAAAATTAGCCAAAGTGAACCATTAATAGTTCACTATGTCTAATTTTTAAAAATCATTACGCACATTTAATATATAAGAAAAAGGTTGCACAAGGAGAGCTGGATACCAATATAATATAAATCAAAACATAGATACAGATCGTTTGGACACGGTGAGATCTGAAAAATTAAATGTTTCCATTCTTCCAAATTATCACAAACATTTAGCTGAAAATTTTTATGCTAATATCAGTAATGATCTTCTTTTGGAATTCTTCGCTTCTAATCCGGCAAACAGTCGCAATCGTAAAGAGCAGTCCTCTCCCTCTAATTAAAAAATTAGATAAATAAAAAATAAAAAAGTAAAAATAAAAATTTTTTTTAGAAAATTAGAAAATGATACGTGCTTGCAAGGTAAAAAAAAATAGTTTAAAATTTAAAAACTAATACATGTTGAAGCTTCGGCTCCAATACAGTAATAAAAACTTCATATCCTTTTGTTCATTCTCTCTGAACCCTTCCTAGTAATTAATAGCAAATACTCTAGTTACTAGTTTTAATGAAGTTCATGGTTCTAAGAACTATCCTATCTTCTTTCCTATTTTCTGTCAAGTAACAGTTAGCCGACCCACACTCATAAGCCACCCAATGAGAAAATGCCGACGCCCGTGGGGGAGGTCCCCCTATGAAGTTGACTGCACGCTCATCCTGTTGGTAGATCATGAAAAAATGTTAGGCTACCACCCAGATAGCATGCATACTTGCAGCAAGTTTGATTTTTCCTGGATAGTATCCTGTCATAACAAATTTGACGCGACAAACTTGCAGCAATACTCCTGCAAGTTATGCGGAACATAAAACGACCACTCCTTTGCAACGCTACTTTGCTGCAAAACTGTGGCAACCTTGTCATGACAACCTTGTAACAAGCGAAAATTCGTAGACTTGCTGTATTCTTGTTTCAAACTTGTAGACTTGTCATGCTGAACTTGCTGCAAGTTTGCAGGCTTGCCAAGCAAGACTGCTACAAGTTTGCTGCAAACTAAACTTGCTATCTGGGCATCTCTATAGCTTTGACACCAGGTTGGCGGAGGCAACTTGTTCTGATGTCAAACCGGGTTTTTATTTACTTATTTTTAAGTCCACGGGAGAGCAGAATATTCCCTCTAGCTGTTTGCTGAGGTTTATTTCAGCTATTGGCCCCTTTTATTTGGCGCTCTTAGGGTCGTATTATCGTAGATTTTAGTACAATAGATCTCTGGTAGCAGTTCCCTGCTCTTGAAGAGTTCCCTAGACATAAGGTAACTAGACTAAAGGTAAATTCATTTATTCAACAGCAACAGGGCATTGTACTGTTGATTCAAATACCTATATTCTTGCTCAAAACTTGAAACAATGTGTGTGTTAACCTCTTTCTAAAACAGTCAATGTAACAAAGAAGTTGAAACAAGAAACAATGCATTATTGTTGAGATCGTCATAACAAACGATTACAAAAGGTTTTCTCTTTCTTTCTCATTCTTTGATCAAACTTCAAACTTGAAGGTTGCATTAAAGCGATTCTGCTAATTTTAAATCTTTGAGATAATTTTAAAAACGCTTACGATTAGATTTTAAACAGATAAAAAGATCTTAAAAGTCAAAAATGAACTGCGGCAAATTTAAGTCCTTGTAAGTATGACGGATTTTTTATAGATTTAAAAATTTTAAATACATATCTGGCTTATGAGTTACAATCCAATGATACGATTTATATCTTTGAGCAAAAAACAAAATGCATAAATATATATTGAGAAATGTTTAGTTAAATATTACAAATGTTGGAATAGATCGTAAAATAAATCTATGTATTTGGTTTATTTTAGGAACATCAGTTAAATCTATTCAAGTTTACTTATGTTATATACATAAAGTACATATAAATAGGTTTAATTTAAATGTTATTTTACATGTTTATTAGTCATGTAGATGCATAAAATTATTTAAAATTCACGATGAATTGAGCTTAAGATTTATTTTAATTGTATTTTTTAACGATATTACTCACGAAAAATTAATTATATGTTTTCTTTTTGAATAGCTTTGCCTGTCGTGATACAAATAAAAATGAAGAATATGAAAAAAAATGTGATATTGAAAAACGTGAAGAAATTGACATGTACGTGTTGAGTATATAGGATTAAATGCTATCCTTATTGTACTTACATATTATCATATATCAGAGTGTACTTTATATTTCTGTGGTAAATGAAAAGCTTTAGTGAATATTCTTCTAACCATGCATTTAATGTTAAAAATATTAACAAAGAATTGCTATTTAAAAAATCAAGTCTACATTTTTTAAAATATACACTAAATTTTATTTAGTATTTAAAGTATCCGTCTAAGTTCGGAGAACTTTTTTCTTTAAACGTAGAAACTAGTTCATGTTTTTGCATTTTTAGGTTTATTTTTTATATTATCATAGAGAATTGCACTTAAAAATTTTATTCCTGGAGAAGTTTTTATAAAATTTCTAATAAATGAAGAAAATTTAGTAAAAAAATCGGGTTTTTTCTCAAAAGGTCTAATTTTTTAATAAATTAAATTATTTCAATATTTTTTGATGCAACACATTTCTTATACACTGGACTAGTGAATCACCTAAAATCTTTGCTTAATTTACATTTGGTAAAAAATTTTGGTCCTTCAAAATCATACACATTGAATTTTTAACGAATTTTCATTACTTTTATATCTAACTATGAGTGTAACATCATTAAAAATTATCCAAATTTAAAGCTTTTAGGTCATTCACTAGTAAATACTATCAAAAGCATTTATAATAATTTTCAACAAAATATTTTAAAAACTTTTTGAGAAATCACATTTCAAGTTTTAACATTTTACTAAAAATACCGTTCTGAGAAAAATGCATTTGAAGTTTATGAAAGCAACTTTTAACTATTAAAAAATTAAAATACGTGTTTAAAATTCCCCACACTTTTTTGCTTCAAACTTTCTATTTGTCGAGATGCTAATTATTAAAAATACTAGAAATATGTTTAAACTAATCTTCATGAAAATTAAAAAAGTTTTGTCCAAAAAATGCTCTTTAAATTCACAACTTCCGGTTCCGAAGTCGCTACTTCTGTTTTGTTTTGACAGCTGTGACTGATGTTTAAACAACTGTAACCTTTCTTTAAAATGCCGTAGACACAAATCAAAAACAAGTCAAAAAGTTGAAATTTTACAAGAGAGAAATAAACAAAATTATGATTTTTGGCAAAAATTGACGTTTACAACGTAGACTGATACCTTAAAGTTACCATGAAATATACATATCGTATGTATGTATGTATATGTATATATATATATATATATATATATATATATATATGAGGATGATGTTTAGTTAATAAAATTCATACACGCCTAACATTTCAATGCTTCAATGACTTTTCTTTAAATCAAAATATTTATACTGTATGTATGCATGATTAACGTTCCTACCCTCGTGCTGCAAAAAGTAGACCGTAGCGCTCCAAAACCAAGATTAACGTTCCTGTATTTCATAGGTTTATGGAATACTGCTTCTACTTTGAACATGACGTAAAAGCTGCCTTTGATGAAATGAATCGTCCCTGCCTTGCTATTGATGTTGCCCACGAATGGTTCAGGGAACAGCGAAAACGCTTGCTTTTCGCTTGGAAGTGTCTTCAGCAAGACGAAGTAATTTTGGACAATATACTGCCATACCTGATCCGTATTGACTGCACCGACCTTGGATTTAGAATTCTCTCTCCAAAAGCTAAAGAAGAAGTGTTGGTGTGGCAACTTCTGGCTAACTCAACCACTGTTCGATTGTTCTCTTATAGGCAGAAGGGGTAAGTAAAATGTTTTTTATCTTTTGAAACGAAATTCAAAATTAATACCACCGATAGCTTTTTTTCATATTCTAAGAATATATTTCGAATCTTAAAACATTTTGATTCTAAAAGAAATTTCTTTTCTTTCTGATAAATATTTTACCTTCTCTCTTTTCTTGCAGGCTGCCGCTCTGGAAACGAATGAAAAATAACATCTTGTTGTACTTTAAAGCTCGGCACCTCTGTCTTCCTTAGCATCGAATGAATGACTACGTATCCCAATTATGACTTTAATCCCAAATTGGACGAAACGAATACTTAATGGGCCGTAGATCTTTAGCCCTACGAGACATTTCCTCTACCTTATTTTGACTTTAACGACTGATTGTGACTGCAAAACCACCAGACATTGACGTTCCATCTTCCTTCTTTCCTCCATCAACAAACAGCCAGACCATCAGGCTGGGCCCATCGAGCTACGCTTCCAACACCATCGGGAGCGTAAGGCGGTGGTGCTACAAGGGAGACGATTTTCGTGGCCTACCTCCAAGTGGTGTCTCCCGGGCAACGTCCTCATCACGTCATGGATTGTGGACGGCGAAAAGGCTACGGTTTTATTTTAAAGAAAATTTCTGTAGATATATATTATGGAAATAAATAACGATTCCTTTAATAACGTGGTGTTATTAAAATAAACTTTTCTGAAGAGCTAGCTGTTCACCAAACCCGTTGAAAAACGTTTAATTTTCGAAAAATTGAATATATTTTTGAAGATGACACCAGACACTTAAGACTTGTTGAAGCAGATATATTTTGGAGAAATTCAATTTGATATATATACTGAGTAATTTAAAAACCATATGTAAAATTATAATATCTTTGTAAATAGTGATTTGCTAAACATTATTCAAATAAAATTTCCTTTTGTTATTCAATTTGGTACTTTTTTGTTGTAAAGTCTTTAACATCGTTTATAAACATTGTTTATGGTAAGCATGCTGCTATGAACAATATATTTTCATATTTTAATTTTTTATTTATTTCTTGATTTGCTTCAAGGATCAGTAGGTTAACTCTACTTCCTGTAAGTGTGTTATCGTGTTGCACCTTAAGCCCCTACGTGACTATAATATATATATATATATACATACATATATATACATATATATATATATATATATGTGTGTGTGTGTGTTATAATTTTATTAACTATGTTTTAAATAATTTTGATAATCATATATTTGTACTATTATAGGTTGTGAAAATGTCGCCCATCAGCGAGAAGATTTTCTCTTTTTTCGAGGGGGGATTTGTAATATATCAGAATTATTTAACTTTAATATTTCCTTAAAAACCTCCTCTCTCCCATTCTAATTCCTTGAAATCTTTTTCCCATCCTCTAAATGTCTTAATCAAAGGAGTGTTTTCGATTTAAAATTCTTCCCAAAGCTTTCTATCCTAAAGATGTATATTTTCTGTCTATTCAACACGTTTCCCAGCTGTCTTCGGCAAAGGCTTCGCGTTTTTTCTGATCTTGCATTAAATTCTCTGAGTAAGTGGGAAAATTCTTTCTGTCTTCGCTCTTGTGTGCACCTCTGTTCGAGCAGAGAGATTTTTGTGTTTTTCCTTTGTCTGTCGTTGAGAAGTAAAGATGTCCGTTTTAGCAGCTCTGAAATAAAGTTTTAATTAGACTTGTGCTGTTCTCTTAAATGTCGGCCGACTGCATTTTTATTACTGCTAGCTGTTTAGCTTTCTCCTTGCCAAGTAACCCGGGCAAGTAAAAATAACAGGTGCTACATAATTATTGTGACTATAGTAAATAGTTGTTACATATATATATATATATATATATATATATATATATATATAATATATATATATATATATATATATATATATATATATATATATGTGTGTGTGTGTGTGTGTGTGTGTGTGTGTGTTTTGCGGTGCGAGTATAAGCGAGGAACACTGATGGTATAATACGTCGATAGTTTCACGAAATTTGCCAAAAATCTAAAATTATCCTAAAGATTGAGGTAAGACTAGCCCAAAATTGTTTTGTTGATTCTCGTCTCAGCAAAGTTGCAGTCTATTTAAATTATTACCTCCATTCATAGTCGATAAAGCCAATTGACTACCTAATTTTGTTTCAATAGTTCCTTTTATTTCACGCTAAAACTTAAAGAAAAGAAGGGCGGTATTGCTGTATATTCACTTGCTAAAACATTTGCCAGCAAACTGGATGAACATGACTTCCTCAATCGAGCTAAAGTGCACTTTCTAAGATAAAATACAGCTTCAACATTCTTGTGGTTTGTTACCGTGCCAGTTGGTCACCCAAAATTGCAAAATCAGCGCTCCAGTCCGATTGCGGCATACGGAATGTCGTGTGATTAGAAATGGACAATGGAGGGAAAAATGCAAGTGAAGATTTTATTGAAGATATTACGTTTCTGTATTGAAGTTAATTTCTTCATAACGATACGGAATTAAAATTTTGGGAAAATAATTTAGTTGCGTCCAGGTTAAAATTTTAATATTATATATGTACATGTGTGTGTGTTATAGTTTCAGAGCAGTGCATTTCCACGAGGTAGCACCCACATCACTTTGAAGAGTTGAGTGAGTAAGAAACAGCCAGAAAGATTCGAGAGGAAGGAGTGACAGGACCTGGTAGAGTGAAGGGCCTGCGGTACTTGAGCTTTGGCTTTTAATATATACACCGAGTAAAGAGTATCTGTTGCGATTACGCTTTGGATTAATTATTTCTATCTTTTAAATGTTTTCTATGTTGTTTCCTCATTAACTAACAGTTGGACTGAAAAGTTCGTAGGCTAGCATAGAAAAAAAAACTTTTTTTGGTAAAATTTGATTTTATTATTCAATGTAGTTGCCTTCAAAGGCGATATACAACTATTATAGCGGTAATACAATTTTCGTTACCATTTTTATAGTATGATTTGTCTTTAGTCTCAAAATAGGTTTCAATTTCGGAGATTACTTCTTCATAGGTGCTAAATTTATTTGCAGCGAACATTCTCTTGGAGTCTGAGAACAGGAAAAGTCGCTGGGGTTCAGATCTGCAGAATATAGTGGATGCGGAAGCAATTTGAAGCCATATTCACATAGTTTACCATCGTTTTCATTGACTTGTGACACGATGCATTGTCTTGATGAAAGAGCCTTTTCATTTTCTTGAAATGGGGACGTTTTTCCGCAATTTCGTCCTTCAAACTCTCCAATAACGCTCTGTAATAGTCGCTGTTGATGGGTTTTTCATTTTCAAGATAGTCGATGAATATTATACCATGAGCTTCGAAAATTACTGATGCCATAACCTTGCCAGCCGATTTTTGTGACTTTCCATGCTTTGGAGTTGGTTCATCACGTGCAGTTCACTCGGCTGACTGTCGATTGGACTCCGGTGTGAAATGATGGAGCCATGTTTCATCCATTGTCCCATATCATTGCATAAATTCGGGTTTATTACGACTAAACAGCTTTAAATGCAGTTCAGAATAATTAATTCGTTGTTGTTTTTGGACGAATGTAAGCTCGCGCGGCATCTACTTTGTTCAGAGTTTTCATATACCCAAATATTCTTTCCCGATATATCCAACACGTTCCTTTGATATCTTTAGAGTCTCGGATACCACGATCAACTTCATTTTACGGTAGTCCAAACTTTTTTTGTGGACTTTTTTTTATGTTTTCGTCGGTAACAGCTTCTTTGGGACGTCCACTGCGTGCATCGTCCTCGGTGCTAATTTTGCCTCGTTTAAACTTAACAAACCAATATTCAACGGTTTTCCTGGTGCAGAGTCCGAATAATGTTTATCAAACCAAGCCTTGGTTTCAACATTAATTTTATCGCTAAAGAGCAATACTTTACTAACACACAAAATTCCTTTTTATCCATTGTTTTCAAATTAACAAAAGTTGTTTCATTCAAAATACTACATTTCACAAATTAATAATCCGACAGCTGTCAAATTTATAGACGTGTCTTTCGAAGTTAGAGCTAACTAAAAATCATATGGGTTTGATACTAAAAGCGCCATCTATGTATCAGCCTACGAACTTTTCAGCCCATCTGTTATTTGTTTCGTTAATTCAATCTGTCATCGAATTTGTATAGCGACACCCCTAGACAACCAACCAACATATGTATGCATATAAAATATGTTATGAAAGAAGATTTAAAAAGAAAAACACTATTTTCTTAAATTTTATAAAATAGTCTATAAAAAGCCGTGGTTTGAAGTTTACCCCCAAGTTAAAGGCCTATAAAGTTGTGCTAGGTGTGTTTTTATTGTGACGTGTATTCATTTGGTAAATGAACAAAAGTTGGAATACAATAGTTAACAAAGGTTTTAATATCTGAAATACATAATTGGAAACAATGGTAATTTCTTTCTTCAAAATGTTCTAAGAGTTTTTTCCTTCTTTTAATTAAGAAATATTTCCATTTGCAAAAATTTGGATTGCTCAGGATAATAAAAAAATTATATTTTAGGCAAAAGTAAAATTGAGCTGTAAAAACTTTAGTAATGAAAGTAATATTTATAATTTGCATAATCATACACGAATTTCTATCACAAGGAAAAAAGTGTAGAATCCCGCTGTACATGTTAAACAAGTGATGTTGATTTGCTGACGGCAATTCTTGTTCGTCTGCTAATATTTGCATGGTTGTAACTGAAACTGTACATAGCAAACTAAATTTATCAAAATTTATACGAAAAGCTATAGCAGAAGTATTCAACCTTTTAACACTTTGGGGAACCCTTTGAGCTAATCGTTTTCTCAAAAGAACCTCTTGATCAAAAAACAGAAAAAATAGGATATCAAAGCTTTGTCCTACTTAAATTTCAAAATTATATATATCAATTTCTACTAGAGTGGTATAAATTGCAAATAAATAATAAGTTATAAATTATGATATAAAAACAAATAACACTCACTTGCACGCTTGTGCGTGACTCTATTTAACAGACATAATGAGGTTAACAGAACTAATATGTTTAGTTTGGAAGTGAGGGATACATACTGCTACCCAAGGGATCGGCTTTATCCCAGATAATCCAAATGCGTACGCATCTTCGGAAACAGGCAGAGAGAGTCAAATAGAATGGAAGACTTACATGTGACGTAAAGCATCTCGATTAATGTATTTAAATCATGTGACTTTTAGGAAATTTAAGATTTTATTTTATTCATAAAATATTTATATATATATATATATATATATATATATATATATATATATATATATATATATATTTATTTATTCTAAGTAAACTTCCTTCAAGAATTAAAGCTTTTTATAAAAATTAAGATTTTACTGATATTTGAGTAATTAAAAAGTGATCACTTTAAGAATCCCTGTTAAAGTTCCAGGGAATCCTAAGGTTCCGTGGAATCCAGGTTGAGGACCTCTGAGCTACAGAATTGTTTCGAATAAACCAAGAGCCAGAATTTTACTACAACTTCTATGCAAAGTACTTTTAGGTAAGAACAGCAGAATAAGACCGTGATAAAAAACAACAAGAAAGTAACAATCTCAGTAATATAAAAATAAAATAATATTTGACTGTGAAGTTTTTCATATGCAAATATAAGTTTAAAATAAGAGACAGTTGCTATGAAATAAACAAACAAAAAAAAATGTCTCTAAGAGTGATCAATAGTAGCACAATTGTAACGTTAAAACAAAAAAGATGCAAACTGAAAAAAGAAAACAAAACCAGAAAACAAATTAATGAAAAACAGACAACTTATGATATATAGGAAAACATTTCTGAGTCTCTACTGTAAAGTTGTTTTTCTCCTTCTCCTTTACTCTTGTGAAATCTTCTGAAAACTGCTTCAAAACAACTTCATTAAATCTTTGCAGACTTTCCAAGCGCACTTGTGTCTCTAGGTCCTAGCGGCGGCCGAAGAGCTCTCTGAGTCTACGGGCGTCCAAATTGTTGTAATATCCTTGGCTGAAATAGGAAAGAAATTTATTAGATTTACGAGAATAAATATATCTATATACTTACTACACTGGGGGATTTTTCATAGGTTTTGCAAGAGAGCAAAAGAAAAATGACATAACACTGAATTGATTTGGCATAAAAATGTATTAAAGCATCAGAAGCTTGATTTTTCAGCTAAAACAATAGTAAAACTAATAAAATTTTAACTTTGATACGAGTTTACAATCTTCGTTGGAATTCAATTTGAAAGACGCTTTGGTTAGTTTAGACCAGGGATGGACAAACTTTTTTGGCCGTGGGTCAAAAATCGAAAGAAAATAAGTTTGGCGGGCCAACATAAATTTTTCTAAAATTTTAAAAACAATATACAAGTACCTAACGGTTTAAATACATTAATGAGATGAATGAAATTGCGATTTCATTTTTAAAAGTTCCTTATACTGAGGTTCGAAGTGAGATGTACTGATTTTAAGGAACGATGCTAAATGCTCATCTGTCAGTCTACTTCTGAAATTAATCTTTCTAAGATTCAAAGTTGAAAACACTTGTTCACATATAAGAAGCAGATATATAGCTGATCTTCTGGGCTTGAGATAATAAATTTGGGATATAATATTTAAGTAAAGTAGAAAAGGAGATGGATGTACAATATATAAATATATATTTCTTTTAATATGCCTCAGACCTGCAACTAAAAATTCTATCCTCGGGCCGGATAAAACCTTAGTTAGATTAAACTTTTGAATTGTGTTTTTCTTTAAAATCAAAAGTTAATATTTGGCAGTAAAATACTTTGTGTAGAAATGCTGGTAAGAGAGCACATTTTTAACGACCAGAAAAATAAAATTATAAAGTTGTATTTATTTTTAATATTTTTTAAATAAATATATTCGGAGTACTTAAAATTAGATATTCAAAGTAATATATTAAAGGTTTTTGAAAAAAAAAAAAAAAAAAAAAGAAGGACATTTTATCTTGAAAACTTCGAGGCCTTCAAAGGCGTGAAGCAACAGGATTCTGAAATTTAAATCCTAAAAATTTCTAACAGTAAGCAGACAACGAGCGAAAATAAACAACTAAAAAATGAAAGAAAGAGATAATGTGGTGAATATAACAGTTCATAACATAAAAATCTAGAGCAGTGATTCTCAACCTTTTTTAAGCTATCGCCCCCTTACGGAGCCGAAATGTGTCCAACGTCCCCCTTTGTAAAAATCCTGTAATTTAAAGCGTAGGGTTGGAGCAGTATTCAATTATAAAAGGCAAAATGTTTAAGTAATTTACTTTAAAGGAGTTATAAATCCAATTTTTATCAATGAGATACGCTGAAGCAATGCTCAAACGAATGCTATGGCCAAATGGTTAGAGCGCTGACCTTCGGTTTCGGAGTTCGTGGTTTCGAATCCAACTGGGGCATAGATGTTCGTAGCCGTTCGCAATTGGATTTAAGTAGTAGGTCCCGGTCTCAATAACCCTCGTGTTGCAAAAGAGTAGACCGTAGCGCTCCAAACCAAACGAATGCTGTTGATTAAATATATTTTTCTGAATGTCGGCCCAATTTCACGCAGAACATAGGGAATGAAAATAACTGGTTCTGGTACCACCGCGTAAGTTTGTTTTATTGCTGGTAAAAATCGTGTAAATTAGATAATTAATGTAATAAATTTATTTAGTATTTTTAAAATTAAGTTTGAAAGCCAAAACCTGCTCACATCGCCGCCCTACCGTACGATACAAGTCACTGCCCACCAGCATCGTCCCCCCCCCCCCACCCACGTGGCGGTATCGTCCCCGTTGAGAACCACTGATCCAGAGAGTAGAGCGTTTAGTGATAGAAAAACTCATAATATTTTTGTGGTCAGGGATATCCGTACTCTACGGCGACGAAAGGTTGAATAGTTTTCATCTTCTGGGTGATTAAAACGGCTGCGATACAGCCAATCGAAATGCAGAAAGCTTCAAGGCCTTCAAGGTGGTAGGTCAATTGGATTACCTGAGCCGGGCCCTCTAATCCAGAGATTTCTAACAGCAAGCAGAAAAATGACCACGAGCAGAAAATAAAACAGCTAAAAGATGAAAGAAGAGGATAGAAAGCTTGGGAATAAAAATTATGGTAAGCCGAAAATTGATAACAAAATACTGATGTCTTCATATTTCGAATACTAGTATCTTTTCTTTATGTACGAAAGGGGACGTCTCCATGAAACAATGGGAGTAGCTAAGCTTGAATAGGGTTCTCTGCATTTTTTCGGTCCCAAACCCTTGAATATGACAAAATTGCGTGACATACTGGGGAACATATAATGAACATGTATTTACATACGTAAATTTTATCACCAAGATTCAAAATAATAGAACATCTATATTTAATAACAATATTTAAAAAAAAGGATTTTGGAAAGATTTAAGGCACTGAATAACTCTTCAAAATTACTCCCACACAAAAAAGATAATTTATGTTTCCAGTGCAGTTTCCTTATATAAAATTACTCTCAGAAATATTAAGCATTTTCTCATGCAAAATAAATTTCATAAAAAAATGAAATAAAATAATTAAAAATATTTTCATATTTTTCCCCTGCAGAGTTTTCCTCACCGACGTGACAGTGGAATGAATGTGGATGTTATTTCTATGTGTGGCATGTTATTTATAAAAAGATGACAGAATTTCGTGGAACCTCAAGAGAAGACTTTAAAAACAAAAAGTTATCTCCTAGGATAATCGAAGTCTTTTCAAAGAGTGGGTATTTTAGGGAAAGTCTGACTTTAAGATTAGTTAATGACCTAAAAAACTAAAATTACAATCTTTGTAAATATTCGCTAAGAAATATTTTATAATTTTCTTAAGCTTCGTCCCTATTGGAAAGTTTAATGGAAAATAAATGCATTCTCCTGTTTTTGATAAGATAGTCTACTTTAAAATAAAGTATTTGGAACAAATTTATTTGATATTTTACTTTGTAAATATTTATTTAAGCAAAATTAATTGTATCTCTCACTATAAAATTAAAATGGAGGTTTTATGGGCAATTGTAATTTATCATTTCTTTTTCCTTCTATATAAAAAAAATTACTTAGTAACTTTGTTTTTTATTTCTCTGGCAAGGAAAATTACCTGAGAACACATTGCATTAATACATTGCACGAATACATTGCATTGCTAAAAATATCAAATAGACAACGTGATTAAGACATAAAATTGAGTAGAAACTGATAAGAAACAGTTGTTTCATGAGCATAAACCAGTAACTTGTTCAATGAGAAATAGTTTTCTTCGGCTTACCAAGATTTCCTTGTTTTCATGCTGAAGATCCAGTTTGTGACTATGAAACATGTGTTTGCTGTTAACTTCATCTTAATTTTGTGTCATAATCAAGTTGACTTTTTCATATTTTTAGCATAATTTTGCCCAAATGCTTTTTCCTGTCTAATACACTGTGTTAATTTCGTTTTTTAGTATTTTACCTTATAGTCTATACTATATTCTCATATTTTATAGAACACAAGGAAATATTTATGACCAATTTATTCTGTGCTTTCAATAACCAGTAGCGTAGCATAAGAGATATAAAGCCCCGGGTTCACTTTGCTAAAGACGGCAAAATTTCTATTATTCGATTAGTATTAAGGATAAAATATACATTTTTCATTTTGAAAGTTGATGCAGCATTCCGTCGGTGAAAATAAAAATGCATATCATATCACACCAGGCAGAAGTTTTAGAAAAATATTTATTATACAACAGAACCTCGGTATAACGCGCCCCTGTGGGACCATCATATGATCGTTGTAACGAATTGAAAAAATAATAAATAAAATTGAGCAAAGAAATGATGCAATAGTACATACCTAGAGAACACTTCTGTTTATTTGTATTTCCATTACTAAATTTTTGAAAAAAAAAAAAATCTTTGATTGACTCCTGTTTCAAGTTCATTGTGAATTTTTCATTATTACTGATCCGTTAGATTTTAAAGGAAATCTTCAGAATTAAATTGTCCTTCAAAATATTGACGCAAGGCATTAATTGCATTGAAGGCTTCTTTTTCATTCCCTTTTTTAAAAGATTGTATTTCTTCTCAGTCGTCGGAATCGCAGATTTCTTCATTTCCGGTAATAGAGGCAATAAAACCGTCCTCATTCAAAAGCACTGTAAAGTTTCGTCTACCTCAACAAACTCATCAAAAGATAATTGAAGATCCGGAAATTTGACACTGAGGAGCTGGGTCATTTCAGTAGTGTCTGGAGTGTCATCTACCTTGGACATCAATGTCGTGCGTAACGAAAGGGTCCCTTTAAGCAGATACAAAGAGAAGAGTACAGGTTTCTTGAAGTTGCACCACAGTACAATAATTTTAAAATATCCCACTTTCTCATGAGTTCTTCGGTCTAAAATTGAAGTTCACTCTAACGAAAAATTATACTCTTGGGGTAGTTGTAATGATTCAAATTTAACATTATTCCTATGGTAAAATAATTGGGACTTTTTAAGATGGTCGTTCTAACGAACGTTGTATCGTGGGGTCGTTAAAAAGAGGTTCTACTGTAGTGACTGATTAATAAAACATTTTTTTCAAGTAAGTAATCATACTGTTTTTAGATAATGATTTTTAAAATAGCAAATATCAAAATACGTCTTCGCATTTGAGTTTTAATTTCTAATTTGTGAAAATTTTGGAGAAAAACCTTCTCTTTGGAGATTAAAATTTTACTTGCTTTAGAAAATTTTACCTTTATAGTATTCATAATTTTGTAGAAGAAGAGCTCTCAAATTTGCTCATCTACCCCAGGAGGTAGAAACCTACGCTACTCCACTTCAAAATGTGTTTTGAATTTAGAGGACAATCTCTTACCAGCCCGATACATTTTCTGGATCATCGCAAGAGGACGTCTGAGGGTTGAAGACCAATCCTGGATCGCATGCAAGAAGCCGAGGCTGCCTGGAACCATCGGGAGTTAAGATACAAACATAATGTTTTCTGCAGTCACCTGGATAGGGATAACGGGGATCACCGTACTCCTGGAGTTCGCGGTCTGTGGGCTGAGGACATCGGAAACTAAGAACAGCTGCAAAAGGGAAAAGAGTCAGGCTGATTAATAAGAAAAAACACGCTTCATGCTGGATTCTCCCAAAATATTTAAAGGAAAGAAATTCAGTAACAGGGTTTTGTAAACCTAATAAAATATATATTGGAAACTTTGTTGTTAAGTTTATTTTTGTTAATGCTGCAGATAAAGATTCGTAGCTGTGCCCTATGCATATGGCCTACAAAGAAATAGTACATTAAGAGAAAGGTACTTCGTATTTAAGAATTTGTCAAACCTGTAATCCTTTCAGCCTAAATGCTTATTTACACAGAGAACGGAAGGTTATTTACAATTTAAAAACATTACTTTTTATAGAATGGTGGAAGGTGGGGAATAGCTAGAACTTTGGTGTTAAAAAAAGTTTGTAAGTTTAATGCCTAGAGGTAGCAGAGAAGTCTGTAAACGCCTGGAAATGTGTGAACTAACAGATCTCTGCGTATTTTCTACTGAATATATAAACATACATAGTAACGTTGTCAACCAACATTTAGAGTATAGGTCTTAAACTTTAAGTGTTCCAACAGGATCATTACAAAACAAAATTTGCTTTGCAATTAATGAGGAGAAACTCAAGATAACTCATTTTATCTACTAGGACTAAATAATTAAGAGGGCTTAGATGACTAACAACTATTATTTTTTACGGGATTCCTTAACTTAAGAGAATCTGGTATTATTTTAGATGCTTGAACTAAGAATTCCAACTTCATATTAAAGAAGATAATTAATAGTTGCAATACTTTCATATTCAAATGAAAAATAGCCTGTATTTTTCTTGGAATAAATATAATATTTTATGATTATCATTTACTTTCTGCAGATAAGTTCCATTTTAGATCGTCTGCACCAACGAGGACCATCTATCTTAAAACAAAGGTTTAAGATGTTTTGGGTGTCCCCGGGTGTACAATCCACAGCAGCTCATAATATACAATGCAGTATAAATACAGTAAAAATATTACAAACCAACATATACAAATACAAAACAGGCAAAATAACACTGGAAATAAAAAAAGTAATGATAATAAAATAAAAAAATTAATAATAATAATTACAAGATAATTGCATGAAAATAAATACAATAGCGCGGTACAGTGAAAATTACATATTCAAAATCAGCCTTGTTACGGGGCCTGAAGAATCTCGGAATTTTCCATTAGCCAATCAAACAGTTTGCATAGTTTGGATGAGAGGGTTTTGTCACAATTTAGCTGATCAGCCCAGGCACTCTCCACGTCTGGTCTGGGGTTCTTGATATACCAATCCCTAGTGAGGGATTCCATTTTAGATCAGCTAAGCTTATTTTTTGTACTCGTAACTACAGATTTAGCATCGAGGATTGTGTGAGGTGTAGATCAGTGGTTCGCAATTAGCGGCCAATTTTGCGGTCAGCGAAATCTTTTTGATAAAAAAAAATCATAACTCCAATTTTTTTCTCCGATGAAATTCATTAAAAAGGGCAGAACTTGATTTGTAGATTTGTCCTTGCTTAATCTTCTGAAACTAGCATTGATATATCTGATGGTGGGTATCTGTTTACTGGTTGATGCAAGTGACCATACACAATACTCTTACTAAATTATCATTTAAAAATTTTATTTTGAATAAATTATTAAGCATAGTTCGTCTTTAGATAACCTTTTTCTTGCCACTTAAGATTATTAATTCAAATAAACTGACCCTATTGATTGATCGTTTTCAAAATTCAATTGTTTGGGGTATAATACCTCTTTATTTTTGTTTTACCTTTTTATGCAATTATATAATAGTTCGATCAATAAAACCTCCAATTATTTTTCTAATTAAAAATTATTTGTCTGTTTTGATATCCAACTTAATCTTGCTTATTCTTAAACTTAAAATGTACAAATAGTCATGAGCCCCAGATATGTATTTTTAAACACAAGTGGTTTAAGCAATGAAAGTTACTTTTTTTTTCTTTTTGTTAAATTACGCGTATTATTTCATATTGGTATTTCTTCTCGAATTATGAAAATTGACTAATTATGAAAGAGATACCCGAAATTATACATAAAGCTTCCAATGTGGTCCTCGAGCCTTTACAAGCCTCTGGTGTTGATATTGCTACTTTGATCAATTTAGTCAATGATTTGAATAGAAATACTGGTCCTATTAGCTTCATTGATGTACATGTTGAAAAGGTATAAAGGGCCGGTATCACCAAAGTCGTTTAACGACTAACAGCGATTAACCCATGGAGCCAACCAATGGTGGGACGCAATACTCCGTTTAAACAGAAATTAATCAGGGTTAGCCGTTAAACGATTTTGGTGAGACAGGACCTTACAATGTCAGACATTTAGAAAATTCCAACATTACATAAATTTACTTACTCTCTGAATCGCAGTTCTCCACTTGGTCTGGCCAGTCACAATGGGCACTGTACTCGTTGTAAGCGAGCCCCTCTGGACAGTAGAATCCGAACGCATGTCCTTCGACGCACTTCCAGAATCGACCACAATCTGTCTCGTGAGCGTACAAGCCATAGAGACGGGGACAATGTTCTGATGACAGTGGAGGTTCTAAAACAATCAACACAGAAATTAGAAATTCAATGATATCAGTATACATATAAACGTTGGCATAACTATTAAATGTTAAAAATTTTGTGTAAACAAATAGAAACTTATTTTAATAAATCGTGTTTTATATTATTACTCTTTCCTCAATCTCATGCTTAGAGGATGACATATATAAAACTTGGCAAAATTATTTCTCACCAATTACACACACCCCTATTATTTTTGGTTGCTCGAGCTTACTGGACAATGAGGAGACCTAAGTAACTAGCACTTAATTGAAAAAACAGCGAAATCGAACTCAGAAGAGCTTGGAAGGTTATTTAGGCTAAAAAATGAACGTCTTTACACGACACGAGCCTTCCATCGATTGCTCACTCTTCTATCAATTCCAAGCCGAACAGCTAGTGATTCCACGGTTTTTTACATGACACCAACAACTTAATCATTATATATCAATTTAGACATTAAAAGAGTGAACTATTTTCTTGAGACAGCTGGAAAATGTGGCCAGTGGACACAAAATTAGCATTTATTCTAGCGTTAGTTTTGGAAGAAGGGGTGGCTGGGAAAAAAGGTATGAAAGAATGAGAAGTGAGAAAGGAAAATTTTAGATAGATATTTTAGATGCATAATAATTTTGATATATTACAAATTATGTGTATTTTATATATATATATATATATATATATATATATATATATATATATATATATATATAGTGGACTCCGCTTAATGTGATCGCGGTTAATATTATCAATCGCTTATTGTTATCGAAATCACTTGGTCCCGATTTTCTCTATTCATTTGTATGTTAAAATTATCGCTTTATGTGATCGTTACATCGGTTAATGTTATCAGTTTTCGAACCTCATTTTAATTGGAAAAGAAATATTCACAATGTATTCAGAAGGAATCCATTCTTTTCTGCCCTTCGTTCTTGTTTTAATTTCCAAGAATTCTCCCTCTTCCACCTAGGGAAAAAGAGAAAAAACAAAGGAGTGGGAAATTACACGTTCCTGGAATTTTTCAGAAATACGCACACCCTGCTGGTGGTCAATAGTTGTCAGATAAACAGAAGGCAACAAATTATATTCGAAACTGAGAAGGAGCGTATTTACATTTTATGCCTTTCTCGTTTACATGCAGTTTGTCCATATGGAATCTCGAAAGCGAAATGATTTAACATTGAAACTAAATATCAAAATTTTAAATCGTTATGACTGGTTACCAAATAGGAGTCAGCGCAATGCTGCAGCGCAGTTAAACATTTCTCAGCTTCTGAATTGCATTGAAAGTGTTGAAACTTGGAGTACAACACCGCTCCGATGTCTTTAAAAAACATTATGATTATGAACGATTTATCAATGAGCTTAGAATTGTAGACAATGAACAATTGATTAGTTATTTTTATTATTTAAACAATTATGTCTTAAAGGATATTATACAGTACATAAATACAAGGTGAGTAATCTCATTTTATTTTGAAATGTAGTACATACGAATTAAATGGGGGTAAAGTTATCTAATTTTGTATATCGTTTATTGTTATCAAATCACGGTGACTCAAACTGATCACATTAAGCGAAGAATTCTGTGTGTATATATATATATATATATATATATATATATATATATATATATATATATATATATATATATATATATACATATATATATATAAATTACGTGAGTTATAAGCGATTTTAAAAAATCTCTTTTATAATAATAAAATAAATGAAAAAGACCCACGCTCGCGTAAGCTTTTGGGATCATCCGGTCAAGCGGAAAGATATTTGAAGTATTTGATGATTAAGCGAACCGATATGAGTCAGTTAGCGCGTGGACATGGAGCTGTCAACACCTTTTCCACGCTTAGCTCCGCCACGAAAAATGAAAATGGCGCAAGTTGCTTTTAAATGGAACTATGATTTAATAAACTTATTATTATCAAGAAAGACTGTTTTCCATTCGCCTTAACACTGGATCACGATATATATATATATATATATATATATATATATATATATATATATATATATATATATATATATATGTGTGTGTGTGTGTGTGTGTGTAAATGAGAAGTTTACCAGGCATACTAACTGGATCACAAGCATGATTATGAAAGTTATATGTTAGCTTTTTTATGGTCTCTGTCAAAAATTATCCAGAGTCGAATTCGGTTTTCTTGTTTATAATCTTTCGTCGAGTTTTATAAAAGTTTTATTGAAAATGCTATTAAACTTGAAATTGCTTTATAATAACATCAAACTTAGAATTTGTCAGCTATTTTAGGCTCTTTTTACTAGCTTTTTTTATTCTTAAGAACCATTTCATAGTTTTACATGCAGGGTTGGAAAAAAATCATGATTTAAAAAAATAAAAAAATAGTAAAGGGCTAAAAATTCCCGCGTCCTCTTGAATTCCCCTTTTTAACCCCTAATCTAAATTGACCTCTAGGGCTACAGTTTACGCCCTCAGAGAAGGGGTCCGACCAATTATAACTCTACATTGCCCTAGGGGACAATTTAGGAAATTTCCAAACAAAGAGGAGATGCATGCTGTCGGAGGCAGATTTCTCTAGAGATTTTCCCACATATGTTGACCAGATGTTAAGGGCCTTTTTACATATAATTTCCTTCTACTTGACCACTCAGTTTGTTCTGTCCCTATGATGAAGTGGAAACCCGTTCTCCAACGTTTTCTTAATAAAGGTCTTTAGTTGAAACGGTGTCATTTTTATGAGCCATGACTGCAATCACCCATCGTGAAGTCTGTCTTATTACACACACACACACACACACACACACACACACACACACACACACATATGTATATGTATATATCTGAGAAGTTTATCTGGCATAGTAACTAACTGGATTACAAGCATGATTATGAAAGTTATATGTTAATTTTTTATGGTCTTAGTCAAAAATTATCCAGAGTAGCATTTGATTTTCTTGTTGAATTTTATAATCTTTCGTTGAGTTTTATAAAATGTTTCATTGAAAATACTATTAAACTAGCAATTATTTTATAATAACATCAAACTTAGAATTTAACAGCTATTTGCGGCTTTTTTTACTAGGTCAACTTTTTTTATTCTTAAGAACCATTTCATAATTTTACATGAATCAAAAAATTCTGTCTATATACTTTTGTGATTTAAATGTAATTCGCTTAGTAAAAAAATATTTAAAACGTTATATGAAAGCTTTTTATGTATAGAAATTACTACTTTAAATTTTATTAAGATGCAGTTTATTTATAGTAATTCTAAATTATCAGTGCTTAGAGTTCTATAGATGGAATTCCTGTTTTGAGAAATATGTTTAAAGTCTATGAATAGAAATAGACTTTTTAGATTTGTTTCATGCAGTATTTTTTAATACAGGGTGTGCCGGAGCAGTTTTTATTTAAACGTTGAGATTTACCGTTTTCTATTCGGTTATCTTTAAGATTTTTAATTCTTATAAAGGAATATAACGTAATATCTAAAAAAACATGTTTTTTCCCTTGATCCAAAAAAGACTTTACATCTTCAGAGATAATACCGTATGGAAGAGATAAGAAAGTCTATAAACTGTTTATAAGTTTCCTTTTGTTATACCCTTAACAGATAAGATTGTGATAAAATCTCTAATAAAGCTCGTGTTAAATTTACGAACAAGTTCGTGACCGCATCATTTAAAGGAAATTCCGGTTGAAATATTATCTGCTGCATGGTTTTGACAGCTAAAACTGTTCAATAAATACTATCCTTGAAAAATGATATTTGGTAGGAGTTTCCATTAGATTAATTTTATTCCAATGATGCTTTTAAAACACTCATTTGGTAGTACAAATGTAGTTTTGTTGCGATGAAACGAATTACTATGAAAACCTCTCTATAACAATAATGTAAGGGCCTACAAAATTAATGTATTAAGTGTGGCTACTGACCACAAAGAGATTGGGGAAGAGCCACTCGTTATCAAGACCTGAACATGTATGAATTTTATTTAACAACAAGAGGTAGTTTGAGATCAAGAGGGTGGATCACGCAAAATTAATGTGTCAAGCCCTTTCTGTACAGCTGTGTTCGAAATGCCACCTTCGCCCTTGGAATGTTCAGTTCACGGCTCTCAGAACACTTTCGTCTTGTAGCCTCTCCCTTCTTGTGTGAATGCGAAGGTTTTTCAAGAAGAGTACAGAAGAGTGTTGTACGGGAATAAAGGAAAGAGATTCATGCAGATCTTTTTCAGTCGCGGCCCAAAAATCGAAAGAAAATAAATTGGTGGGCCAAGATAAATTTTTTCTAAAATTTTAAAAACAATATACAAGTATTACGGTTTAAATATGTTAATGAGATAAATGAAATTGCGATTTCATTTTTAAAAGTTCCTTATACTGAGGTTCGAAGTGAGATGTGCTGATTTTAAGGAACGAGGCTAAATGCTCATCTGTCAGTCTACTTCTGAAATTATTCTATCAAACGTTCAAAGTTGAAAACACTTGTTCAGATATAAGAAGCAAATATACCAATGATCTTCTGGGCATGAGATAGTAAATATGGGATATAATATTTAAACAAAGTGGAAAAGGGGATGTATATATATTGTATAAATATATATTTCTTTTAATTTGCCTCGGACCAGCAACTTAAAATTCTATCCACAGGCCGGAGACAACCTTCTGGCGGACCGGATTTGGACCGCGGGCCGTAGTTTGCTCATCCCTGGTCTAGACTTATTTGTTACAATTATACTGAAAATTTTCATTATATAGAGTTCAGATTGCAATCAAATGAGGATATTCATAACTAGAGGCTGTAAGTAGTCCTAAAAACAAAATATTGACTTTCTACATTTATTCGTTTTTGAGCTATGCAAGATACATACTTACGTAAATTAGACATAACCAGCTAAGGTTTGGTTTGGTTTGGAGCACTACGGTCTACTGTTTTGCACATGAGGGCTAATGAGACCGGGACTTAATGCTTAAAGCCGATTCCGAACGGCTAAGAACATCCATGCCATAGTGGGATTCGAACTCACGAACTCCGGTACCGACGATCAGCGCCCTAACCAATCGGTCAGCGTTCGGCTAACCAGCTAAGGAATGGTCAAAATGGATACTCAAAGTTACAGTAATTAACCCCTTAACGTGCACGCTTGAGTTAACTCGAGGCCAAACTGTTCACACTCGAGATAATTCGAGTAGCTTTGTACTTTGTTGTTATAATGTTTCACACTCGAATGCAACCGAGAATTGAAAATAATGTGAAAGAGAAAAAACAATCATTTTATTGATATTTATCATTTACATGGGATTGGAAGCTATAGCACTTACTTATTCAACACTTACTTTTTCTAAATTCAACGTTCTAAATAGTGTTTTTTACATTAAAAAATTGATTTTTTTTGGCCAGCCTTTCTTAAAAAAAACATTAAGGGGTACATTAAGGGGTCAAGGTTTCTTTGTAGTTACATGCAGATGTAACACTTAAAATGTTCAAAATTCAAGTAGTCATGTCAAAATAAGTATTTTTCGTAGAAATTTGAGTCCTTAAATTTATTGTGATTACAATACTGCCTTTACTTTTGCATAAAAAAGTAAAACTAGGACGACTTAAGGTTCTTGAGGAGTTCAACGACATTCAGTTGTACAAATCCGATTACAGATAAGTTAGATCAGTGGATGATATTAAGTACGTACAGTTTTGCATTAAAAATAATTTATTTGACTCTAATATTCTTATTCCTTATCGTATTTAAATATTTTCAAGTAAGGATAAATCCTTATTCTGATGGTATGCAACTACTTTTAGAAGGATTAGGAAAAAAGCAAATTTTTTAGACGAGGAGAAATAAAGTAGATTATCCGTAAGTTAAGATGATGATACATCTCGACTGTATTTACTGACAATGAAGAATTTTTTATGTCTAAGTTTTGGTTATATTCCAAACCAAACGTGCATGTATTATGTATATATATATATATATATACATATATATATATATATATATATATATATATATATATATATATATAATCCAATAATTATAAAACTGCTGGACAAGGAGAAAGCTAATCAGCTAACAGTAATAACGATGTTGTCGGGCCATTGAAAGAGACCGACACAAGTTTAATTAACACTTTATTTTAGAGCTGTTAAAATGGACATCTTTACTAGTCAACGATAGACAAAGGAAAGACAAAAGTCACTATGCTCGGACAGAGGTGCACCCAAGAGCGAAGACAGAAAGAATTTTCCCAAGGTAGAAGAAACTTACTCGCAGAATTAAGTGTTAAGATTAGGAAAAAACGCGGAGCCAATTGCCGGCGACAGCTGGAAAACGTGTTGAATAGACAGAAAATTTACATCTATAGGATAGAAAGTTTTTGTAATTGTATCGAAAGAATTTTAAGTCTAAGACACTCCTTTGATTAAGACATTTAGAGGCTGGGAAAAATATTTTAAGGAATTAGATTGGGAGAGAGGAGGTTTTTACGGAAATATTAAAGTTAAATAATATATATATATATATATATATATATATATATATATATATATATATATATATATATATATATATATATCAGAATGTGTTTATTGTGTTTCGCATCTTTGATAAACAATCCTTTTATTTAATGATGTTTGTGGATACTGCTTGCTACATCTAACCAACAGATTTACCAAACCTCTTACTAACATATAATAATCTTTATGTTATACCTGCCTAAATTTTACACAGAATAAAGAAAGCATAAAAATAAAAGCAATAGCAACTGTATTGCCATGCAATAACTACATAAATATATCGAATTAATATGAATTGTACAAACATTTTCAGTATCCAGGTGCATGGAGTGTAACACTGCTGAGGAAATAGTTTCATGACAATGTTTGTTTTTCCATGTTTTGCTTCGTTTTCATTATATATTATATATATATATATATATATATATATGTGTGTGTGTGTGTGTGTGTGTGTGTGTGTGTGTATTTGGATGAGTACATGTATAACTCATGGAATTGATGTACACAATTTCGATGTATGACGAAACATAATGAAAACATATAGACAGCAATTTGGAATTTTGTCTCATTAAACCATTAACAAATGGACTATAATGGACCTAAGATGGCTGCTAGCCATTTACGAAAATTGCCACTGAGCTACAAAGGAAACCTTATTCAAGAGCCAACATAGTCTACTTCTTAAGTCCAACATTTATAACCTCCAATTGATGGTACCGCAATTTCCATTTCAAGTTGCAATAAAAAAACACACGTTCTACCCCAAGAGTAAAAGTATTCCTTTCTATTATGCTATTTCTATGTCTAAAATAACTTTTATCTTCTTAAAAGAAAGGAATAAACTTTCATTGAATAACATATTCATATATATTAAGTGTAATGATGCAAAAAGAGTGTAAAATACAAAAATGAAATGACTGGCCGTAATAACTTCAATTATGACAAAGGAAAATAACATATAATGAAATGCATTAATTAGTATGTCTAATTCGACAACATTTGAACAAACGACATCATTTTTCGCTCTATTTTCTAGGCAGTAATAAATGTTGGTAAACATGTACGGCATTTTTCAATCCTTTTTAAAAAAATATTTTAAAACTATTCTAAGGCCGATCGATGACTGAATGGTAAGGTTGATATCCTTCGGTACCGCAGTTTGTAGGTTTGAATCTCCCTTCTGGCATAGAATTGCGCAGTCGGTTGGAATCGGTTTTAAACTCTCGTGTAGCAAAACAGTAGACCATAGATCTCCAAACCAAACAAAATTCTTCTAAAATGGATCTATAGATATCATCCAAACTTTCGGGGTCAATTTAGGTATGACCTAAAGTAACTTAGACTATTAGGAAGTGACAGGAATTTTATTACTTTGATTTAAAGACCGTTAAAACTTGAAAGGCACGTGATTGCTATAACCAGTCAGGTAAGAATTTAAAATGAATGTTAAGCCATGGTATAAGAACAAATATATAATTTATAACAGAACAAAATGCATAAACCGTTGGATATCCTTGAAGCATATCTCTTTACAAGTAGATAAGACGACATGAAAGACTAATAGGGTGCCTTTGGAAAGACTTTTGCATTCGATAGCCTTAGAGGTGATGGCCACAAGCTATTTATCAACGGAATAAGGAGAGAGGAGTTGCCAGACTCTTGCAGACATGCATTACTTGGTCACGTGCATGAATGGCAAACCTCAACATAGCCACGATATTTGTTTTAGAATGATTTTTGAAATTCATCCAAATGAAATCGAAGATATATTTTATATACTAGAGTCACATTGTGTGGGGGAAAATACTGCGTTACATACTTTGTAATTTTTTTTATATCATAGACATTAGGAAGATACTTGTGAAAAATCAAACATGATATTTGACAATTTAAAAGCTTTTTTGATATCCTTTGAATTTTTTAGGAAATTACTAATTCTAGGTTTACAGGAGAATCATCGTCTAGGATTACATTTGTCAGCAATTTATGGGATAGATCACATTAAAATTATTTCAAATTCCAAAGAAACTAATCAGTGATTCCTATAGAGCAGCTTGAAATTCCTTTAAAGAGTGATTAAAGATGTATGTGTTCTACAGAAAGTTACTCAGTTCTTCTCTTGGTTTTCTTGGTCTGTATATATATTACTGATACTTTATAGATCTCGCTAATTTATTAATTAAACGATTCCATCCATTCGACTTTCTATGTCACTTACTGATTCGTGACCAACATTTATATTTATTTTAATGCAGCTCCATTAGCATTATCTTGCAGTCGTATATGTAAGACTTGCAAAGCAAGGTCACTAATCACCGACAGGTATTTTTTCCCTTTTTTTTTAGGACTGTGAGTTCATTAGCTCCCTGAATTACACATATGGTCTTGCGGATACATTCTCAAGGCAATCTTCTAGGAATCAGAAAATCACCGCGACTATGATAAATTACCAACAACCGTTTCGTGTATTTTATGATACTTAAAGAGTTGTTTTTTCTTTTCCAATTTTCTATTATTTTTGCGCTGGCTGTTCTATGTATGCACCGTTTCGTGGTTTTACTATCCATTTTTTAAGTAAAAAAATCTCCATTTTATTACGCAAATATTAAGCATTTCAAGTGATATTTGACTTGTTGATATGTTTGTATTTTATAAAAAAAAGATTCTCAAGAGGTGTTTATAAACTAGTACAATACTGCTATAATGAACGTTAGTTTTAATCATCTACAACTTAAAAAATATACTTGTAAAAACTATTTTTTACTGACTTTTTGATGGATTATGAGGCATCAAATATCTTCTAAATTTAAAAGGAAATTTAAAATAAACTAAAAATTTTATGGTTGCTACTTTGTACAGTTACTTGCACAATATTTATTATTATAACTAAACCAATTTTCAGTTGAAATAATATTCCATTAAACGATTAATTATTGTGATATTTCAGTAATTAATGCAGTCTTTAACACATTGTGTGAGGATACATTTGTAGTGGAATTGTACCGGGAGCGGGCGTTTTGCGCGTAAATTTATTTATTCAGTTAAATCTCAATAGATTGAAAATTATTTGATTTTTTAACGAACTTTTCGTATTTTATATTGAAATATGTAAACAAATATATAAATAGACAAATAAACAAATATATGTATGTATGTATGTGTAATATATAAATATACATATATATATAATATATAAATATACATATATATATACATATATATATATCATTTTTGAAAGGATAAATAAAAAGTTAATTTTAAATCTAAATCGATTTTTTTAATCAACCTTCCCGTTCTGTGGTTCCGCATCGACTGATGTAAAAACTAGTTTTTATTTGTCTAAATTTTTCCAGAATCTATGTAGTAGACAAGAACATTCGGCTTCGTTTCCCTGTATATGCCGTTATTTTGTACCCACAAACAAACCATTTTGTTACACTAACCCGTACTAGTACGTGATCCGCTAAAGTATCAGTTGTCAGAAAACGTACTAGTACGTGTCCAGCGGTCAAGTATCAATCATTAGAAAACGTACATGTCCCGCATACAATGTGTTAATATTAAACGTCAATATTAAATTTATCAATTAATATTAATAATATAAATCATTAATATTAAATTTTTTATTAATTACTATTAATATTATTAAACATTATTATTTAATTTTTTACTTAATGTTTTTTAGATAAAAAATAGGGAAATATTGGGGAGGAGAGAGGTCACTCCAGTTTGATCCCTCCTGTCCTGGGGCTTGAACTGGACTGAGTTAAAACCAAAATAAAACATAATTACAGTTCTGGTGTAACGATATGACGAGAGCATTAATATTGGTGGAAATTATATTGAGAAGTAGTTTAAAGTAAGGCTTTTATGTAGAAATAAGATTGATAAAAAGTACGCTTGTGTGTTTGTGATTTCAAAACTGAATTTAATTAAAAAAAAACACATCGAATTAGATACAATTAATATATTCGCCCGTTATCAATATACATTTCCGTACATATCTTGACGATTCGTTTTTAAGATGTTAACTTTTTTCAGCAGAAATCCAGCCAAAATAAACAAATAATAATAATTTTTAAACTCTTTGGTTATTTTTCTCAAGCTGTTTGAAATTTCCAAAATAAGAAATATAATTTTTTATGTTAATATAAGCTTTTCATTCAATGACATAATAAGAGATAAGCTATCGCATACCATAAATGTTTTATTCTTTTCAATGACAGTAAAGAAAAAGCGAAGTAGATTAAAGTTCATATTTGGAATCTGTTAGTTTCCGATTCTACAAAAATAGCCCCGAAATAAGAAAATATTCAAGATATATACAGCGTGGAAAATGTAAAAGAAAGCAAAAGGTAAAAAAAATTAAGTACTTCTTTTGCAGAGACGTTCTATCAAATCCTTTTCTAAGGAGATCAAGATAATCTCAGCTACATGAAAATTTTGATGTTATTTTGCATAATCCTTTTATTTACCAAGATGGATTTTTATATCCAATTTTCAATAGATTTTATTCAGTTTTTATCGACTTAATCTAAAGAGTTTCAGTAGTAGTCCAAAATATTCCTCTGTGAATTTAGACATTACATCAAAATAAGATTATATTGTAAAACCATATTTTTTCATTCAAAGAAATTTTTTCCAATTCTATTGAAAGAAAAAATATAATACTATATCGCATATTATTATTAGCAAAATGATTTACGAAAGAAGTCTTATCAAAATAACAATTCAGTAGATGCTGGCTTTTAAGGGTAGAATGAACTTTGAAATTTAATTCCTTCTATTCTTGACTAATCAGCTTGAAAATTTAATTTGTTATAAGCAATATAGTTATGTGAAAATGTAACAATTTCAAGGAGTTATTCTAATAATTTTCAAAGTTACTGATTATTAATTGCATCAAAAGGAGTATTATTGAAAATGCTTCATCCGTATTCCCTTTTACGTAAAACATGGACATCTTTATTAGTAAGGTACCATTTTGGTTCTTGGAATAAAATTTAGCAGCTATCGTAAGCCTTCGGTGGAAATATAGTTAGAAAAAATAATAATAGTTAAAATATAAATTTTTCCCAAATAAAATGTGTATAATAATTATTTTAATATAAAAAAATATATTTGTTTTTCGAAATTTATTAATTTTAACTAACTTCTATTTTATGCAAGGTAAATTATCAAAAAATTTCGAATGTATATGGCGATTAGAAATGTACTTGAAATATTTCAAATGCTAATAAAATTCAAAAATTTTGTTTTACAAACTGTTTAAAGTAGTTGTTAGTAATAATTGTATCGCCTGTTGTAATAATCATTCTAACAATAAAGTAATGGATATAAAAACTCTCTCTTTAATTCTTATTCTTAGTTATCATGATTAGTATTCATATTTTCTAAGATGTCTGGGTACTAGTTCTATTGGATTATTCTATATCAATATTGAAGTAAAATAATAATATTGATGAACGTATAATTAACTTTACCATGTGATAGAACGGCAAGTCTACTAGGCTTAAGTTGGATTCAATTATTTGATATAATTTAACGAAATTAATGTGTTGTGAAGTTCTAAATATTGTTTTCTGTATAATGGAAAGTTTATACCGCTCTATAAAGAAAATGTCAAAATCAGGTAAAATGAAGCTGACAACGGAAGCTTTAACCGAGAACGATTGGTAGGGCCGACCAAAGCGCTTTCACCACTGAAGGCAAGCCCAAAACATACTGATTCTCAAGCTTAAATAATTTTCAAATCACATTAACTTCTTCTTCATTTATTTTCTAGATTCAAGTAATCGAAATATACAGTCCATAAGAGCGTGTCGCTCATAATTTCTTCAATAGATACACGCGCAGATACCGGCTTAATTGCATGTGTTCTTCAAACATTAGAGAAGAATGCTTTATGGTTATATTCTTTTTCGATTTGTTTTGCTGTGTTTAAATCAACAATTCCAAAATGAGTACCGCGTATGCGAGCCGTTTTGAGGCAGTGCTTCTGTGTAACCCTCCAAAAGGACCAAAAATGTCTCGTGGAGATGCAGCCCGGTACATGAGAAAGTCGGAGTTGTTCGTCAAGAATTGGGTAGCACGTTATAAAGCGGTACAAACTGTTGACAACCTACCGGAACAGGATAAACGCCGTTCAACGTCAAAATCGAATGATAAAGTGATTCTTGCATAATCGATAATAATGGGGACGGGACAACTTATTAGGTGAAATGCATTTCAGTTTAATATGCATACTACACGGTACAAATGCATTTTTAACTAATTTGTTTGTATTTTCAGAGAAATAGACGACACGCTCTTATGTAACAGACTGTATCTTTGTGTTTAATTTAGTTTATATATTCTAGTTCCGAAAATTTTGCCGCCACTGTAAATCGCTTACTTTGTCTACTGTTTAGGGTCAGTCAAGACGGCAGGAATGTGTTATACCTTATAAATGAACCAGTCTTGGCATTGATCAAAATCAGAATCATTTTCTACCAACGATAACGATCAGTTTCCATGATCTCTGTGACCAGTTTTAACTATACTTTTCTTCTTTCTCTTGTTGAAAGTGAGTAATGCCTAAAATGCTTCTGCCATTATTCACTCACATCGTTAATCGTTCGATCTGCTCTATACGAGAAGAAACATGAGTTTACCAGGTCTTTGATACTGCTGTAACGTGACTTACGTAAAGCGGAACGATAACTGCAGTCAATGTCAAAGGGCAGGTCACATCGGATTGTATCTGGCGGTTGCTTGTCATCGAACACCAGTCCGTCAGGGCAAATGCCTTCCCTCAAGGTTCCATTTTCGCATTTGTAGTACATATCGCAGTTGCGCTCGTGGGCATAGTACAAGTTGTCCTGGGAGCACTGACGCTGGGACACACCTGCAAAAAGGGGATGGTCTTTCATTCGTAGAAATGTTGCCAAAGAAGATGCACATAACAATATACAACACAGCATCAGCCGTATGTAGGCCACTAACGGCATATTTCAGTCTAGATGGCAGAGATACACATACTTTTGAATCTTAATAAATGCCATTCTACGAAAATAAATGACTGCATGCAGTTGACAATCATCGACAAAAGAATGGTTGTAGAGGAGAATGAAGTTTGAAACTTTAGTAAAAGATTATATAGAACAGAATACGAAGTGAATGTTTTTATCAATATTAAGATTTTTTGTTAACATTGCACTTAAAGTATTTAAACTATTCAAGTACCTAAGTTATTTAAATACTTAAACTATCTTGTTAAAATTACAATAGATGCATTAATCGACATGTACCTGACCTAAAGCGTTAGATTCACAAATATGTAATTCGATCTGAGGATTAATTTAGTCTAAAATTTCTTATTTATCTTTCAAAATTTTTAGACTAGCATTTTCAAAATTTGAAAAGTAAAGCGTCTTCTGTTTTTTTTAATTATTTAAATTTTCTAAAGCACTCGAAAGCTCTTTAGAAAATTATACTTTTAAGGCTTTCATATTAAAATTATGAAGCTCTAAGTTGTTTGTCAATTTTTACGTAAGTGTAAATTTAAAAATAAATTAATTTATTTGGGTTCAGTTTGACGTATGATAAAGCTTTTCATCCATTGATAATATTTCTCTCTCGCACCAGAAATTCACGTATTCTTCAACGTAAAAAGGAATTCTAAACTGAATCTATTGCTTTTTCAATACGAACATATTGACGTATGATAAGGTCTTTATATCAAGGCCTGTTGCTTAAAGCCGATTATGAAGGGCTACCAATATCCAGCAAGGAGACTAGAACTCGTAAACTAATGCACTGGTTTGATTTCGTTCGGAATGCTACTGTCTACTTTTTGCAACACGAGGCCTAATGAGACCGGGACCTACAACTTAAAGCCGATTCTGAACGGCTACGAATATCCATGCCACTGTGGGATTCAAAACAACGAACTCCGGTACCGAAGGGCAGCACCCAACTAAGGTACTGAAAGACAGCGATATGCATATTCAGCTATCAATGCATATTCAGCATAAATTTATGGCTTTTTAAAATATTTGATTAACCAGATTGTGAATAACCCTGTTATGTGATAATAAATATCCGATAATTTTATATTTTTAAAAATGTATACACTATATTAAATGTTAATAAAGATAAGGGAAGAACGCATGCATAAATAAATGCGACATATTCATATCTAGGTTTATTACTTAGAAATGCGATAAATGCGTATAGGAAAGTTAAGTAACTGTAAAAGAGCCAAATCAACTTTATACAGTTTTTTACATTGTTCAATATCCCACAAAGTATATACTCTCAGTAAAAAATTCAATTTTATTATACTTATAGAATTCAAAAGCTAAAACATATGCAACTATTTTCAGCACATTACCACCAACTTATAATGGAAACCCTATGTAATTGAGATTGAAATTGGTTTTCCTCATACCTGCCAACTTTTGAATATTGAAAATAGTAGCACTTGACAATTTTTGAAATCAAAAATAGTAGCACACTAATTTGCGAGGTAGGTTGGATGGCGAGTTTTTACACCACAAATCCTGGGCAATCGCCTGCGTGCCATAACACAATGCATATACTAAATGATTGTGTGTATGTTTACTACTCAAACAAAACAATCAATTCAACTAAAGTATCCAAAACCCCATATAAAATTTCAAATAGACACTATTTCATTTTTTAAATATCACATGCATTTATATACATTTCTGAACTGAAAACCCTTCATAAAAAGTGAGATGAAGTATTTTATTTAGATTTATTTTGGTTGTATTTAAATGTTATTTCACACCTTAACATTTTTATAAAATAGAACCTCTTTTTAACGACCCCTTCGTTAGAACGACCCTCTTAAAAAGTCTCAATTATTTTACCATAGGAATAATGTTAATTTTGATCATTACAACGACTTCAAGCATATTTTTTTCGTTAGAGACACCGCCAATTTTAGACCGCAGAACTTATGAACAAGTGGGCTATTTTAAAATTATTGTACTGTGGTGCTACTTCAAGAAACCTATACTCCTCTCTTTATGTCTGCTTAAAGAGACCCTTTCGTCACGTACGGCATTGATGTCCTAGGTAGATGACACTCCAGGCACTAATGAAATGACCCAGCTCCTCAGTGTCAAATTTCCGGATCTTCAATTATATTTTGATGAGTTTGTTGCGGTAGACGAAACTTTACAGTGCTGCGAAGAAAATTTGAATGAGGACGATTTTATTGTCCTTCTAACCGGAAATGAAGAAATCTACGATTCCGACGACGGAGAAGAAATCATCCAAGCTTTTGAAAAAGGGAATGAAAAAGAAGCCTTCAATGCAATCAATGCCTTGGGTCAGTATTTTGAAAGACAATTTAAATCTGAAGATTTCCTTTAAAATCTAACGGATATGGAATCAGTGATAATGAAAAATTAGCTTGAAACAGGCGTCAATCAAAGACTTTTTTTTTCAAAAATTCAGTAATGTAAATACAAATAAATAGAAGTGTTCTCTTGGTATGTACTGTTGCATTATTTCTTTGCTCAATTTTTTTATTATTAGTTTTTCAATTCGTTACAACGACCATATGATGTTGGTCCCACAGGGGGTCGTTATACCGAGGTTCTACTGTAGGAAGAAATAATAATTTTTAAAAAATCTCAGAAATATACTGAGGGAAGAACACGGAAATATACTATTACATTATAACCAATATCATCAGACAAAAAATCTAATTTTTATTTCAAATATTTCTACCTTCGAGAGAGTATGGTATCTCACCGTAGTTACATGAAAATTGATTGGAAAAGTTTTTTACGGATTTCTTTATATCGCTTGCGAAAATATATTTATTCCTTTTGATTTTCCGGATGCGATATAATTTTTTATTTTTGTATATATTTTTTGACCTATTTTCGTAGGATCGTAATTACTTTCTAAATTCGTAGAAACTACGATTTTTTCGTAGCAGTTGGCAGGTCTGGTTTTCCTACATGACATATCTCGCATGCAAAAGTGAACAAACAAAATCATGTGAACTTGCTCCAACCTGATTATTATAATCTTAAAATCTCCAGGTTTAACATTAAAATTCGTTAGTATGTACCTTGTACAGGATGATGTTTATGACCTTCGACCAAGAATGATCATTACAGGAACACCGGGTGTTCTACAAAACCGTTAGAACAGCTTTACGAGTGAATGCCACCGGAGGAAGCTGATAAATCAACGAAATTTTATCACTAGTATCCGTCCTTCAAAGTCCTGACATCCTTAATTAATCATTTCTTTCAAAAGAATCCCTTTGATGGATCACTGTTTGTGGAAACATCTTTTTTCAGCTGATATGGAAGGTAAAATTGTTTATCCTTGACGTGGACAGCGAAATACTGTCATTTTTGAGGTCTTTGAGCTTGACTTGACTCCCACTCTTTTATCTTATGATAATTATAGCGATAAAGTTGTTTTTATTTCTATTTTTGTAATATTATTTATGATTTAATTTTGTCATTCTTTTAAACAGCATTTATCTGGATGTTTTGGGTTTAGGCAGATATCTAAACTAAATACTAATGAAACAAAGCTGCTATGATACAGGTAAGACTTTTAATTGTACTAATTCAAATCTTTAGTTGAAATAACTTCGGTAGGAAGCAAGCAGAAAATTGTGAGTAACTTTTTGTTTTTCTAAATGGTTTTGGAGATAAACTTCCCATTCACAAAAAGATTGATTATATTAATTTGAAAATTAGAGTTTTCATATAGACTTTCTAAAAGTAGTTTATTTGTTTATTCACAAGCATAATTCAATGTTATGTACGGGAAGGTCCGAGAGAAGAAGGCGGGGGTCTAGACGCTCTCCGAAATATTTTCAATGTATTCTTTAAAAGATTTTAAACTTATTAAAATTTGTCTATATTACTAGTTTCTACTGCAAGTGTTTAAAATCGTTTTCCACTATGAAAAGAGTAAAAACATTTTGTAGCAATAAAATCACAAATGTTTGAAAACATTAGCATTACTTCCAGTGCATACAGCAAGACTATAAATGCAGATTACGGTTTGAACTAGCTGTCATTAACATGTTGACTGGAAATTAAAAGGCACAATGAGTTGCAAATATAGTTTTCAAGATACAATGAAATCATGGACAGCGTTGCGGATCTGTTTTAAGACGTAGTTTTGTATGAAAGCAAAACTAAAGATGTTTGCATAAAACGTATGTATGCACTTTGTATGTGTTATGATATTAAAAGTTCACTGTACTTTAGATTAAAATTTTGGATCTTCCCCTGAAAAAAATTGTGGCTACGTCACTGAGAGAAATATTTGTTTAGATTATTTTGAAAATATGATTAAAAATGGTCAACTGGATACAGCGTCTGAGGATTCGAAAATCAATGTGGTAAGGATATCTGTAGCTTTCCGAAATCGTTTGAAACAATTCCAGAATAACTAACAGTTCTATTGCAAAAAAAATAGACTAGCTTTTCCAATCAAACATCTGTAGAAAGCTTATGAATACTCTATTTTATATAAAAATATTTAAATTGTAGCTTAAGTACAAAATTTTTGATTGTGTGAAGGTTGAGAATACGGGAAGAAGAAGAAATTTACCACAGATATAATAGGATCATAAAAGACACAGATATCATAAAAGCTATTTTATGAAAATGGATAACAATATAACTATCAAGAAAATTTTCTTGGCAAAATCTTTACCCACAGAGGAGGAGGATGACAAACAATGGCAACATTTCATACATCCGTCCCTTCCATTTAAGCTCAGTTATTTTTTAAAGGGAAATATAAAACTAAAATTGACTATACTGGTCACACAGCGAAAGCCGTAAAAGAAGATCCAAACTTATAGGGAGGGATTCCCTCGAAAACGAACTTATAATCTTGAGTCACTAAAAAATTCGGATCAAAGACAAGATAACATGAATTGAAATTCTGGTGAAAGACAAGGAATACCCGGAGTTTTGTCAGTGAAGAAGAAGAAAAAGAAAGAAGGTAAAAGTTTGAGAAGACACGGGGAAGAACGTACTTGGAATAATAAAAAATTTATAAGGGCCCAAATATTATAAAATTTATGACAATTTAGAAAATGGACTGGGAACGTAATTAAAATGGATAACAATAGAGCTACCAAGACAATTTTCTTGCCAAAAACCTTTACTCATAAAGAGGATGGTAACAGGTAATTACATCTGTTACTTTCAATTGAGTTCAGTTGTTCTGTAACTCAAAATTTAAAGCAAAAAGCATCCATATTGATCATACAGCAGAATCCGTACAGAAGACCCAAACTTATAGGGAAAATGTCTCGAAAATGAACTAAACTCAAAAATGAATTGTCTCGAAAATGAACTGATAACCTTGAGAGTTAGTAATTCGAAAATTATGGTAAAAAACAAGACAACATGGATTGGATTTCTGAAGGACAAGGCCCACTCATGGTTATTCTATCATTGAAGTAGAAGAAGAAATCTATAATTTTTTGGGGGGAAGTTAAAAAAAAACCTAAATGAGTACATTTTATGGCTTAGTGACTTCTTCCGTCTTATTAACTAATTTCTATTTTAACCACTCTATTACTATTGTTTCTATCAAGTATTATTGTGTCCGAAGCCTGAAGCTACTATATATTGTATTATCCAAGGCTAAATGCCCAATCTTTTATTAGCAAAAGAAACAAAAATCCTCGAGCGCCAGTTTCAAAACGGAGAATTTTGCAACGGCTTGTGAAAGTGCCCATTTTCCCTTCTTGACATGACCTGCCAGTAGAGGAAGTTAGTTTCTAATCCTCCGCAACACGATGAGGTTAAACACACAAATCGTGCGATTGAAGCGCAACCGAGGCATGCTTAAAAAAAAAAAAGGAACGAGAGACATCGTTTACGCCGTGTTACCATTCTCGTGTGTGTCATTATTGTGCTGTTTTTGGTCTGCGCGGTTATCACGTATTGTGATTGCTTTTCGCTATCCCACATATCATTGAAGACCATTTGCGTGCGAATGGACCGCTCCGTTTTCCGTTATACTTCCGAGAGCCATTCTATTTAAAATGACACAAATTTTAAATTAACTTCGGAGGCATTTTTACGCGTCCCGTATCATCCCAGTACCGCTGTAATGTCTGAAACGCAGCAATACGTTCAATGTGCCAGACTCGGCTCTAGCAGTTTTGCCGCCCCGGACAAAAATGTGAAATGCCACCCGCATAAAACACGATAAAAATTATCATTAAAAGAGGATTTGCTGATAGATATAAATTCAGTTTTGAGAAATTTCTCTCTGTACTTGCCGATTTATTAACAGAGAAAGCAAAATTCTTATTGAAACAGCAAGAATTGGTATAAAATCTAGAGTTGAAATCAGTTTTAAAATTTCTACTTGGGATTTCTCATTTGTCTTATAAGACAGAAGTTGACACTTTTTCATCTGTCTGATCAAGAGCGTTTACATCCTCTGTTTCTTTATCACTAAATGTTATAGCCAAATTTTTAAAGCTGTTAATTAACGCATGTTTAGGAGTACCTACTAAATCGCATGTGTTCTACAAAAATTGAAAATAGTTTCTGTGATCATTCTTTAAAGCAAATCTACATTACAAGGTAGATCAATCGTTTAACCTATTATTAAAAAAGTCTGATGTCTAGACCCTATGACTTCATTGTACTCCTATTAAATTATACGAATTTTATATTTTTGTATAATGCGTCATAAGAATAATCAATTGCAACTTCTCTTTAAGGTTCAAAGAATATTTTGTTCCTCAAAATAACTGTATTGTAAGAAGAGCCAAAGTATTGCGCACTGGCGGACACCCGAAGCATTAATATTCATTATATTGAGCCATTTCGTTACCTGATATTTTATTTTAGAGCGAAATACTTGCATGACGTGTCATTAGAATTATCAACTCTGTAGTTCTCTTTAAGGTTCCAAGATGATTTTGTTTCTCAAAATAACTGTGTTGTAAGCAGAGCTCAAGCATTCCTCCCTGGCGAAGGTCAGAAGCATCAATATTCGTTATATTGAAACATTTCGTTACATAGATATTTCGTTTTAAACCGAAATAATTGTATAATGTGTCATCAGAATTATCAATTGCACATTCTCTTCAAGGTTCAAAGTTAGTTTCCTTTCTCAGGGCTATGTTGTTATCTGACTAGATCTCAAGTACTGCCATCTGGCGCTGACTGGTAGCGTTAATTTTTCTTATATAGGGGTTCTTCATTATATAGATATTTCGTTCTAAACCGAAATATTTCGAAATTAAACAACATCTTTTACGCCGTACCAGGAAGTAATAAAAACTAAACATTCAAAACTATGAAAATGACTAAACTCGTGATCAGAAGTTCATTAAAATCCCAATTTATTTCATCAGATACGATGTCTCGCATGGCACTGCAGATCAAATCAGCCACCAAAGTGAAGTAGCCTCTTCTCGATAACTAGTCGATTCCTATGAGAAATTGTATTAGCTTAGGATTTTGTTTTCTAAGAATTCTAGATATTTAGTAAAAAGTGGTAGTGGTAAGCTATAAAGTCTGAGTGAATCTATAAGATCTCAAGAGAACCCGCACTGAAATGGGGAAAGAATTGAAATGATTTTATTTCCTTATAAATGGAAATACAGTGGACACCGCTTAATGTGATCACAGTTTGGGACACCGTGATTTTCATAACAATAAACGATATGCAAAATTAGATAAATTTACTTTCCCTTTAATTAACACTTTATATTTATGTACCGTATATTATCCTTTAATACATAAGAATTGCATATATAATTAAAAAATGATCATTTGTTGACTGTCTACAATTTTTTCTAAGAAGCTCATTGATAAATTGTTCGTAATTATAATGTTTTTTAAAGTCATCGGAGCGGTGTTGTATTCCCCGTTTCAACAATTTAAATTCTTTTCTTATTTGAGCACTTATAGGAGGTGGCTTGATATCAAGGGATTATTCCTGTGTCTCATCAGTTCCATCATTCATCCATTTTTCTATGACAATGTGACAGACTTCAGATTCTGTTAATGTGGAAGCTACTAGAATGTCTCCTTATTTTCATTTTGTTTATTTCTTCTAGTAAGATCATCACGAGTTTTCAAAATTTTGCACAACAGAATCTGAGAAATGTTGCGCTGACTCATTTTTGGTAACTTGTCATAACGACATTAAAATTTTAATCTTTTGTTTTAATGTTAAATCATTTCGCTTTCTGTCTTCCATATCGACAAGCTGCATGTAAGCGAGTAAAATTCCGGGGAAGTGTAATTTCCCGCTGTTTTGTTCATTTCCCATTTCCCTAGGAGGAAGAGGGAGAATTCTGGGAAATTCAAAAAACAGCGAAGGGAAAGGAAAGAATGGGTTCCTTCTGAATACATTGTGAATCTTCCTTTGCCAGTTAGTTCGGAAACTGATCCCATTAACCGAAGTAACGATCCCATAAAGCGATAATTTTAATATACAAATGAATAGAGAAAATCGGTACTAAGTGATTTCGGTAACAATAAGCGATTGATTACATTAACTGCGATCACATTAAGCGGAGCCCACTGTAATTGCACTTTTGTACTGAGGCTTTTTCTCACCAACACGAGTGATTAAAATTGGAGAAAATAATTTCTTTACATATAAAGAGGATTTTTTAATATATTACAACACCCACGTACACTCTGCGAACGCATGTACAAATGATTTTGTGAGTTGATATTTTAAGACTTTGTATCATGTACTTTATAATATACATCTATAAGCGAAATTAAAATTAAATCTCTATAATTTTAACATTTATTAACGCAAAAAATAAACATATTTCACAACATCGTTAAAGCTTTCATGAACAAACATTTTGGACATGATGAAGGTGTTCGTAATATTTGTAAAAGCAGCAACACTTTAAGGAATGGAGAAGATTTTTAAAAAGATATTTCACTTTCCCGACACCTAATACATTATTTATTCTGTTATAAATCCAAAAATGAATTAGTTTTTAAAGCTATTTTATCCTCTACATACCGCTATAACAACTAAGTTTTTATATACTTTGATTGTTCTCTATCTTTCTACAATCAAACAGCATTGTTTAACAGTGGATGCAAAAACTGCGGTTTTGTTTATTAAATCCCTTATAATCGCAAAACAGTGCGCCAAATTAAATATCTATAATTTCGCTATTTACAAAAACAAAGAATGAACATGTAGCATATCATCATTAAAGCTTCCATTAAAAGATATTTTCGACATTATGAAAATGTTCATAAAATGTGTAACTTTCTTTAAAAGCAGCAACACTTTAAGGAATGGGGAAGATTTTTAAAAATATATTTCATTTTTCCGAAACCGAACAGATTATTTATTCTTTTATAATTAAAAAATGAATTACTTTTTAAAAATACTCCATCCTCTACATGTCGCTATAACATCTAACTTTTTTCATACTTTGATAGTGCTCTATCCTTTTACAGTCACACAGCATTTAACGGTGCATGCAAAAACTGCAGATTTGTTTATTTAAACCACTTATCATCGCAATACAGTGCTCGAAATTAAATATCTATAATTTCACTATTTACTAACGGAAAGAATGAACATGTAGCATAGCATCGTTAAAAAAGACATTTTCCATATTATGAAAGTGTTCATAAAATTTGTAATTTGCTTTAAAAGAAGTAATAATTTAGGGAATGGAGAAGATTTTTAAAAATATATTTCACTTTTCCGACACCGAACAGATTATTTACTCTGTTATAATACCAAAAATGAATAACTTTTTAAAAATATTTCATTCTCTACATATCGCTATAACATCTAACTTTTTTCATACTTTTGGCAGTTCTGTATCCTTCTACAGTCAAACACCGTTTAACGGTGGATGCAAAAACTGCGGTTTTGTTTATTAAACCAATCATAGTCGCAATACAGTGAGCGAAATTAAATATCTATGATTTCACTATTTACTAGCGCAAAGAATGAACATGTAGCATAGCATCGTTAAAGCTTCCATTAAAAGATATTTTCGACATCATGAAGATGGTCATAAAATTTGTAATTTGCTTTAAAAGCAGCAACAGTTTAAGGAATGGAGAAGATATTTAAAAAGATATTTCACTTACCCGACCCCTAATAGATTATGTATTCTGTTATAATTCCAAAAATGAATTAGTTTTCAAAGATATTTCATCCTTTACATATCGCTATGACATCTTTTTTCCCACTTTGACAGTTCTCTATTTTTCTACAGCCGAACGATGGCCGATTGTTTAGGGTGCTGGTCTTCGGTACCGGAGTTCGTGGGCATGGATGTTCGTAGCCGTTCGGAATCGGCTTTAAGCTATAGGTCCCGGTCTCATTAACCCTCGTGTTGCGAAAAGTAGATCGTAGCACTCCAAACCAAACTATCTATTCTTCTACATTCAAACGGCGTTTAACGGTGGATGCAAAACCTGAGGATTCGTTTATTTAAACCACTTAACGCAATACAGTGATTGAAATTAAATATCTATAATTTTACTATTTACTAACGCAAGGAATTAATATGTAGCAAAGCATCATTAAAGCTTTCATTAAATGATATTTTCGACATTATGGAAATGTTCATAAAATTTGTAATTTGTTTTAAAAGCAGTAATAGTTTAGGGAATGTGGAAGATTTAAAAAAAAAAAAAGTATTTCCTTTTCCAGATACCGAACAGACTGATTATATTATTTAAATTCCAAAAATTAATAAATTTTCAAAAATATTTTGTCAGCCACATATCGCTGTAACATTTGCTTATTTTCATATTTTGACATCTTTCTACATTCAAACGGCGTTTAACGGTGGATGCAAAATCTATGTTTATTTAAATCATTATCTCAAAACAGCACTCCAAATTAAATAAATATCTATAATTTTACTATTTATTAACACAAAGAATAAACGACATATTAATTTTTTTTATTAAAATACATTTTGAACATGATGAAAGGGTACATAAAATCTGTAACTTGCTTTAAAAGCAGCAACAATTTAAGGAACAGGGAATAATGGAAAAAAATATATTTCTTTTTCTCGGAAACAAATTTTAATTCATTTATGATATTATAACAATAAATTTAAAAAAATATTTCATGATCTACATATCGCTAAAACATTTAACTATTCTCATAGTTTGACAGTTCTCCATCTTTCTACAGTCAAACAGCGTTTAACGCCGAATGTAAAAAGTGTATATTTATTTATTTAAACCAATCATCGTAAAACAGCACGTGTCTAAGTTAATCTTCACCTTGTCATTTCATCTCTAACAAAAATCGGGAACTCATAAATTTAAAACTCGCATTGAGTCAGCGGTTTTATTTGATATTTTGTAAAAATGTTATTTCTTAAAACATCCGGCAGAGAAAAAAGGAAAGAGTGATAAATATATAATAAAAAAAAAGGATTTCAAACAGTGAAATCGCGCCACAGCGACCTACTGCTGTAAAAACGCCGGAAGGTGAAGATTGTTCGACCTACTTACCTGGGGTCGGAAAGGTCGAGCCAGTGAAACTCCCGTCTCGGCGATAACAAGTGAATTTCCTGCCCAGCAAGTGACATCCCACAGCTGAAAGTTGTTTTAACCGAGCGAAATAATAAACGCATGCGGTTTTTTTTATAGGCTTTTAACTGTCTGGGAGACCTTGAGACTTAACAAGGAGAAAAAGACGAAACTCAACTTAATCATATGGCTGAAGAGGCATTTAATGAAGATTTTCAACTCCGATAGAATCAAGGGTTGATTTAAAGGCGGGAGCACCTGGCAAGCCCGAGGACACAACTTTGGGGAGAAACCACAGGACACAAATTTTACACATTTTTGTAATAAGGCGATTTCACGCAGTAGGGCACATCCAGTGTTACCAACCATACGATAATTATCGTATATGTACGATAACTTAGGACGCTGTACGATGAAAAATAATCTCAAAATTATGTGACATAATTCTGAAAAACTGTACGATAATTTCCTGATTTGTACGATAAACCAAAAGTAGATAATGGATAATTAAAAGAACAGGTAATTTAACTGTAACTCTATAAAGAGCAACATAAAAAAATTGAGAATGTTTACTTAATTTTTTTATCACTTTTTTCCATCAAATAATTTTAGCCCTCGTGTGCAAAACAGTAGACCGTAGAGCTCCAAACCAAACAAAACCAAACCCATCAAATAATTATTGTTGTAGATTTTAGAGCAGCTTAAGAAGCATGTTTTGAGGTGCTTCTTCATTAAATAAAAGTAAATAATCCTGACACAGAGGTTGAGAAATCCCATATGTACTGTGTAATAAAAGAAGGGAAAGTGTCAATTATAAAAAAAATGTATATTTGTGAAATTGAATATTACCTAGGTACTAATGTTTGATATTATTTGAAACTAATATAAAATAAAGAATTTTAAAAATGGTTATGACCAGTGTTTTTATCTGCTAGTTATTTAAAATTATTTAAATAACTCTTATCCTTAAATACACAAAATTGTTAAATGCAAAATTACTGAATATTCACGATTATACTGGAGATATTTCTTTAATGATTACATAATTATGGATAATTAGATGTAATTTTGCATTTTACTTATTCTATTGAAGTTTTCACTAAAATATGGTATTTTTAGTAATTAAACCGATTATTAAATAATAATCGGCTACAAAGTTACATAATGGTAAATAATAAAAATTCTGCCATTTCTATGTTTTTCCACAATTTTAAAATCTATCTGATATTAAGATTCAATAGAATAAAAATATATCCTACAAGCGCACTCTATTAACACTATTTTGAACTAATTACAAAAATGTACGATAATTTATAAACCAATGCCATAATTTTAGGACCTAGAATCCATAATTTTGCCTGTGAAGGTTGGCAACACTGGGCACATCTCAATTTATGACAATTCTGGCTTTAGTTTCAGACGGCAGGGCATTATAGTAGTTCATGACATTGCGACAAATTACTCTATTGTGTTCAAGTTTTCAATCAACAGCATAGTTTTATAGCATTTGATTATTTTCATTAACGACCAAAGCCCAAAATATGATGATTGAATATTCTTAAAAACTAGCATATAGCCCATCATATGACGGGATTAGTAAAATTTTTAATATTCCAGAACTGTTTAGTACCCTATGAGGCAGGTAAAAACTGGTTTGTTTTTTGGTTGAGAATTATCTGGTTCACTCTCAATAATTTATTTATCTTCATACTCCTCTAGAGTCTCCCAATCTTCTGAATGCAGTTTAGAATCACATTGAATTCATTTAGTCAAACCATGTGGTTATGTATAATAAACACAGAAAAGAACAAACTTCTTAATTTCCAAATATATATAAATTAAAAGTTAGATATTTATTAGTCCTAGACTTATATGAAAGGAATTTGTTGTTAATACCGGTCATAAAATTTTCATTGCAACATATAATCGATGATTAGATTTAAAATTATCACGTATGTACCTAATCTATTATTTTAGCCAAATATAAAAGAAAATCGTTTACGTAATATCTAAGTTCAGTGATAAAAGATATTAAAATAGTGTAGACGATATTTAAATAGTTTAATATGAAATGATTAAATGAGATTTATTAGTCCTAGACTTATAAGGAATTTGTTGACATGAATTTTCATTACAACATATAAAATGATTAGATTTTTATCACGTATGTACCTAATCTATTATTTTGATAATATAAAAGAAAATTTAACGTAATATCTGCTCAGTATTAAAATAGTGATAAATAGTTTAATATGAAATGATTAAATGAGATATTTAAAGGAATGACATCAGAATGCTAGAAAATATTGCTATTTTTACCTATTTATTAAGTGATAAATAAATAAATTTAACCGCCTGCTCTTAACCGAGGAAAATAGGGCTTAAAATAATGGCATTAAACTCTCGAAAAGGGGGGAAGGCTTGGATTTCGAACGTTTTAAAGACGACAGTACTTTTTGCTGTGATATGTAGCATATTTATACCAATTTATGTTAGAATCGGATCGATAGTTTAGGAGAAGATAAACTTTATTCGCTTTAAATGGATGCCTGTATCTATTCCAGGTCCAACCGCTTCATAAATTGGAGGACAGACGGACAGATAACTTAGGCTATTATTATACACGGGATACTTACTTTCTTGTAAAAAAAGAATAAAAACTTTCCTTAGAAATCCAGCATCAGAGGAAAGATGGCTAATTTATTGTATAGAAAGAGAGATTTACATAAAAGTATTGATTTTAAATGGATAATTAATAAATATACAATAATAAAAATGAGAAAAAAAAGTTATTTAAATATTTTCATATTTTAATAAACTTTTATACATTTATATATAACAATTTCATTGGAATAAAATAATAATATTAAATATAGACTCCTAACACAATGTCTTTAAATTTTAAGTAAACATTTTGTCACCTGAAAGCGATGAACTGCAGTAAGTTTTGTCCTTAGTGCATTGTGATTTTCACATACTAGATTGTCAACAAGAGAATGTTTGTGATCGACAGTACAACGACATTATAATGTATTGCAATGAAAAATCCCTGGAAATACGTAGCTTTAAACAAATGCCCTGTAAAAATGTTTCCCGCGGTCTTCAAATAAGTATTGTCCACTTTAAGGTAGAGCTTGGCTGTATGGCTTCGGCCGGGGCAGCATAGGAATTCCCTTAAGGCCAAACTAAAGCAGTGATTTACCATCTGTAATATGGATTATGTTAAAGTTTTCGCTATGAGTTTTATCTAAAGGACTATCCTATATGTGTGTATATATATAATATATATAATATATTAAAATTCTAACCTAAATGCCATTAAATTGTTTTCTCCAGTTTTAATTCTATATCGTATAAATTTATAATATATTGAGGAAAAGAGCCTTAATCTAAGAGCGTAGTTGCAAAAGCGAAAAGAATCACTCTATATTTTTCTGTCTATCCACCCTGCTTTGAAGTATCATTAACTTGTAAGACATGAGGTAAATAAACAAGATGATGATAGGTATGTCATAAGTTACAAGAAGCTCTGCCTTCGATACATCTGATATCTACCCACACACACCACCGAGAATTAACGAGTTCTTGGTATCATGTCAAACCTTGGTTTGAGGCATTATTAGCACAGTGTTAATGCCATAAATGGCTGTGCAAGTGACAAAAGTTGAGAAATGCTGACTTAACCAATTTTGAAGTGATACTCCTACACCCTTTTTCTCTTTGTAGAATATTTCGCCAAAACAGACCAGTTTGCTCGTTTTTCTAGATTTTATTTAAAATTAACAATTCTATAAAATATGCCTTAAAAACAACTAAATTTTGTGTTGAACCATTGCAACGTTTTTAATAACAAAAACTCGTAATGAATCTGTTGTAATGACACTGAAAATATAATAACGCCCTTCAAAGATTTGGTAATTGGTGTCATGTACAGTCAGTCCACCTACTGTAGGCATTCCCTTTCTCGAAATGCTGTTCTCAGTGAATTACCGTTAGGCGAGGCTATTTTCCCAGGCGAAACAATGGCCTTGGTGAGAATGAAGCTAAATTTCAACCTAGCGAGGTTGAAACACCTTGCTCTTAAGGCACTATTCCCAACACGTGGTCTCCGGCCTTGGTGAAGATGATATGAAGGATGCTCCCATGATCTTGGTTAAAGAAAGAAATATCATATGCAACGGTTAGCCGTGGAATTGTTGATTAGTGGGTGTCATGCCGAGTGGGTGCTATTGAATAGGAAAAAAGGTGTTCCTGTCATCACAGCCCCATAGCAATTCCAGTCGTGCAATCATCACTTCGAAGCATAATGTATACAGCGGAACATCATTTGTTTGAATTTAATTGGGGTTAAGGATTTTTCATTTTAATTCAAGTTCATAATTTTTAACTGATACTACAACTGGTATTATATATATTTTGTGTAGTTTATTAAAATTTAGAATATTGAGCCTACTTTACAGCCAATCTTCAACATTAACAGCTAACAGCTTTGAAAGAGATGTTTGTAAAAATTCAGACTTAAATGTATGTATGAGCATAAGTTGTTATAAATGGCAAAGTTGTTTCAAACCATTAACAACCATACTTAACCAGGATGTGTTCTATGAAGATGATATTAACCTTTAACTTTTGTAAACGTATTTAGAACCAATTGCTGAAGAGTGATATAGGAGGCCAATTGTATAAAATAAGATTAATCTATCTCTAGTTGTCTAATATGATCAATCTATTTATAATTTACATTCATTTTTGTCTCGTTAATAAAACAATAAGGTTAAAGAAAAAAAACCTTTGTAGTAAACCAAACCAAACCAAACTAAGACATGGTGAACAAAAGACATACAATGCTTAAAATTGAAAAGTAATAATTATCATGCAATTACGGTAAAGTCAAAGCACATTTTAGCAGCAGTAAAAGTAAGTCAATAAAATTTTTCATATACGTTAAAGCACAATGGCATTTGACATTCTACATATTAATACAGTTTTCTGTTTTCAGGCCATCTTAGGTAGGATTTTAAGGGAGGTTAATTTTTCTTCAGGTTCGTAAACTTTTTTGAAAATATTTTACTTTGCTTTATTGTTATTAATGCATTATCCATAACTTTTTGAAATCTCAGTCTCCACCTAAAAAAGTTCTTTCATTCGAAGCAATAGATATAGAAAGTTTTCTTACTATTGAAAATTATTCAGCATTCCACGCATGCAGAGCTTCCATGGGACATTTTGATAACTTGTCCGAACTGGCTACTCGTCTGTACCATTGTTCAAACTGACCCAGTGCTTTACACTCAGTCCAACGGACATTTTCCTGGTATTTTTGTGTTAAATGTTGCGTTTGTTTGAGTTGCTTTGAGTTTAAGAATGAGTATCATCTAGTGGAAGGCACATTGAATTTTCGGTTTAACTTTCTTTACATTATCCACATTTTTTACTGTTATAATATCCAAAAACACGATGAGTGCATCATTCTTCTCAATCTAATATGTCAGATTCATTTGCTTCAGGCGTTTTTATATTTAAATATAAAAACTTTTTATTGATTTTATCTGTCGGAGATCCTTGTGATACATTGTAGCCTTATGTCCATTGAATATTCCAAGAACATCTTTAATGAGGAATTTGCACATGTGGGGGATTCGAACAACTTAGTATTTTTCTGATAATTTCAGACTCGTAAATTTAAAAATTTTCTCAAAGAAGTAAACTGGGTCCATCATTTTAAAAATTAATTTTAAAGTTAAGCGAAAATCACGCGGTATCAAAACGCTCAATGATTGGTTGTGACGTCATGGTTCACGTTATGCAATATTTTCTTATTGCTTGTCAGCGTGCACTATTTTCTAATTTTGAAAGTTCTTGGAATTTTCTAGCAATTAAAGTTTATTTTTATTTAAGCCTGAATATTTATTTTATCTATCTCGATAGTTTAATTATCTCAATTTGTTATAAATGTCTCTTTTACCTGGATTTACCAAAGGACAGTCGTACAACCTCCCAAAATTGACATGATGTCAACGTTTTCGTTCTTGGGGGGAAAAAAACCCGGATTTTATGGGAGCCGAAATAAGGGGAATTAAAACTCAAAGGTATCTAAAATCATTTATATATTTATCCAATTTTACTTAACATGTATTAATATTTTATTCTAGCTAATTACAGCTCTTCTGTTTGTAGACATAGACAAGTCAAATAAATTTACATATATCATATACACATACATTTGTAGTAGCATCGCTTTTTATAGAGATGGATGTAACATTAAAATAAAAATTAGAGGAGGTATTTATTGTGAGACGGTCTCATTAGCCCTTGTTCTGCAAAAAGTAAACCATAGTGCTCCAAAACAAAACCAATTCTCAGATATTTTAAATTTGATGAAAAGAAATTTAAAATCTTTAAAAGGCTTTACTTAATTATTTATAAATTTTTAAATAGCAATATAATTTTATTGCCTTTAAATTATAAAAAGTATAAAGATTTTTAAATTAAATTAAATTTTTAAAGTAATATTATAATTAAGTATTTAAAAAATATTATACTTTTTTCAAATTAGTCACCAATTTAATCGAAAAATATCACTGAATTGATACACTTAAGAAAGTATGCATCTCTGAAGAAAATATTTATAATACCTTGAAAATACATAACCTCCCCCTACCTCGAGTCATTTATTAGATAATCATATGCTTTAGATATTTATAAGTTTTACGATATTTATATGCTTTATCAAACATTTATTGTACTTGTACTCTGTGATAATACTCGAAAATTGGCAATTTTTAAAGTTAAATAGCACTGGTTAATCAACAATCCTTTTAAAGGTATAGATGTATTTATATATAGTTTAATTGTTCTAAATTAGTAATATTTAAACAAAAGCAAGCATTTACATACCAAGAAATGGTCTTCACAAACCCATAGAGATGATTTATATGATAATTTGGGGTTTAAATTCTCATCCCTTTTCCTCGCAGTTATCCAGATTTTACGTGTATGTGGATCATTGGGAACGCTGAAAAATATCTTCTCATTGCAATTAGTTGTTGTATTTTTACAGAGTGGCACAATACAATATTTATAATATGACTTTTAATGCCAGACATAATAAAAAAATTTCTATTATATGCGATACATCAAACAGAAATAAATTTTAAAAGTCGCCTTTTAACATGTAAACAACATAGGCGGTCGGTGTTTTCGTGAACGATGACGACACAAACTCGGCGGAGGAAAAGTATCGCTTTTGAGAGACTTCAAAGAGTCCGCTATAAAACCCATTAGAAATCACTAATTAGGCCCCCAAATGAAAGAAAAATAAGTACTGTCCAGCTTACTTCTTTGTCTTCTATTGTTTAAAATTAAAATTAGAAAACGTCAAAATTCCTCATTATTAAAAGAAAGTTTCCCATTTTCTTTCACTTTCTGATTCCTAATACCAGTTTCATAAGTTACAAACAAAATACAAACTTTACAAAATTCTCTATATTTTGAAGGGTCATGTGGTAATGGTAACTTTCTGTGTCTCATTCAAGATTCCCAGTGCAAGCTAAACAAACGAGAAATCGTCGTAATGGAAACATCCTTTGAAGATTGAACAGGAGTCTCGCAGAGTGATGTACCATTCAAAGAAAAGAATTAATCCAGCACGAACAAAATGAGAGAAAATCTGCGTAGTTTTCGTAGAACAGGACAAGTCCTTTTAGGAGTTCTTGTTATTAGGTATCAGAAGGGTGAACGAAGAAAAGCAGGGCCACAAACAGTGCAACCAAACAACCCTGTACCAGAAAAGTTACGCAGTACTTTGTACTGTTTGTGCCATGAACAACACACTAACAAAGTCTCAGGCGAACAGTCATGTGACCAAACCTAACGGCTCGAGTTCATCGAGTATCAATTCCATTATTTTCCCAAGCACCGCACGAACCCTAGGAATCACGATTAAGTCACGAAGACTTTGGTTGCGTACCAGTCGGGAACCGACCGGGAAGTGAACTTTCCGCAATTCACTGAAGTGCCCGTAGTAAAAGAACAAATGGTCGATGGTCACCTGTTTACTGTGAGTGGCTTTTATAGTCAGCCACTTCTAGCGGTGTTGCCATTTGTGCTGAAACCTTAAATTACGTTTTCTTCGAGAAAGAAATTCTTCATCTGAACTTGTCACCCAAATGTTTTATCATCTATATCTTTACTTTGTTTTAATTTCCGCCAATTTTTGAGTAACATAACCCAATGTTGTTAGGTTATGAAACATGGAATGATGTTCTTCTTGAAACATTTCTTTCCTAAAGAATTTAATGCTGACAAGACGAATTGATTTTGGGAAAAGGGAAATGTCTGAAAGTATGTTTTTTTTTTTTTTTAACTTCATTCTAAACTTCTTCCTAGCTTAGAAATTTTGTAAAAAACGTCATTAGTTTCCTTTGCTTTTTAAGTGACTTATTGTCCTTTGGACACATGAATTCCTCTCAAAAGAATTCAGCGTAATTAATAAAGTGAAATGTAACACCAAAAATACTGCATACAGCATTTCACTAACAGAAAAATAATCATCTGCTCGGCTTGATTTGGTTTGGGTGCTACGATCTACTTTTTGCAACAAAAGATCTAATGTGACCGGGACCTACAGTTTAGAGCCGATTCCGAACGGCTACGAACATCCATGCCATAGTGGGATTCGAACGCACGAACTCCGGTTTCCAAAGACCAGCACCCTGACCATTCGACCATCGTTCGGCCCAGCTCGGCTTGAAAGCCGGGTTTCCAGATTAGTTTGAAGCAAATATGCCAAATTGTTTTTAAGAACACGCGGAATAAAACGTGGCTTAAAGGCAGCGGTAGTGCTCATTTGAAAAGAAAAATTTTAGAAGATTTTAGAAAAACTGTTATGAAAATATAAGCGAAGTAGTTCAACAAATGGAGTATGGAAGATTCGAAACTGGAATGTGTACGAAGTAAGTGACTGATATCTTGTCACGTTATTTTTTAAAAAGTTTGTATTTCAATAAAAAATAACAATTAACCAATGATGTATTTTCCCTCGTTGTTTACAACTTTTCGTTCAACAAGACTTCTAATACTTTGTTGATAGACATCCTACGGTTTCGACTTCAAATATTCATCCAACCAAGATCTCATTTCTGCATCAATACTGGACGAAACTACACGTGTAGCATTTAGCAGAGATCGAAGAAATCTGCGGAAATCTGTTGGTGCCATTTCGAAAGAGTACGGTGGGTGTAGTCACTTATCTGAAGTTGTGTAAGAACATTCCATTTTCTGCTAAACGATGACCGATTCGGTAGGATGCTACTCTTTTGTACCAGAACTGGCATGGATGTTCGTAGCTATTTGGAATCAGATTAAGGTAGTAAGCTCCGGTCTTATCAGCTCACTTGTAGCTAAACAGTACACCATAGCGCTCCAAACAAGCCAACCATTCCATTTTTCTGCCAGTTCCCTTGTCATTTGAAGCAAATTTTCGGAAAAAAAAAAAAAAAAAAAAAAAAAAAGTTGGTTTAACCAGTTTTCATTGAACGAGGTGCATATTTAAGGTCAAACTTTCCATTTTTAAACTTGGCACACCAATCACGAACAGTTCTTTTAGCTATGAGCCCTTTCCATAGAAAGCACTAATGGCACGAGCAACTTTTGCAGTTTTAGAATCTTCTTTAAAAGCATAAAGAACGAGGTGTCGAACGAAGTGTGAAGAACGGAGTGCTCCTTTTCTCAATATGACTTTCAATTTTATAGATATGAAAATTAAATTAACTCGAAACAAAACAAAGAACATTGATTCCGGTAAAACAAAACATCTTCTTTCGGGTGATCTAAAAATTATGCTAAAAATATTTTATTAATTATAACACCAAGAATTTAGTCCCCAACCTAACATTAATTAAATAACAAATGTCCTTATTTTATAACAAATTTACATTATCTTCCAAAATTTCAGCCGAACGAGGGCCAAATAGTAGAGCTCTGTTCTTCCATACTGGAGTTTGCGGGTTCGAATCCTGCTGCTGGCATGTATGGTCATAGCCGTTTGGAATCGGCTTTAAGCAGTAGGTTCCGGTCTCATTAGCTCTCATGAGCAAAACAGTAGCTCCTAGCCAAAATTTCTACAAAATCGATTATTCGGGGAATTTGTATGTTCGAGATCAGGCATTGCCCTACAACAGTTAATTGCGATTCTAAGTAAAATTTTAGCTGGATAAAAAGGGGTATTTATTAAACACTCCATCGTATTTAATTAATATGATTAAACATTAAAATGCAATAAAGAAAAGCTAAAATGGTTCATCGAATAATGCAAGCACTACTTAATAACTAAAAGGTAAAACAAGAAGACAAACCCCGATGCAATAACAAATATATGCGGATAAAACTTTCCTGCAACCACGACTGAAAGATTATTTCATGTTCAGTCCATTCATAACGAAGAAATAAGGAAAATTGTGCTTTTGCAGGAAGTTTTGAAAAATCTGTCAGAGCCCCAGAAAAGCGTTTAGGATAAGGAAGAAAAACTTCCAGTTATTTTAATTTTTATCTTTATTTTTAAATCGTGTGAAAGCTTAATCTATTCATTTGAAAACGTCTTGCTGGTGATGGTATGCAGAGTTCAATTCTATTGTGGCTACGACTTTACGAGGGTGGTAATTTGAGAACAACAAAATACAGGTTGGGGTTAAAGTTGATCGGATTTAATGGAGATAAATCGTGAAATACAAGTCGTTACATAGAAGCAAACTGATTAAATTAGAATATCAATATCATTCGACGTACCTGTTTTTATGTCTAGGAAGTGTAAGAGAAGTGTTTAATAGTATTGCTACGGAAATTGAATTTATTAAAATTTATTGTGCATTTGACACCAAAAACGATATTTAAAGCATTATCATTTTTGTGACATAAAGGAATTAACAAACTGCATAAGTTTAAGCATATATTTGTATGTAAAGGCTTTATTACATGCTAACATGTTTTGAAAAAGCAACATTTTGGATGCTACCATATTACGGTCGAGATATGTCACAGACGACTTTTTTGTCATAATGATGTCAAAGATTGAAATTTATGGTACCAAATTAGTATCTAAATGGACTTCAGACGTCAAAACGCATGTGACATATATTGACCGCAATATGGTAGCAGCCATTGATTTTGGGATTCCTTTAACCATAGGAGAATGCACGGATTTCTCGTGTAAGAGAACAAATTTTTCTAATGGAAATTAAGTCCTAAATTGAATCTGTTGCTTTTTAAACGCGTACATGTTGACGTGTAATAAAGCCTTAACTCTTTAAATAAGAATGTGTTTTTTTCAACATACATCATAAATTGCAAACTGATTATTGCCAAACAATAATTCAATACTATATAAGGGTAACAAATGATAGATATCGCTTATTGGTGATAATGGTTAATGAGAGCATTCACCGTTTGGTATCGAGAGTATAGAAAATCACGTGATACATTCGTATATGTATTTGTGTGCACCATTGCTTACTGTCGATCAATTATACGCTCCCAATTTTATTTTATCATTTTCCAGAAATGCCTTGCTCTTGTGCAGCTTTTGGATGTACTAACAATAGTATAAAAGAGATATACAGGCAAAAACATATTAGCTTTCATCGTTTTCCTTTAAAAGAACCTGAATGTAAACAGTGAATTACCAAGTTGAAAAGGAAAGCATTTTATTTTAGCTTTTGTTTAAAATATAGTTCATTGTGTATCACATGTGATATACAAGCGTATAAAGCAGAGGTGCCCAACCCAAAAACACCATTGTTTTCTGGACAAAAACAATTGTTTTTTTGGTGGGCCAAAAAACAATTTACTGAACTGAATTGGGCCTCACATATATAAATAAACAACAAATTATTCAAAACATTTTATTATCTTGCAGTATTCAAAATATTGCATTTGTTTTCATTCATTTATTTTCACCTTGTAACTTTTGATTTAGTTCATTCAGTTTCATTATTATATCTGTTAAAAAACATAATTCTAGAAGCCATTGATCATCCGAAAGTTCACTTATATCACTACTGTACTGTTTTATACATCAAATTAAACACTTTGGAGGTTAGAATTTCAAACGCATAGTTAGCTTGCGTTTTCTAAATAAACAATACCTTAATTATTCCTTACAATTAATGATAACTTCACAATAGCTCTAAATATAATTTATAACTTTCTTTCCATACAACTTCCACTGACTGGTTGGACAGAACACGTGCACGTAACGGAGTGAGATGGTTCTATAAGAAATTATCGATTGACAGAATATTCTAGAATACTCAAATTTCAATGTGTCCTGTCCATCCCTACTGAAAGACTATGTTTACGTTGGTTACTATCAAGTCTATACATGTGATCTTTATTATTGCAAACATTAATAACTAAAATTCTATGCTTTAACTGTATATAGTCAAAATGACTAAAACTATATAGATAGTTGAAAACTTCATTAGGCCTCAAAAAGTTTTTCAATGGGCCGCATACGGCCTATGGGCTGCGGGTTGGGCATGCCTGGTATAAAGCATTAGATGTGTTTATAATATATAGTGTATAGGACAGGCAAAGGGGTAATAAAAAAAGGATATTTTGCATTAAAATCAGAACAAATGAAAGTGCAATTATTAAACTAAAGCATCATAAGTTATAGTATGTAAAATATATGTTATACGGCAAATTTCATTTGTTACAGTGATAGTTAAATTATAGGTAATTTTCTTGTATTCTGCTTTAACTGAAGCCTGAATAACAAGGATTTGACTGTTTACTTGTCTTTCACAAAATTCGATTTGAATAACTTTGCTCCAAGTATACTCTGCTTAAATACAAAGAATTGTCCATGTGATTTGTTTTCGTTCATTTTCGATTTATTTTCAATATATACTTTTGGATATTTTCGAAAGGAAAATCATAAATTGGTAAAGGTTGATCAAAAATGGAAGAATCTATTTAAAATTATGTGCTATGTAAAATATTAGAACAAGAAATTAAACCAAACGTTTACCATTCACACTTTTCTATGGGAAAGCGAGCAAGTGGAAAATGCAAAATACACTCATCACATGGTTGTGCATAATCCTCATTTACAACAGAACCAAATACAATCCTTTGTTTCTGTTCTCATTTCTATAATAAATTTGCATCAAATTTTCAGTCTTTTGCTGCCAACTGTTGTTATCAAGAATCTTATCAAACGTGTAGCCACAAATTAAGTTTCCGTTATCATCGAAGATAACAGTTTGCTGAAATATTATTTTAAAGTATTTTGAATTTAGAGCAATGTATGAAGATCATATGAGTTAAAGTATTAAATCAAATTTTAAGGTTTTGTAAAGCTCGAGTATTGAGTAATCAGTGACTCGCATTCCTACACTATCCAAACAGCTGAACATAAAGGTCTCAGCAGAAGCTGAAGAACATTATCCACAGCTACTGATGCTTGATTTTTAATTTGTATTTCAACCAACCGTCATAAACGTACCAAGGATCAAATAGACATTTAAATAACAAACGAATTTGACAGACACAAACGCTATTTGAAGGTATTAAATCAAATTTTAGGTATTGTACATAAATCTTAGTTTTGAATAATCGCTGACACGCGTTCATGCACTTTCCGAACTGCTGAACACTAAAATCCCAGCAGAAGCTGAAGAATATTTTCAACAACTACTGATGCTTGATTTGTAATTTGTAATTCAACCAACCATCATAAACGTGTTAAGTATCAAATAGATATTTAAATACCAAACTAAAGCTATTTAAAAGTTTTAAATCAAATTTTAGACACTATACAGCTGGTATTGAATAATCATCGTCAGTGTTCATGCACTATTCAAACAACTAAACGAAAAAATTTTTAGCAGAAGCTGAAGAACATTTTCAGTAACCACTGATGCTTGATTCGTAATTTGTATTTCCACCAACCATCATAAATATGCCAAGTATCAAATGGATATTTATCATAAACGAAGCTATTTGAAGGAATAAAACAAATTTTAGACACTATAAAGCTCGTATTGAATAATCATTGTCAGTGTTCATGTACTATCCAAACCGCTAAACACAAAAATCTTAGCAGAAGCTGAAGAACATTTTCAGTAACCACTGATGCCTAATTTGTAATTTGTATTTCAACCAAACGTCATAAACATGCCAAGGATCAGATGGATATTTAAATCAGAAGTGAAATCTATTTCATAAATTTACTTACCCAACAGCACCCATAATTTACCTAACCGCAGAAGCTGGGAACGGGAAGGAACACACATGCAAAAAAAAAAGTATTAAAAAAACAACTTTAACCTCTGTTCAGGCTAATGAGGGAGGGGGGTCAAAGTGAAATGCTTGCACTTTTAAAAATCTCATTGAGGTCACCATACCTGTAATACGAGCTTGTTGCCAATGGGCTTGTTTACTTAATACTACTCTTTGGGGCTCTATTATTAGAGACGAGAATCTTGCCGTCTTAAAAAATATGCACGCCCAAGAATCCCTGGGCGTCCACTGCATTGTGTCTTGTGAAAACAGGTAGCGATTTCTGTCGCAAGGAAGTGAGGCACTTGTTTTAAATTACATCATAATTAACTCCACGTGCCAAGAAAAAGAGCTCATTACTGAAACAATGTTTTTGACATGCATGCCGCACTTAATTAAATGTGATTTATTTCGCTTTCAGAAAAGGGGTTACTCCTTTACAGTTTTCAAAGTTCACACCGAACAATCGTTTAAGACTTTATTACATAAAGTCAGAAAAGATAATTTCATATCTTACACTAGCGTTGAGCTTTTGGTCTGGGTAATTAAGGTTCAAAAGTAAAGGATATATTTAAATAAAAATTTATATTATATTTTAGACTTTTACCAGAAGTATAAACAATTTTAAAAACGAAACTCATTTTCATAAACCATTAACACATTTGACACCACTAACTGAAATTGATTCAGCTAACTAAAAATTATCTTTTAAAGGTAAAGAACTTATAAAAACAGAAAATATTAAACCCGTAGCATAAATATAATGTTAAATACTTTTAAATTTGCAACTGAACGCGATGTTATTCTAAGTAATAGTTTAATGTGGGAAAATTGCAAAATTGAACTTACGTTATACCAAATAAAAATAGTTAAAATTAAACAACTAAATAGCCAAACGATAGCCGTAGTTCATCGAATCCCACAGTGGCATGGATGTTCGTAGCCGTTCGGAAAAAATTAACAAAAAGTAGATCTTAGCACTCCAAACCAAACAACTAAATAAACCTAGTAAAAAATAACAAAACTTACAATATCTGAAAATATATTTTAAACACTATCAGATAAATTAAGTTACTTAAATTTTTTAACATTTACCATAGCATAGAACAGGGATGGACAAACGTTTTCGGCCGAGGGCCAAAAATCGAAAGAAAATAAGTTTGGTGGGCCAAGATAAATTTTTCTAAAATTTTAAAAGCAATATACAAGTACCTAGTGGTTTAAATATGTTAAAGAGATGAATGAAATTGCGATTTCATATTTAAAAGTTCCTTATACTGAGGTTCGAAGTGAGATGTACTAATTTTAAGGAACGAGGCTAAAGGCTCATCTGTCAGTCTATTTCTGAAATAATTCTTTCTAAGGTTCAAAGTTGAAAACACTTGTTCACATATAAGAAGCAAATATACCGCTGATCTTCTGGGCTTGAGATAATAAATTTGGGATATAATATTTAACCAAAGTAGAAAGGGAGAGGGATATATAATGTATAAATATATATATTTTTTAAATTTGCCTCGGACCAGCAACTTAAAATTCTATCCGCGGATCGGATAAAACCTTGCGGCGGGCTGTAGTTTGCCCATCCCTGCAATAAAAGAATACATTCTATGGTTCCTTACAATATGGTAACCTAATTGATGCCACGGTAAAAAAAAAAGCTTTAAATATTGCAAAAGGACTATTCTGTTACTACCGGAAACATTTAGTATCCATTTAGAAGCCATATAACTTCTCATGGAAAGATTTTTGCAATTGCATAGAGAGGTTAGACTTCTAAGAATGGGTCCTCGTAATTTAGAAGCAGGGACCTAGCAGAAGACCTCTATCTAGGCTTGGCCTGCAACCTTCAGAGGTACCGTTGTGATCCTTGGAGGAATTATGACCCAAACCTCTTTCATGTGCCCTGGCTGTTATTATTGAACAGAGAGAATCTTTGTGTACTACGGATTACAGGAAACATTTATAAAAATGATTTATAATAATCCCACGCAAGTCATTTTCATCAAAAGTTTATAAGTCCATCTTCAAGGTTTTGCCAGTAGAGTCGTAGTTCCAAATTGTTAGCTTCCGGCCTAAGAAACTAAATCTGGCCGAAAGAATTTTCTTTCTGTTTTTGGTATTGATTACACTTTTACACAAATGTAAAACGTTTAATATTGTTGTTCATTATTTCAGCTGAAATCATGAACTCTAAAGGCTTATTTTACAATAATTTAAATTGAAATGAATCAAAAGTTCATTATGAGAAATGGCAGTTATGTAACTAAAAACTGCGAGAAAAATACATATTTTTCATTTCTGTGTTTACTTTTCAAATAGGAAAGAAGGCAGTTATTCATTCATTTCCAATGCGTATTTATATAAAATTACAAAAAATTTAATTGTCGACAAGGGTTTAAGAATCTTCCCTACAAGATTCGGTTCCAGCTGGAAGGGATACACATTTTGCACAGAATGTGCACATAGGGTAGATACACATTTTGCATCTTTATTTAACCTCCTTCTCAAATTCTGTTCACATAATAAATATTAAATATAAAATTAAATATGAAATATTTGTAACTTATATCCAAGTTTGCCCGTTTTTTGGAGAAGGGATAAATGTAATTATTTAATGTTATATGAAATCCTAACCAACGGTTTACACACAAAAAAAAAACTACCTTCGTTCATGTATATTTTAATGCTTCTCACTAATTTCCGTGTAAATATAAATTTATATTTCAATTAGCTGAAGAAGTCGGCTTTGCTTTTGCTATTTATATTTTTATGTCATATGTATACATGTGTTTGTGTATTGTAAACCTCACAATAGACAAACAGTGATGATCTGCACTAAGACGTTAAGCAGAAAATAGAACTTTCGATGCTCAGACTCATAACTCATAACTCTGGATTACAATACATTTACTAATGCGGTATGAATGATGGAATATGGGATTTTCACAGGTGAATAATTAGTTTGCATACAAGCTACCTTTAGCCGAAAGTTCACACATTGCTTCAATAGTCACTAACACACAGTTTTGATGAGAACTCTACTGGATTAGAATAAACATAGGAATCTCTCGCTGACGATAAATGAATAAACTGTTCACAGAAACTGCATTAACTGGTTTCTAACTCCAAAATTCTGTAGTTTTATGGCTGTCTAAACCACAAAATATAACCGGAGGTTGGCGTTTCCGATATCTGGTGTTCTAAAATTGCATTTAGATCACTGAAGCCCCATTGTGCGAAGTTATTTTTCTTTGATGGCTAAGCATATATCTCGTTCACTGAAATGCGATTATTTTATTAGAACCAGATTAACGGTATCTTTTTTAACCAGCTACTTAAGCACCCGTTTCTTGTTGTAGGTGACCTCTGCACGTAAGGGATACTAGGTCGTTGTTGGGGTTTTTTAGGTTGCTATAGCGATTTCGTTATAATAGACACAACTCAGCAAACTGCACCTTCAGATCTTTTTTTTTTACTATACATTAAATAGAAAAAAAAGTTTTTAATCAACTATGTCACTTTAATCAAAGGTTATAGTAAAAAGGTAATGATAACAATTTGGTAAATACGATTTAGTACCGTTACTCAATTTTATGCCCAATTTCCTAAAGCAAATGATTCCAAAAATGACTTAATATATAGCTAGCATATTTATTTCACCAGACTAAATATGAAAATAACATTACTATTGACTATCCATTAACAGGTTATATTACGTGATATAATGAATGGGGAAAGACATTCTGTCCCGCAATATCACTCGTTTAGATAAAGCCGATTACAAACGCCCATATCTGTAGTAGAATTCCCTCCCACGATTCTAGTAACAAAAGGCAGCTTCGTACCTGATCGTCTGTCAAGGATTTTAGTACCATTCCTTTTACGGCCTCATAAAAATGTTGCGCAAAATTATGGATGATTATACGAGCAACGTTGGGGATTTTTATAAGAAACAAATATATACACATTACTCATTATTTCATCCTAAAAAGTATTTTTCGAGAGGTATTTTTAAATATATATTTTAATATAGCATAAACTATGTACACATTAACATAAATTTTGAAATTATTTACTTCTTATTTTCTATTTAAAAAAAAGTTGTAAAAGATATCCAATAAAATCTAAATTTTACTACGAAACTAGCAAAAAATATAATCTTTGTCTTTATCTTAATGTGATAACTTCAGTTTTGGCATGAAAAATGTACCAAAAAGTTTGGTTCGGATTAAATGAGAAAATTTGTAATGTCAAAGTATAAAGTATGAGATAACTTTACACATATGAGGTTTAAAATTACTCTTTTATTCTGGTATTATCTCGCTAAATACTTTTTTTTTTAAATTTTCGATAGCATTTACTTATCTATAGTGTTTATATAACAATCGCTTATTTTCAGTCTATTATCATTATTAAGTTAAGTCCATCAAGTAAAATATTATTGAAAAGAAAGTAAAAATCGTATTAAAATAAAAGAGCTAAGAAACATAATTGTATATCTAAAATTCTACACATTAGGGTAGAATTAGTTATTTATAGAACAGAAGTTGTTAGACTATCCAAGAAGAGCAAAATTGAGGATAAAGAACGTATCAAAGAGCCATTTATATGAATTAATGGCTATCATAACCGGAGGATTGGAATTCGTGGTTCGAACCAACCAAAGTTCCACCGTGTTCTGTATAGGGCGGTTGGGGTGTGTAAAATAGGTTCGTGGTTGCAATGTCTTCCAAATTTAAACGGTAACTGTGGAAGTGGTACGCCAAGCAGTCATTTTTCTGCTTAGTCAGTGTTTCTAAATTACGATTACCCACTAAGCTAAAGTCGTTCTCTTCAAACAAAGGGCGAATACTGCGCCTTAATCCTTAGCCTCTGTCTCACTTGCTTGACTCGTCCAAGTGGCATTAATCAGAATAACAACAGTACAGAAAAAGCGCGACCTTACGCAAAGATAAACATGAAAATAAGATTACTGTCGACTATCCATTAACAGGTTATATCATGTGATATAATGATGAGGAAAGACATTCTATCCAGCAATAGCACTCGCTTAGATAAAGCCGATTACGAACGTCTATATCTGCAGTAGAATTCCCGCTCACGAACCCAGTAACAAAAGGCAGACAACGTAACAGAAGTGCCACATAATCTTCACGAGTCGCAGTGTAATTTCAAATTTTCCAATTGAACAACACTTTCATTTGACATGACAAAAGTGATGGTATCAAAATGTGTAGAAATATTTGTAAATTGATATTTAAAAGAACTATAAAACTAAAAGTTTTATATATTTAATTATCTTTAAAGTTATAAGCAAAAAAAGTATTTTATTTAAAGCCTGGTCTGAGGTTAAATTTAAAAAGTTTTTGAATATTATCACAGGTGTTCAATTTTAAATAAACAAAATTTGCTAATTTTTAATAAATAGATAATCAAACCAGGAAATAAAATTATCAAATCTTGAAGTGCTATGTAATATCGTTTCGTATATACATCATTCTGCCAAAAAAAATTTTTCAAATCCATGATTTCAAACTGATAGCGGATCAATTTCCATGACTTTAAAAGGTTAAAGTAAAGAAAAAAATTCTGACGTACATCCAAATGAAATATATGTTTTAGAAATTACAAAAATTTTATCATAAAAAACTATAAAACTTACTTTATAAGTGTTAATAAATAATACATAAAAATAAATTGTTTATCTACATACCTAAGTATTAATAATCATATAGCAATTTTTCACAAAATTCCAATTTGAAATACTTGGTTTAAAGGTGACCATGATAATAGCCAAGATATAAAATTTTATATACATATCCCAAGAGATAAACTTTTATTTTGTGCAAAAAACTGAACAAAATTTTTATTAAAAATAATTTTATTATATTAATAAAATTTTAATCTACATTTAAGAAAAAACCAGAATTATACATTACCATTAAGCTTTCTTGATTAGTTTTTGTCATTTTCTTTCAATGATAATACATAAAAACCAAACCTAACTTCAGCCAAATGACAAGTAAAAATAGAATTAAACAATTCAATGCATTTTTATTTAATCGGTAGTTTAGCGGATATATTCCATGATTTCTCATTTCTTTGAAAAATCATGTTTTCTTTACAGAGTTAATCCATTGTCAAAATCCAGATTTATGACTCTCCAGGTGCGCGAAAAATTATATAGTATATCATTCCTACCTTGCAAAAAGAAACTATAAATTCTAATAATATTTAAAACTGAAGGTAAAAAAAAGAGAAAAAATACATTAATCGGGAAAAATGTAAAGAAAAAATCATTTGTTTATTGCTACAAATATTATATTTTTTAACTAAAAAATTACTATTCCTTATTGTTTTATATGATATAAAATAATATAATAGTATTAAGTAGCATTTCTCGTAAATTTGCTTTAATGACCTTCTGCAACGTCATCTATTGTGTTTCACAAAATTCGTTCTCGGACTTGTTTAAAAACTTGTCTCAGTACAATGGACTTATTCAGTCTTGACATCGATGAAAATAGATGCAAACAAAGCAGAATATAGAAACTGATACTGCTCATGTAAAAGACAAAAATAGACATCTCTACATGAATACTTGAACTGTGTCTTTCATTCTTCATCGATCGTATGCGATTCTGGTTAATCCATTTTTGATTAGTTTGTTTTGTCCATTTTCTTTACTTCATATGATGAATAAGAAGAAAATAACCGCAATATCTTGTAACTTATCTGAAGGGGACATAGTACTCTCTTTCGAGCTGAAACGTTAACACAGCCTATATTTGATTCAATATTAAATAAAAGTTCTGCTTTCTTTAGAATATAATGTTTTCTAGACCATTAACACATTGTGTGCGGGTACATTTCGCAGCGGAATTGTACCGGGAGCGGGCGTTTTGAGCGTAAATTTAGTTATTTAATAGATCGAAAATTATTTAATTTTTTAACAAACTTATCGTATTTTATACTGAAATATATAAACTATATAAATAGACAAATAAACAAATATATATATATATATATATATATATATATATATATATATATATATATGTAATATATAAATATACATATATATAATATCATTTTCGCAAGGATAAAAAAAAAGTTAATTTTAAATCTAAATTGATTTTTTAATCAACCTTCCCGTTCTGTGGTTCCACATCGACTGATGTAAAAATTAGTTTTTATTTGTCTAAATTTTTCCAGAATCTATGTAGTAGACAAGAACATTCAGCTTCGTTTTCCTGTATATACCGTTATTTTTGTACCCACAAACCATGTTGTTACACTAACTCATACTAGTACATGGCCCCCGCTCCAGTATCAATCGTCATAAAACGTACTAGTACGTGTCCCGCTTACAATGTGTTAATAAGGGTCTTAAAAATACGGTTAAAAAAAATATTCAGTTTTTCTTGCATACAAAGCAATACATATAAGAAAATATATGCATCAAGTAAAAAAGTCAAAATACACTTATTTGCAAAATAAATTTTGAAATTTATAAATTTGAAACTCATTTTTTTGTATCACATGGCAGCTAATTATCTTTTTGATTCCGCGCACAGTTATATTAGGGCACGAAATATATTTTATTGTATAGCCTAATAAATTTTATGTTGAAGGATAATGTTATAATGAAGATTTTAAGATACTTATTTCCCTCAAATTTTTAGTGGTAATTATAAAATATAATTATAAATAGAAAAATACTTTTGCATACAATTATTCATTTCACTTATACATTATGCCAACTGATACTCAAACCTTTTTGATTATCGTTTCCCTTGCTCAATATAGATGTTTTCTAAGGTACCTTAGTTGAGTGAATAGAGCTTTATCTTCCGGAGCTTGGTCCTCAGGTTCAAATCCTGCAGCTGGTCTGATTGTTCGTAGCCTTTGGGAAACTTTTTAAGTAACATATAGATTTTACGTATATTAATTCGCACCAAAACTGAACAACTGATCGAATTTTGACCCAATAGATACTTTAAAATATTTTGTTAAATAACAATAGAAGGCAGATTGACAATGTTTCGGGGGATATTTAAAATGACTGTCTAAATGATATCAATCTTTTGAAATTTCAGTTTGTCATATACATTCGTGAGATTTAAAATTATATTATATTAACAGCTACCCCAAAATGGCCACGATATAAACGAAGTTTTATGTGGCATCATAAAGTGTGTGTGTGTCTGTCTGTATATATACATATATGTGAGTATATATATGTATATATGTATATATATATGTATATATATATACATATGTATATATGTATATATGTATATATATATGTATATATATATATATATATATATGTATATGTATGTATATGTATGTATATGTATGTATTTATATATATATATGTATGTTATATATATATATATATATATATATATATATATATATGTGTGTGTGTGTGTGTGTGTGTATATATGTGTGTGTGTGTGTGTGTGTATATATATAAATTTAGAATAGTGTGATAATGTTTTTTAAATATCATAAAGTAAAAAAAAAAAGTCAGAAAAAAATTGTTACGAAAAAGGAAGAAAAAGTATAATATAATAAAATCAAGGTAAAAATAAATAGTAGGCTCGATATTTTAACCCCATTGCCTTATTCATGAGCTTACCTTAATATATATATATATATATATATATATATATATATATATATATATATATAGAGAGAGAGAGAGAGAGAGATAGATATATATATAGATATATATATATATATATATATATATCAGCAGTTTTAACGACCTATGAGGAGGTAATCATTTACGTCTGTCAAAAAGGAAGAAAAGCATCTAATATCTTAAAACGAATTCAAATAAACTAAATTACAGATCAAAAATACGCACTTAATATGATGAACTAAATTCATTGTTTTTTCTTACTTTTATAAACTCTGCTGAAGTCATAGCCAAATCGCATAAACTTTTATAAAAGATATTTAAAGTTTCGTGATCGAACAATCAAAATAACCAGTTATACATTAAAACAAATTTCACACGGGCGCAAAAAATGACGCACTGTAATGGAAAATCCGTGACATCTCGCAGCGTTATCATCAGATTTTGTTACGCGTTTATCAAAAAAACAAGAGACTTGCGCAACCGGGGCTTACAAAATCATGGAAATTCCAAGAACAGGCTTAACTAAAATACCAACGTCGAATAAGCATGTGACCAAGATGTTCTCTCGCATTTAAATAAGCTTCTAAAAACACGTTTTATGGCGCAGCGGACAAAAAATTCGCAGAACAAACAAATATGTAGTAACCTTTCGTTGACAACAGGACAAACACTTCGAGGCCAGGCTCGTTACCCGTCATAAATCACCAAACATCTCTTTAGAACGGTGTGCGAAGCGACAATTTTCAGTAACTCTTGTGGTTACACGAGCAAGGTCGGACAGTCTTTTTGAAATGAAACACTGTGGTAAATATTATTTTCGAATAGTGGAGGATTGTCTGTGAAGCTATAAAATTAATTTCGATTACCGTTTCAAAATCTCCCATTAAGTAGCTTTTATTGTCCGTTATCGGTCCGGAAGTGTTCAATTTTCTGATCCGACCGAGAGATTACTGAGATTTCAGAACGGTAACGTTAATGCTGTTTCGTAAGAGTACGCGTCGTAGCTAGAATGGATTTGTAAAGATGAAAGCTTACCGATTAGGGTGAAAAATACGATGTATTGCAACAGGTAGTGTTTCAAAGTATTATTATTAAATTTCGACCTTAAGGGAAGAGCATTATCGAAAAAATAAATATAAAAAGGCTCTTACCCTTTCACCTTCGGATTCCTTGGGACGCACTGGAAAAATATATTCTTCACTCACAATTTAAACAAGAAGCCTTTCGGAACGAATAAAACATTTATTTAACACGTTCTGACGAAACTCTAAAACAACACGAATATCATATACATAGAATGTATCTAGTCTGTAATTATAAATAGATTTCAAAGAACAACTCAAAACCGTAATCAAAAACAAAAATTATTCTTCCTTTTTCGTTGCCATTCGGCAAGGGAAAAACTTTGCTAACAATACGAAAGGAAAAACCATAGATCATAGTTCGTTTTTTTCATTTTCCACAATTATTCATCTAACTAGCATATAGCCCGTCATATGACGGGATCAGTAAAATTTTTAATTTTCCAGAATTGCAAAGTACCCTTTGAGGCAAGTAAAAAAAAATGGTTTGCTTTTTAGCTGAGAAGTATCTTGCAACAAAAAATAATTGATGATTACATTTAAAATTATCACATATGTACCTAATCTATTATTTCAGCCAAATATAAAAGAAAATTATTTACGTAATATCAAAGTTCAATGATAAAACGTATGAAAATATTGCAGATGATATTTAATAAATTTAAAATAAGAAAAGATTAAACGATTAAATAAGAGCGAATGACGTCATAATGCTAAAAAAATGTTGTGTTTAGCTATTTATTATGTGATAAATTGATAAATTTAATTGCCTGCTCTTAACCGAGAAAATAGGGCTTGATATAGGGCCATTAAAATCTGGAAAAGGGTGAAAGGGGTGGATTTCGAACGTTTTAAAGACGACAGTATTTTTTGCAGTGATATGAAGTATATTTATACCAATTTATTTTAGAATCAGATCGATAGTTTAGGAGAAAATGAACTTTACTCGCTTTGCATTTTGCTAACCCTAACTCATCAAGAATCTAAAATGTATGCCTCTATTCATTCGAGGTACAGCCGCTTCATAAATTCTAGGACAGACGGGTCGACGGACAACAACTTAGGCTATTATTAAATAGGGCAGGGGTGGCCAAGCTCCTTGATTGTCCAAAGCCATCTTTCAAAATTTGAAATTTTTTAAAGAGCCGCAATTAAATACGTATTTAAAAGGTATGTAAAAAAGGTATTAAAAATTTTTTTTACAGAAGTTATATTTATTGAATGTCATTTAGAAGTTCTTCGTTTTTAAATTTTTCAAGGAAATTTTTGAATTGTAGATGTAATTTTTTCGTATTGGATAAAATGTAATTTACAATGTGTTACACTATTTTCCTAGCATCAGGATATTTTCAATATTTTGTAACGAGATGTTCTCGGTGAATTACGCAGTGAATCGGTATGAATTGCAGAATTTAAGAATCATCTCTTAAAATCCCAATGAGACCGATTTTTTACCCAGCACTGCCGGAGCTTCATCAGTTGTAATATTTTTTTTAAAAATATAACAACACAAAAATGAAAAGGGAATTCGAGTACATTTATCGAGAGCCACAAATAATCCTTCTAAAAGCCACATGAGGATCGAGAGCCGCAGGTTGGCCACCCCTGATATAAAGGGATGTTTCATTTGCAAGAAACAAATTCAATTCATTATGTATCGGGCAACTTGTAATGGAATATAACAGTAAATTATATGCTCAAAAATTCATTTACGAAGGAAACTGAGTAGCTGAGTAAACTGAAGTTTATTTTCAATGCTCAAAATATATTTGTTTTCTTTCTATGCATGTATACATACAGAGAACGATAGAATTTTTAGGCTTTCATAGATTAAGAAAATTGTGTAACAGAAGTGAATGTCAAGCAACTTGGAATTGGTGCAAATAATGTCGCCAAATTTGGATTCCTATCGATGAAATAAATTCAACATAAAGGAAATAGAGTAAAAATATATACGATTTTTTAGAAGGATCTCTGTTAGTTCACTTTTTTTAATGTCATAGTTGATTAAAACATACTTTTCTAAATAGAGTATAGAAAAAAAGATATCTGAAGGGTGTAAAGGGTCTGCGGAGGGGGTAAAAAACAAGATCTTTTCACACCATGGTGCATCTCATCTCTGTTTCAGTGGTGCATCTCGGCGCAACAGCCAAGTTGACGCAAAAACCACATGCCTGGCTTTTCGTAGACAAAAGATATCTCATCATCAAAGGCCCAGCATTAGGGAAATATTTTAATTTACTTAAGGGATTAATTTCTTTGCATTTTAATATCCTTTATATTTGATTACTGTAGATTGAAATTTCGGAGCATTAAACATTTGTTTGCATAAATGTTTTGTAATCAAAATTCAAAAATCTAATTGAGAATTCACAGTGCAATTTAATAGAGAGAACAAGCTAAATTATAGCTTGCTATTTCTGAACTCGGTAGATTTTAAACAAGGTTGCCATGTTGTTTTATACCCTTGACAAGCTCTTACGCGGTTAATGACGCATCTCGTTAACCTATAAACGGCCTTGTAAACCCGATGAAAGATAATCGGATGTGCAAAACACAATTCTAGCTCCTTAAAACAATTCAGGAGACTATCAAAACTGAAATTCCACCCACACTTCATTGGTTTGGTAATAGCAATAGAGAAAATAAATAGCTCATTAGGGCTCGAAATGAATTGGATATTGCCTTTTGTAAAATTTAGCCTACTTAGGATTCGAACTTGTATTCAGTAAGAGGAAAATCAACTGAATAAATCACTCCATGAACAATTCAATAGCATTTAGGTGGACTATAAATTTAGAGTGTATACTTGCTCTACATATGAGATCTACTGTCCAACAAACCCTTTGAGAATTACAGCTTATATCTTTAACACATCGTATGCGGGACACGTACTAGTACGTTTTCTGACGATTGATACTTGAGCGCGGGTCATGTACTAGTACAGGTTACTGTAACAATATGGTTTGTTTGTAGGTACAAAAATAACGGTATATACAGGAAAACGAAGTCGAATGTTCTTGTCTACTACATAGATTCTGGAAAAATTTAGACAAAAACTAGTTTTACATCAGTCGATGCGGAACCACGGAACGGGAAGGTTGATTAAAAAAATCAATTTAGATTTAAAAGTAACTTTTTATTTGCGAAAATATTATATATATGTATATTTATATATTATATATTATATATTATATATTATTTAAATATTATATATATATATATTTGTTTATTTGTCTATTTATATATTTGCTTATATATTTCAATATAAAATACGAAAAGTTGGTTAAAAAATTAAATAATTTTCGATCTATTGAGATTTAACTGAATAACTAAATTTACGCGCAAAATGCCCGCTCCCAGTACAATTTCGCTGCGAAATATACCCGCACACAATATGTTAACTATTAGCCATGATTTCCAAGTAGTGCTGTCCGACTGGCGGCTAGAAGGCCAAATGAGGCCGTCTAATTGATATTTTTTATCAATCAGGAAATCAGTTTTATTAAACAAAATGTTTATGTAATATCTATGCCAAATACATTTTTCACTTATTTACTTCATTGAAATATTGGGCACTTATTCTTAGATACGGTTACGCGAATAATAGCTCAGCAATATGCCCATTTCCCCGATAGGATAAAGAAGTTTTTGACAACCCAAACGTTATATATTGTTTGAACAGTCTAAATTTTTTATATTATTTCAAAGGAATTTCCCCCAAATTCTGTCTTGGTTTTATTAATCACTATTTCATGTTTCTACACTTTTGTTTTCGGGCTTTACTAATTGTATTACACTTTAACTTCTATACAAATATCAAATCAACATTGACTATAATCCGAGGTAGCTTAGTTGGCAAAATCGTCTATAACCATCTTATCGATACAATAACTGGAAGGTTGTGGAATCAAGGCTCGAGCCGGGTAAAGATTCGCTCTGTTCATTAACAGCTGTTAGGTAACATAAAATAAGTTCGGTACTGTAATGTCCTCCAAGTTCCCAAATGATATCTCTGAAGGTGGCAGGATAAACCTGAGGATTTTCTGCTTGTTTCCTGCTTCTAAATTACGAGGAATCACTTTGTGTGTTTGTGTTGTCCTAAGGTTTGGTTTGGTTTGGTTTGGGGAGCTACGGTCTACTTTATGAAACATGAGGGCTAATGTGACTGTGACCTAATGTTTAAAGCTGAATCATAACGGCTACGAACATCTGAACCACTGTGGGATTCGAATCCACGAACTCCAGTACCGAATATCAACCCTCTAACTATTCGATCATCGTTCGGCGTATTGTGATTAGAAGTTATGTTGGCTTCCTATATAGTCTTCCCATAATAAAATAATCAACAAATTCTGCTGTGTTGTATGGGGGAATGCTTAACTGAGTAGTGCCCCTGCGTTATTAACACAATGTGTGCGGGTACATTTCGCAGCGGAATTGTACCGGGAGCGGGCGTTTTGAGAGTAAATTTAGTTATTCAGTTAAATCTCAATAGATTTAAAGTTATTTAATTTTTTAACCAACTTTTCGTATTTTATATTGAATTATATAAACAAATATATAAGTAGAAATATATAAATAACAACCATAAGATTTTTGTAAACAAAAAATATATTTTTTAGTGGATAAATTTATAATAGTATCTTAAATATGAAAAATCAAATAGGAATAGTAGTATATAGTTTTAATTTTTTCCCGTTCTGTTGTTCCGCATCGACTGATGTAAAAACTAGTTTTTATTTGTCTAAATTTTTCAAGAATGTACGTAGTACACAAGAACATTCGGCTTCGTTTTCCTGTATATACCGTTATTTTTGTACTCACAAACAAACCATGTTGTCACACTGACCCGTACTAGTACGTGACTCGCGCTCAAGTATCAATCGTCAGAAAACGTACTAGTACGTGTCATGCATACACTGTGTTAAAAGAAATAATATGAAAGTAATTTTTAAATCGGTAACATACGCGGATCTATACGGTAAGAAATTTGAGAGTTCATCAAATGTTAGAAACATAATTTCCGGTAGGTAAACTGCCCTCGTGTATATATTGCATACGTGATAATTGCCTAAAAGAAAATAAAAGTTCATGGAATCATCAGTTCTCCAGCAAAATTTTTAATTTCCATTTGTTTAGCAATTACTCTTTACTGTTGACACTGGTAATCCTTTTACTCACTCTGATCTATTACCCAATTCCCTAAACTATTTTAGTAAATCTCTAAAGTCTGAGGAAATAATATAGTTGCCAACTCCTAAAAAAAAATTACTACACCGACAGCGCAATACTAGTGGATGTTCAAAAACAGGAGCCAAAAATAAATTAAGATTCACAGTTCCTGGACATAACAGATTTATTAACCTTCTGACTGCTCACCCCCCGATTTCCACAAGCAATTCAAATGTAGCAAAATTTGATCATCCCCCGATTTTTGCGAGCATGTGTTTTTTATCATTTATTAAGAAGCACATTCCATCTTTTCACGGTTTAATCTGTGGAATAAATTATATACAGCGTTAGACATTTAATTATGTAATAAATAGAGTTATATGACTAGAACTATAGTTATATTAGATAATAGAATTATAGATAGTATGTTATAAATAGAAATTAATTGTATTTCAATGGAAATTTATTAAAAAACTAGCATACAGCCCGTCATATGACGGGATCAGTAAAATTTTTAATTTTCCAAAATTATTAATTACCTTATGAGGCAGGTCAAAAAATGGTTTGTTTTTTGGCTGAAAGTTATCTTGCAACAAAAAGTAATCGATGATTCAATTTAAAATTATCACATATGTACCTAATCTATTATTTAAGCCAAATATAAAAGAAAATTATTTACGTCATATCTAAGTTCAATGATAAAACGTATGAAAATAAGGCATAATTTAAATAATTTAAACTAAGAAATGATTCAATGAGATGGTTAAAGGAATGACGTCATAATGCTAGAAAAATGTTATTTTTACCTATTTGCTGTGGGATAAATTGATAAATTTAATCGCCTGCTCTTAACCGGGGAAAATAGGAGTTAAAATAATGGTATTAAAAGCTCGAAAAGAGGGGAAGGAGTGGATTTCGAACGTTTTGAAGAAAGCAGTATTTTTAACTGTGATATGAAGCCTATTTATACCAATTTATTTTAGAATAGGATAGATAATTTAGGAGAAGATAAACATTACTCTCTTTGAATTTTGCTAACCATGGATGCCTCTATCCATTCCAGGTCCAACCGCTTCATAAAATCGAGGACAGACGTACAGATAACTTAGGCTATTATTATATAGGGAATAAATTTTTATGTGATAATATCTCAAATTAGTTTTTCTGAAAGCTTAGTTTCTCATGATAAAAGTCAATATAAAAAATCATTTCTAGAAAAAAAATAGTATTTCAATTCTCCAATTTATATATATACTTGAACTATGCAACAAAAAAAAACGCAATTTTTAAAGAGATCTACAAATTACAAATACTACGGTTTACAAATTCAGCAGTCAGAGGGTTAAAAGAGAAACATATAGTTTAAATTAAAGTTAAAAAAAGAAGCTAAATCATCAGCAAACATACCAGATATATAGTAATACAACTATGAAACAATACTATGATATACACACGACATCACCTGATTTAGCTGAGATACATTTGCGTATAAGAATAATAGCTCACTGATACTGTACAGCAAACTGCATTAGGTTGATAGTGTGCGACACAGTACGAAAAAGAGAACACTGAATATATCCTTTATTAGTGAAAATGTTCAGTTAAAAAAATATTTCTTGGTCGGTAACAGGAAAAATAAAATCCCACAAGCTCTCAGATGTTGAATTTCAACTTTTAAACATAACCTTTTATCTATCCCAAATTAGGATGTTGATGTAAGCTTACAACAGACGGCTATACGTGCAAAGTAAACTACTTTACAGGGAAGTTCTCAGTCGCAAAAACAACTGAAAGTAAGATTGGTTTGACGTTCATTGTAATATTCTTATTACTTGTTATAAAGCATTACCGAATATTATAAATTAATGAATAACTTCTGTTAGTATTACATATAGAGATAAATAATCAAAATAGACTATAAAATTCAATATAAGAAATGAAAATTATAAAATGATAAATTTAATTAAAATTATTCTTAAAAAGTTAAAATCTTAAGGGTCATCACTGAAACACGCCGTTAATTAACACATAAGAAGGCACTCATATCTACGTATGTGTGTGCATGTGCTACTCATAAAGTCAATGTGGGAAGTATAGGAAATATAGTTAAATAAATTACTGTTTCTTATTAATTTTAAAAACTTATGATTCATTAAAGTTTTCTAATAAAAAGCAATAATAATTATTATTGAAGCTAATAAGAATGTTATTTATTTCTTTTGCATCGACAAAAGTATGAAAATATATTAAAAGATATATGTACGAGTATATATATAGCATAGACTAAACCGAACCACACGCCAAAATTTTTTTTTCAAATTATTAAGAAAAAGTCGCCAAAAGAGCGATAAACATAATTATCAGGTAACCATGCTTTAGTTCCGATGGTCTGACACCGAGGGCGCTACTTTCTATGCGAGTCCCATGTTACAGAAGCGTATCGCTATTGCCTATGGGAGTTGACTGTCTGAGTGTATCTAGTCTGTGATATATAGGTCCGTGGCTTGAAAGTGTGCAGTGCGTGCATGCTCACAGGCGGCCAAATTTCTAGGGCGGCCGATAGAATATCTAGTATGCATTGATAGGGGGTGCCAAATATTACCTTAAACATAGGCGGCCAATAGCCCATAACTGACCCTGTATATATGTGTGTGTGTGTGTGTGTGTGTGTGTGTGTGTGTGTGTGTGTGTGTGTGTGTGTGTGTGTGTGCGTGTATTTGTAAACCGGGAGAATTAAATACGCCGGCTACAAGAAAAAGTTTAACCCCTATTACTTTTACTTACCCAGGCTTATTGGGCAGTGAGAAGTCTAATTAAAATGTAGTCGTGGCTCCATTGAAGAAAACAAATAGTCCGTAGTGGAACTTGACTTCATTTAAAACTAGGTAAAATACATCTTTCTCTGGCGAAAGCAGAGCATGAAAAAACTTTTCGATGACAGAGTTGGGTCCCACAGCGAGATGAAGCGGAGAATATTCACAAGAGAGAGAAGATTAGTCCGCAATATTAACCGTCAGAAAGGAAGTTAGATCATTGGTAATTGATATATCACTTAAAAAATAAATATAATATATATATATATATATATATATGTCTCTCTCTCTCTCTCTCTCTCTCTCTATATATATATATATATATATATATATATATATATATATATATATATATATATATAATATATATATATATAATAATTAATAATATATATACATAATATAATTATAATAATATAATAATAATATATATTATAATAATATAAATAAATAATATAATATATATATATATAATATTATATAATATAAAATATTTATATATAAATATATATATATATATATATTTACATAATATATATATATAATATATATATATATATATATATATATATATATATATATATATATATATATAATATATATATATATATATATATAAATTAATATAAATAATATTATATTAAAATATTTACATAATTATAAAATCCAAATGTTAATAAATAAATGATAAAATTAATTGCCACAAGTGAATGAGTGTAGGATGAATGTCTCATAAATGGAAACTCTCTATCAAAATCTTTCATAATCTATAACAAATTCTCATCCACAACATTCTTGAGGGCAGACAGATTCTTATATACAACACATTTTAATTTTAAAGTAAAAACAAAAAACCCTATAAATTTCCTAAAAACGAAATCAAGAATTAATATTATTCATTAACAAAACCAAAAAACAAATATAAATATTAACAATTTAAAACTGTAAAAATATAATATATGTAAAGACAAATGAATTTATACTAAAATCTGCAAAGACATAAATAATACATATAATGTAAAATGTTATGATGTTACTCTTAATAACTTAAAATATTAGAGCAATGGCCAAAATGTTATATGAACACAATAAAATTTTAAAATTATAATTGAGAAGAAATTTTTCATACTAATATATTATAAATGGCAGTGCATAAATAAGTCCTAAAGTGTACGTCTTCTTAAACATAAAATACTTAGAATAATGTTTGTTTAATATCTTAAAATATTAGAGAAACGGTCAAAAAGTAATCTAAACACAATGAAAATTTAAAACTGTAATAGAAATGAAATTTTATATACTAAAGTATCTGCAAAGACAGTACATAATTCAATCATAAAAAGTACATCATCTTTAACGTAAAATGTTTAAGATGACATACTCCTAATAACTTAAAATATTAGAAAAATGGCCAAAATGTAATATGAACACAATAAAATTTTAAACTTATAATTAAGAGGAAATTTTGCATAGTAACATCAGTGACAATACATACATCAATCCTAAAGTGTACAACTTCTTAAACATAAAATGCTTAAAATGATGTTTGTTTAATAGCTTAAAATATTAGAACAATAGTCAAAAAATAATCCGAGAATAGTGAAATTTTAAAGCTATAATAAGAGATGAAATTTTGTATATTAAGTATCGGCAATACATAAATCAATTGTAAAAGGTACATCAACTGAAACGTAAAACACATAAAAGATGATGTGATCTTAATAACTTAAAGTATTAGAGCAATGTCCGAAATGTAATATGAACACAATAAATTTTTAAACTTATAATTGAGAGAAATTTTTTCATACTATCATATCCACAATGACAATACATATATCAGTCCTAAAGTATATGTCTTCTTAAAATAAATTGCTTAAAATGATGTTGTTTAATATCTTAGAATATTAGAACAATGGCCAAAGTGTAATATGCACACAATAAAATTTTAAACTTATAATTGAGAGGAAATATTTCATACTAATATATCATCAATAACGATACATATATCAGTCCTAAAGTTTATGTCTTCTTAAACGTAAAATGCTTAGAATGATGTTTGTTTAATATCTTAAAATATTAGAGATACAGTCAAAAAATAATCTGAAAACAATGAAATTGTAAAGCTATAATAAGAGATAAAATTTTGCTTTTTAAGTATCTGCAACGACAATACATAATTCAATCATGAAAAATACATAATCTTTAACATAAAATGTTTAAGATGATGTCATCATAATAACTTAATATATTAGAGCAATGACCGAAATGCAATATGAACACAATAAAATTTTAAACTTATAATTGAGAAGAATTTTTTCATACTAACATATCATCAGTGACAATAAATACATCAGTCCCAAAGTGTACATCTTCTTAAATGTAAAATGCTTGAAATGATGTTTGTTTAATAGCTTAAAATATTAGAACAATAGTCAAAAAATAATCTGAACACAGTTAAATTTTAAAGCTATAATAAAAGATGAAATTTTTGTATATTAAGTATCGGAAATACATAAATCAATCGTAAAAAGTACATCAACTGAAACGTAAAACATATAAGAGATGAAGTGATCTTAATAACTTAAAATATTAGAGCAATGGCCAAAATGTAATATGAACACAATAAAATTTTAAACTTATAATTGAGAGGAAATCTTTCATACTAACATATCATCAGTGGCAATACATACATCAGTCCTAAAGTGTACGTCTTCTTAAACCTAAAATGCTTAAAAGGATGTTTGTTTAATAGCTTAAAATATTACAGAAATAGTAAAAAGTAATCTGAACACAATTAAATTTTAAGGTTATAAAAAGAGAGGAAATTTTGCACATTAAGTATCGGCAATACATAAATCAATCGTAAAAAGTACATCAACTGAAACGTAAAACATAAGAGATGACGTGATCTTAATAACCTAAAATATTAGAGCAGTGGCCAAAAAGTAATATAAATACAATAAAGTTTTAGAACTATAATTGAGAGGAAGTATTGCATACTAACATATCTTCAATGACAATACATAAATCAATCCTGAAATGCAAATTTTTTTAAACGTAAAAAGTTTAAAATGATGTTTGCTTAATAGCTTAAAATATTAGGGCAATAGCCAAAAAGTAATAAACACACAATATAATTTTAAAACTATATTTGAGAGGAAATTTTGCATAATAACGTATCTTCACTGATCATACATGAATCAATAATAATAAAAAAAAATCATCTTAAACGTAATGTCTAGTGTGAATAGTGTATTTATGTGAATACACAACTGGATACCAATCATATTTAAATAATATCATCCTATACTTAAAATAATTAGTGTGGATGTATGCAAATGTAATTGCATACGAGTTAAATTGTAATAAAACATGAAAATATAAACAGCAGCCAATATGAAACTACTATAAATCAAATGTGAACACGGAAATACAAGTAAATAAATAATTACAAAAATAAATTTTGAAGGATTTAACGTTAAGTTAAGCACAAATACTAAAAGAAAAATTAATGCTAAGTAAAAATGGTGAGTGTCAAGTAAAACAAAATCAAAACTTCTTTGACCAATTGAATATAACACTAATTTTTTTTTTTTTTTTTTTTTTTTTTTTTTTTTTTTTTTTTTAAATTGATTATGAGCCGCAGTAGCTCTGTCGGTAAAAGTCAGCGATCATGTTGGGTAACCGTACAAGGGCGTAATTTAGTTTCAATTGAGGGGGCAAACGTCGAATAAAAATTTTAAAATATGAGTAAAATCTCAAAAAATTGGAGGGGGGAAAACAACAAAATTGCCCCTTCTTTAAAAATTCTGGGAGGGGGGTTGACCCCTCTTGCCCCTCCCAAATTACGCCCGTGGTTGAGTAGCAAGATCGAGGCTCAAGTGGGCCAATGATGAATGGCAGCTAGGGCACGTAATATGTTCGTTGTCGCAATCTCCTTCAAGGTCGCAAACGGGCCGAATGATGGCCGATTGGTTAGGGTGCTGAACTTCGGTACCGGGGTTCGTAGGTTCGAATCCTACTGTGGCATGGATGTTTGTAGCCTTTCGTAATCGGCTTTAAGCTGTAAGTCCCGGTTTCCTTAGCCCCCGTGTTGCAAAAAAGTAGACCGTAGCACTCCAATCAAACCAAACCAAACGGTGCCTCTGGAGGTGGTAGGCCAAGCCTAAGGGTCTTCTGCTTCGACCTTGCTTCTAAATTAAGGAGACTCAATCTTGAGGTTAAGTCAGTCTACAGCCCTCGTGGTATCGCTCAGGAGAAGTTGCATATTGTGACCTGCTGTAAGCTTTTATACGCGGATAAAGAACAACTATAATCAATCAACCACCCATAAATAAACTAAATAGATTAAAATTAAACAACACAACCTGCTAATTTAATTAATATAATGGGTATTTTTTCTGTTTTCGAGCAAACAGGGGCCTATTTGGCCTTTCCTCCCAGAAACAATTGATGATATAAAGATGAAGTATCCCCTGTTTTGACTGCACAACAATCAAACCTTCCACTGAATTTGAACCAACTCCCTCCAGCAGAGCAAGCGGATGCTCTAACCACTATGCTAAGAGGGAAAATAAAATGTGTTTAAATTTCAAAACCACATACAATAAAATTGTAAAACTGCTCCGCAAAAATTAATAAATTAAAAAAATAAAAAGCTGATTTGAAATTTGAAAAGAGACTATGAACTAAATTTCAAACATGTAGGTTGAACCGTTTATGTGCAGTTCTACACATAAACGGTTCATGTATACATGCATTTATTTTGCATTCTCCTTTTAAACCCCTAACCTAAATTAACCACTGGGGTTACAGTTTACGCCCTCAGAGAAGGGGTCTGACCAATTATAACTATACATTACCCTAGTGGATAGTTGAGGTTAGGGGTAAAAAAGGGGAATGCAAAAGGACGCGGGAATTTTTAGCTCCTGACTTAAGTTTTGATAACCCCTGAGAATTTTCCTTACAAGGAGATGTACGCTGTCGGAGGCAAATTTTTTCCCACAGTTTTTGAGTGAGATGTTGACTGAGGTGTTAAGGGTCTTTTATATATAACTTCATCCTAGCTGACCCTTCAGTTTGTCCTGTCCCTATGATGAAGTGGGAACCCGTCCTCCAACGTTATCTTAATAAAGGTCTTCAGCTAAAACGGTGTCATTTTTATGAGCCATGATTGCAACCACCCATCGTGAAATCCGTCTTATTTTATATATGTGTGTTTGTGTAATATGGGCAAGACTCATTCAAAAGCACAACACATTTTATTTTTGGTGAGATACAAGAAATCCATACAACAGGCAAAACCTTTTACAACCTTGTGCACCCAGACAATGTGATCCTGCACACACACTTTTCAAATAGGGATTCCTCAGGTAGAAAGACTACGAATAATCCCTAAGCACAATAGATCACGTGATAAAGAATACCCATGTTTAAAGAGAACGCGCTAAATATTGGCTAAAGTAGTACAGACAGAGGCTGAATTAAGCCTATAGTGTGTCTGGAGGAAAAAATCAGAATTACCGCTCAAACCCCCAACGTACTTTATGAACAAAAATTATTAAATTAATATTAAAATATGTAAATAAGTGGTTTTAATATTACACACACACACACACACACACACATATATATAATATATATATATATATATATATATATATATATATACATATATATATACATATATATATATATATATATATATATATATATATATATATATATATATATACATATATATATATACATATATATATATATATATATATATATATATATATATATATATATATATATATATATATATATATATATATATATATATGTACACACACACAAGAAGAAAATAGTTCCTTAAATGCACAAGTCATCGAAAATTCTCTGGAAAATGCTGGTTAAGTATGTTTTTTATATTACCAATTTCAGAAAACAAATTGTCCCTTTTTTTTTTAAAAAAAAAAAGTAGGGTCTTCAAAACCCCACAAATAGCAGTATGGAATTTTCAGTAAAATTTCGAAAGCTGAAAGTCCACTGTCACTTTGATAATAACAGTAATAATAAGAAAGAAAGAAAAGGAAAGTTATTGTTAAGCTAAACTATTTTTGCTGAGAACTCCAAAACTGTTTTCATGCTCACGAACGGTGAAATTTGTTCCAAAAGAGAATTGCGTGTTCCAAACGAATGCTTAGCATTCTAAAGGGACGGAACAAAAAGAATCCGTATGTAAATGAACCTATTCACCGAAGAAGGTTGTACTTATAATCCATTACAAGTAGGTCAGTAAAAACTATTTATACATTTCTTGCATTATCAAGCGGCAGTACTGCGTGCGTTTTAGTATGAATGTAACCAAAAATTACAATTGGTTTACGATTTTAATGATTACGAAATAATAAAACGATATTTTGTGTTTGATAAGTATGTCTTTTATGGTCATAAAAAAGAATATTGATTGAAAAGGATTATAATTTGTGGAGTAGTTACACGCACAAATATTATATATATATATATATATATATATATATATATATATATATATATATATATATATATATATATATATATATATATATATATATATATATACAGGTATAGGAGAAAATAATAGGAACAACCATTTAAAAATGTCGTCCTTCGACCATTCAAAAATGGCTGCCTCGTATTATCGCACAGTGGCGGCGAAAGGTTTGGTTTGGAGCGCTACGGTCTACTGTTGTGCACACGAGGGCTAATGAGACCGGGACCTACTGCTTAACACTAAACATACCATATAACTGGTCAAATACATAAAAGTCAACTTTTATGTATTATAAACACAAAGAATAAGAATTTGTAATTCATTTCCCATCGCATTTTTTACATAAACCTTATGGGTCATTTGAACCGTTATATGGTATGTTTAGTGTTAAAGTCGATTCCGAACGGCTACTAACATCCATGCCATAGTGGGATTCGAACCCACGAACTCCGGTACTGACGATCAGTGTCCTGTAACGATCCGTTACATGACCCTAAAGAACGAAGAGCCCGAAGGTGACCTTTCGCCGTGAATACTTACGATTAGCGTCAAATAGAACCAGGTGGTCTAAGTAACTTAATTGAAAACTGTTCGTTTGCC